>LPNX010750625.1:1116314-1261485 GCA_001517045.1 Pseudotsuga menziesii
CTCATACTATAAATGTGTCTTGTGTGAGTTAAATTATTAAACCATACTTATGTACCAAATATGTGCGTCGATTTTCTTGAGCCTTGACACACTTATACATGTCTCTACAATATGTTGCATACTGCTCAAGCTCTGATTGACTCATAAATATCAAGGCATCATCTGAATAGTCATCTAATGAGCTATCATGCATATTGGTTGAATATGCCATGTTATTTAAGTCGATTTCTACCCCTACCAATGCATCCATAACATGCTCTTTTATATGTGCCCTCACCCTACTTACCACTTGGGATGTCATTTGAAACTCCTTTGGAAAAGAAATGACTCTAGGTTGTGGAACTACTAAGCAAGGCTTCGGTCCACTATATTCAACATCTCGCAATGAGTGAGGATGTTCATATGTACGACCTTTTCTATCACCGTATAAAGGTGATCCCATAACTGTATAGTTAGGGTCCATGTGCAATTGAAACTCTGCAATTAGCATCGTGACAAAATATTGAGGGACCTCATCGTTATTTGGGAACTTCCCATGTGCATAGAGGAACCTCAAACAAATATGTGGTGCAATATTTGGATCATTGAATCTTGCAATATTTAGACGTCTTTTGTCTTCACGATGCAAGTCAAATAATGAAAAGACCATTTCTTTTGTGACAATGTTTTTTATTTCTTCGAACCTGTGGCAACCCATCACTGCCATTCGCCTCCTACACATCATGTCATAAAAAATATGGGTTGATGGTCCAAACCCAACATAACTCTCAATCAAATAACAACTCTATTGCAACACAATAGAGTCGTTCAGATTATGCAACACAATATAACGACTCTATTGCCAACCGATAGAGATAGTAGAACTCTCGAGTTCACCTTGCAGTCTCACGGAATGCTCCCTCATCTCTTCCACAGTAAGCATTGAGATATTGTCTTCCCAAGGAATATCATCAAGAACATCTTTAGGATGTGTGTAGAAAGGGTCATATGTTTCATTGTGGGCATACCCACGCACTTGACAACCTCCTTGTATTACGAGATGGATTAGGAGCACGAGCATCAAACCTTGTAAGACGTAAAACTTGTGCAAGTATTAGAATGTATATATAACTTTTTGATCAAAGTATACATATTTAAATAAAAGGTGTTCATTAAAAATACTCAGTGGAGCCTTTGCCTCAACATGTAAACTGTGCGTACTAGAAACTAACTCTTCTATCCCATTAGTATCCTCATAATGTGTAGAAGCCCTTGTAAAAAACAATAAATTGGCAATCACATGTAATTTTAAGCCAAATAGCATAATTTTTCGCAAATAAAACACTCATGTCCAATAAGAATTATGGTTGTAATTTACGTAAACATTCTTCTTCTGGCAATGGACTCTCTGAGCTAGGGGCCCTAACCACATACTAGGGGATTTTCCATGGCATCAACCTACTTGGTCCCATACCAAAACCTCCATGAGACTACTGGGGCCCCTAGGGTACCTTCTAGGATCTTACTTTGCCCTAGTTAACTGATTAGGGTACCATCCTCCCTGAGAATGGGTCTCGCAGCTGAACTAACTTTAACACCTTCATCTTAGCTTCTAAAAATATTGAGTTTCCCCATGAATTATGTCTAGACTTGTTGAGTATAAGTACAATGTACTAATAAGTGGTTTACAACCTCATAGTCATTTTAACATAGAGGACAACAAATAGGGCCATAACCTCCTCTTTTAATAAAATTGTCTCTAGTCAAGATCATATTCTTCAATGCTAACCAACAAAAAAATATTAATTTTAAAGGGGAAATCCATTTCCATAGCTTATGGTACCACCATTTGTATCTAGGTTCTAAACGCTCAAAATTTATTGCATCATAAGCCTGATTTGCATCCACCAGACCTGTATCTAAATTCCATGACCACATTATTTATTCATCAGAGGAGTTGATCCCGATACCACTATGATTAAAGTCTTTTATATACACATAAAATTCAACTGCACATTCATTCACTAGCCCCAAATCATCCGTAGACTGCTAGTAACAAATGCTAACAAGTCCTTGGTCCAACCTCCTAGCATGGTTTAAAAAGTATAGCCCCTTGTTTTGTAACACCTGAATAGTAGCAAAAGACAACTTATAATCCCCATCAACACCTTCCTGAGGACACTGTAGAGACAAAACCTTCTACCTAACAAGGTATCTTAACCATCACCCAGGCTGTAAGTGTCACTTTTTGTCACTTTTCAATGGCTTTGATGAAAAAATAACACTAAAAGACACATGGGGTCCAAAAATCAAAATTGATTTGACATACAATCATTATAAAGAGAAAAATATTTTTTTAGTACAGATAAATAGTATAATTAGACAATATAGCAACAATAATATTTTTAAAGTTGTCTCTCAAAAGGCATCATAGATTGCCTCTCTTTGGACCTTTAACCCTAAGCCATCATTCAATGCAAAACAATTCCTCCATCCAAGACAAAATCATCATGCTCCCAAGCTACCATTGACAACATTGGTCTCATATGTTTCAATTTCTTCTAAGTCAAAATAGTGTAGGTTCTCACGAGTCATGGATCAACATAAACCATTGCAAAACCTAGAGAGCAACATACCTATATACATAAACTTTAGTCTTTAGATGCAGAAAGGAACATTTCGTTTTTCGGCACCACTATATCATAAGATCAATGTAGAATTTACTGTTTATAAATTTATTCAGGAACACAGTATGGCATATATATCATGCCCTCAAATCACTTCTCAATTTCTATTGTCGTTCCCGTGTCGCTCACCATTTCCTTCATACACGACTTCCATTTTCTCTTGGTTTTCTGTGGGCTGAAAATCCAAAATGAAAGTTATCTATATTTATAATAAACACACACACACACACACACACACACACACACACACACACACACGTTTGGGTACAAAGTATACCAAAACTAAAAAAATGTTATAAAAAAGAAATATTGATACCTGTGTTTCTTCCTCGCCAACAAAAGAACCATCAACATAGTTATCATTATTTAGCATTTGGGCATACCGCATAAATTTCAATAAATTTTTAGACATGAGATTTGGATAATAAAACCACACACACACACACACACATATACAAAAAACATTTAATTTGTAACATGTGTACATTCTATCTCATAATATAAATGTGTCTTGTGTGATTTAAATTATTAAACCATACTTATGTACCAAATATGTGCGTCGATTTTCTTGAGCCTTGACACGCTTATAGATGTCTCTACAATATGCTGCATACTGCTCGAGCTCTGATCGACTCATAAATATCAAGGCATCATCTGAATAGTCATCAAATGAGTTGTCATGCATATTGGTTGAAGATGCCATATTATTTAAGCCGATTTCTACCCCTACCAATGCATCCATAACATGCTCTTTTATATGTGCCCTCACCCTACTTACCACTTCGGATGTCATTTGAAACTCCTTTGGAAAATAAATGACTCTAGGTTGTGGAACTACTAAGCAGGCTCCGGCCCACTATATTCAACATCTTGCAGTGAATCAGGATGTTCATATGTACGACCTTTTCTAGCACGGTATAAAGGTGATCACATATCTGTATAGTCAGAGTCCATGTGCAATCAAAATCTGCAATTAGCATCTTGACAAAATATTGAGGGCCCTCATCATTATCTGGGAACTTCCCATATGCATAGAGGAACCTCAAATAAATATGTGGTGCAATATTTGGATAATTGAATCTTGCAATATTTAGACGTCTTTTGTCTTCACGCTGCAAGTAAAATAATGAAAATATCATTTCTTTTGTGACAATATTTTTTATTTCTTCAAACTTGTAGCGACCCATCACCGCCATTCGCCTCCTACGCATCACGTCATAAAAAATATGGGTTGTTGGTCCAACCCCAACATAATTCTCAATCAAACAGTTCAGATTGTGCAACACAATCTGAAGACTCTATTGACAAGCAATAGAGATAGTAGAACTCTCGAGTTCACCCTGCAATCTCACATAATGCTCCCTCATCTCTTCCACAGTAAGCATTGAGATCTTGTCTTCCCAAGGAATATCATCGAGAACATATTTAGGATGTGTGTGGTCATATGTTTCATTGTGGGCATACCCATGCGCTCGACGACCTCCTTGTATTATGAGATGGATTAGGAGCACGAGCATCGAACCCTGTAAGAAGTAAAACATGTGCAAGTATTAGAACGTATATATAACTTTTCGATCAAAGTATACGTATTTAAATAAAATGTGTTCATTAAAAATACCCGGTGGAGCCTTTGCCTCAGCATGCACACTGTGCGTACTAGAAACTAACTCTTCTATCCCATTAGTACCCTCAGAATGTGTAGAAGCCCCTGTAAAAAACAATAAATTGGCAATCACATGTAATTTTAAGCCAAATAGCATAATTTTTCGCAAATAAAACACTCATGTCCAATAAGAATTATGGTTGGAATTTACGTAAACATTCTTCCTCTGGCAATGGGATCTCTGAGCTAGTAGTATCTGCATCATAAGGCATTGAATGCATGCACACAAAAATAATTAAGTTAGATGCTTGTAACGTTTAAAAAAAACCAAAGACATTTAACTTGTACTATAAAAAGATAAATAACATTAAAAATTAGTTATGTGTGTCCTTTGTGCCCGTCCACTAGCCCCTTAAAAAAAACAATAAATTGACAAACACTTATAAGTAAGAGAAATATCATAATTTCTCACAAATTAAACACGCATGTCAAACAAGATTTATGAACTTAGATTTCACCTTTGCCATGTATATCTTGCACCTACTTGTGGTAGGTGTATCAACAGAGTAAGGCACTGAATGCATGTGCACAATAATAATCAAGTCATATGCACGTAATGTTTTAAAGAAATCAAAGACATTTAACTTGTACTATAAAAAGATAAATAAAATTACAAATTACCTTTGCGTGTCCTTCGTGCCCGTCCACTAGCCCCTGTAAAAAAACAATAAATTTACAAACACTTATGAGTAAGAGAAATATCATAATTTCTCACAAATTAAACACACATGCCAACCAAGATTTATGAACTTAGATTTCACCTTTACCATGTATATCTTGCACTGGGATGCCTGTAGTAGGCATATCAATAGAGTAAGGCACTGAATGCATGTGCACAAAAATAATCAAGTCATATGCATGTAACATTTTAAAGAAATCCAAGACATTTAACTTATACTATAAAAAGATAAATAACATTAAAAATAACTTATGCGTGGCCTTCGTGTCTCTCCACTAGCCCCTGTAAAAAACGATAAATTGACAGACACTTATAAGTAAGAGAAATATCATAATTTTTCACAAATTAAACACACATGTCAAACAAGATTTATGAACTTATATTTCACCTTTACCATGTATATCTTGCGTTGGCATGCTTGTGGTAGGCGTATCAGCAGATTAAGGCACTGAATGCATGTGCACAAAAACAATCAATTCATATGCATGTAACATTTTTAAAAAGTTAATTGTATTTAACTTGTACTAAAAAATGATAAATATCATTAGAATGTACCTATGGGTGTCATGTATCCAATAGAACTGTCAGAAGTGCGTCTACCATGGTCAAAACCACTACCCATGCACGGCAAGATCTTAGAAAAGTGTGTAAAACAATATTATCCACAAATTAAAAAAAATGTCAAATTTAGCATAAATAACTTCATATCTGTATTGACATTAAACATTTGAAATATGTAACCTAGACTTAAACATGTTGAAGTTAACAGTCGAGTGCACCTCATAGTGGACCTGTGGTGCGTCCAACACACCCATTTGAATGGCGTCTATGAATTCTAGTACCACTATGAACATGTCTAGATGTACGCAGACAATCCATGTGTCCTTATTAAGAATAAAAAGGATTAAGATAACTTTATGAAATCATAACACAATGATTGAGATCAATAGTAACTCTATGTATCAGTAGTGTTGATACAACAAGGTTAATGTGGGAACGAAAATCAGAAAACATGCAAGAAATGACCTCTTTAGGGAATGCCACCAATTTTTATAGCAATAAACTAGTTGTGTGTGACTGACTATCCCTTAGGGTGTGTTGGCTCAATTATATATACCATATATTTCAACACTTAATTGCCAACCCCAAAAGGTAAGCTTAGAGGCACCGATATAGTAAGTACATGAATGGAGAAATACTATCTTGCTGACAAAAGTTTCAAATCTTCACACTGTGTAGTTAAGGAAATTCTTATGTTGTTCTAATTATAATGAAGTTCTCAACATTCCACGTGAGATAATTTAACTGAAACAAGCTTTGACTACCATTACTTTAATATTGTATTCCATCCACTAATTCAAACTTGTAGAAATTAATCCACCAGTTTCCCTTCTTAGCCATTATTTTATCATATCTATATTTGGGCTATCATAAGCATGTGGAACAGAAAATACCAAGTTTTCAACTCAATATAGAAGCCATTGTTATGGATTCCATAAGATAACTTAACCTGCTACCCTGTTATTAAACCAATTGTTTCTCAAAGCCAATATTGATTGCCAAGTAGCTATTCAAACGGAAACGGTGACAAACCAATAAACATTCTTCATAATCTCAAAGCTTCATCCCTTCATCCAAATGAATCGAAAAAAACACATAACTCACTTTGCTATGAAATGAAAACTAGATTCAGGAAATTAAAATCACTCAAGATGCCAATCATGCATTCACCACTCTTTAACTGTTGTAATCAAATGAAAACTTAAGAACCATAACTATAACTGGAATCAAATTACTAGAAATCAATTAAAACTTTTGAAATAAATCTATAGTACTCTTCTACCATATCTTACGATGCAATGAAATCCTGGGCATGGGGCCCTTCCCATCCAAGTTGCATTGATAATTTTAATATTAACTAATAAACCCATGCCAATAAATTATCATTGTGATCGACCATATATATAAAATCCAAAAGAAGCAATGTGTTTCTATTTTATTCCATCAACAAACAATCTATTACATTCTTCTATATGGATCATGCTTTGTTCTCTACACTATCTATCATCTATTCCCCCACCCCCTTCTTATTAAAATTTTTTCCTTTTTATACACTCAAAATCCAAGCTTATGTCATAACCAACAAATTCGGAGATAAGTATATAATTTATTACATAATCTACATTGATTTCAAAGCAGGCTCGAAATAGAAAATCTTTTCTTGAACTAGTTCAATAATCTGCGCTTTTATTCGAGAAGATAACAGATATCTTTGACTGCCTTAATCTCATGACACAAAGTGTCATGAGATAGGACAATAAATTAATGTAATTGTTCTTTTCTCAAAATAGGGCATGCACTCGCCACTCTTTTTAGCACCCATATCTTTGAAGTTTTCCACGAATCCATCAACCTAGGATTATCCCATTTCTTGTTGCATTGGTACAGGAAAAACAAAATTGGTACAGGAACACATGCCAGTAAATTATCATTGTGACCAACCATATATATAAAATCCAAAAGAAGCAATGTGTTTCTATTTTATTCCATCAACAAACAATCTATTACATTCTTCTAGATGGATCATGCTCTGTTCTCTACATTATTTATCATCTATTCCCCCACCCCTTTCTTATTAAAACTTTTGCCTTTTTATACACTAAAAGTTCGAGCTTATGTCTATAAGCGAAAAAATTGGAGATAAGTATATAATTTATTACATAATCTACATTGATTTCAAAGCAGGCTCAAAATAGAAAATATTTTCTTGAAGTAGTTCAACAATCTGCGCTTTTATTGGAGAAGATAACAAATATCTTCGACTACCTTAATCTCATGACACAAAGTGTCTTGAGATAAGGCAATAAATTAATGTAATTGTTTTTTGGGCCTAGGGAAAGCACGTAAGAAATAAGCGTAGACGAAGAAACGCGCAAGAATCAATCCACCGTGCAAGCACAAACAAGGAAAAGGAAGCACGAGACAGGCATAAAAGAAATCTATGCTGACAAGGAAATCTGCGTGGGCAAAGAAAACTACGCGGAAGAGGGAATCTGCGTAGAAGAATGAATATGCGCAAAAGATGTCACCTACATGGAAAAGGGAAAATACGCAGAAGGAAGATGCTTGCAAGGTAAAACAATAGCACAAGTGTAGATTAATGGCCGAAAGCGACAGGACAATCGTGGGTGCTAAAGTCGGCTTAAGTTGGCGGATGCCACACGAGTGAACGCATGTTGTAAGTAAGTTCGTTAGTGCCTCATGTCAAGTAATTATCACCATAGCTATAGCCTGGGGGGCGGCCGATGGTGACAGTTAATGGACTTCCTGTATGCAGTCGACCCTGCGTGGTCATGTAAAATAGTATAAATAGGAGGGATTCAATAGTTAGAGGGTTTATTTTGTATTTTACACTTTGGTGGCTTTTTAGATCACGGTTAGTTGCTTTTTGATTGGTTAGTAAAGGGAAGTTGTGAGATATGAATGGTAGATTAGTCAGAAGTATGCAGGATGCAGTCAGAGGTAGTGCAGTAGAAGAGAAGCTCTGCTAGAGAGATGCATATGCTAGAGAAGTCGATCCAGACCGTGTGCGAATCAGTAGATGGTAGCGGTAGTTAGGAGAAATAAGACAAAGATCATGAGAGCAAGGAAGAGTCTGAGCAGAAAGCTAGATCTAAGACAGTCTGTAGTCAAATGCAGGCTGAAGCCACCATATATTCCTCATGCCAGATGAAGAGCGCCTTGTGGTTTTTACCTGGATGGGTTTCCACGTGAAATCTCCTGTGTGTTGATGATTGAATGTGTACGGTTGTTTATGTTTATGATGCAAGTCCTGTCATGGTTGAATGAATGTCGTATTGTCAATAGAATTCTGAATGCATGAATAGGTTATTATGCGCAGCTTTTGAGTATTATTTTATGTTTATAGCACAATCGATGTTGTGTGTCTATTATATTGCGCTTGTCTGTAAGCTAGTTATTATATACCTTTATGTTTCAAGTACTAAGGCCAAATCTGTGTCGCGCCGTTAGTAGTTAAGAAAGTATATGCACGGTGTGCGCTACAGTTCGGCGTAGATGAATCCATCCTCATGACTTGGTTGAGCTCCTTGGCTGCACGCCAAGGAACTATAATCCCTTGCAAAAACATGGTTTTGGCGGTTACCCATCAAAGAGATATCTCGGGCAAGATTGTGCCTGCTCTACGGGTGTTTTCGACTGGGCTTGCTCTGTCGGGCCGGTATCTCGGGTGTTTGTTGGGTTGACGGGCTGCATAGAACCTGGGTCATATGAATAGGAAAAGTGGCCAACAAATGGTTCCGTTTCTGGGACCTATTGATCAAAACAAGGGAAATGTTGTGGCACCCGACTAAGAGTGAAGTCGAGGATTGGCTGGAGTCGAAGACATTGATAGTCACGCAGAAGGAAAGCGAGGGTTCGCGGCTGATCCGTGAGAACTGGTTAGAGCGATATCTATATTCGGATATCCATGAAATTTTCTTCACAAAATTTCCCATTATATTGCAAGAATGGTTGTTAGAGTTAGCAACCCGACAGACTAACTTCTAGAGAAGAGGAGTAGTTGAGTGGACCTACCAGTTATCACAAGAAGTAGCACAATTAAGTAATCCTATTTCCAGAGCTGTTGATTTTTGGATTAATAGAATATTATAAGGATATGTTACTGAGTTCGCTGTTGAAGCGATAACCTTGTATAGCGAGGTAGAGAGACATTTTTTCCAAGGACCTCGGGGAAGATACCTTATGTCTATAAACTTATGGATTAAAATGCTCCTTTATGAAAAGGGTATTTTACAACTCAGTGATTGAGTCACGCAGTCCGTGAAGGGGATATGATGTGTAAAATTTAGGAGTAATATGGAAGGTAGTAAGCAGAAATGTTCCCAAGAAGCTCGGAAGACAAATTGGGCACCGGATTCTTAAGAAGCGGATAGAGGTTTCGGTCAGGAAAGAGGAGGAAGGTAGCAGGAGGCAGGAGAGCTTATAGCCTGCACAGGGAAGGTAAATATGGATGTGAGTCACACCTAGACAAAGGGTCCTGCGACAAACAGGAGGAGTATAGGTCGATTTCTGAGAGAGCAGAATCGGAAGAGTCTATAGAGACGCTAAGGACAGGATGTGACTACGACATTCCAAGAAGATCACCTGAAGTGAGACCTAGAATTTCCTCACCTAAACCACTTGTGAACACTAGCAGTCCTAGTGTCAGGACTGGTGCGTAAGGAGGCCCATCAGTGACCCCAATAAATCCAACAAATTTGGGGAATCCAGTGAACAACCCCAACACCACCCTAATGGCAGGGACAAACATTAGACTACCCACATTCAATGGGAATGGAACAGACGATCCAGAACAACACTGGTTCCTCTGCGAGGTGGTATGGGCAGTCCGCCTCATTAACAATGATGACATCTGAAAAGCGCAAATGATTATGACTCTGAAGGGCCGCGCATTGGATTGGTATATGAAGTACTGTGTAATATCACTAGGGAAACCACAGAGGACTCTTGAGGATATTCGACGTGTAATGATCTCAGAATTCAGGAAAACTACAATCTGAGTCCCAATGTATACCCAAGATCAAGGAGATTAAACAAACTCCGACAGAAACAATATGGGACTTTGACCAGCGGTTCAAAATGTTGATGGCCAAAGTAAGCTTCCAGATGTTGGATGTGCAGCATAAAGAGTGGTTTATTGCTGTGCTACTGCCACACATTAGGGGACCACTCATGCAGCAAAAGATTGCGACGCAAATGAAGGCACTGGAATTGGAAATGAAGCTAGAGGCTTCACCTATTGGAGATGGCGTTGTAGGAATGATACAGATTCAGTCACAACTGGCTAATCTGACCATTCAACTCCAGGACATAAAAAGAGGAAAAGAGGTGTAGGAAGACCTCTGGTGTACGCGATGTCAGACCAATGGACATACCAAGGATGGTTGTCCGGCTTACATGAACTACGTCTCATCCAGTTCACCAAACCCTTTGAGTACTTAGGGGTTACCCTGGTGCAACATATGCCAGACAAGGGGACACCGCGACGTAGATTGCATGTTCCTGCACAAGACGATATGTACCCCAACTAGTTTGTATTGTAAATTTTGTAGATCTGTAGGCCATGATGAAAAAGATTATAGGGACTACCAACTTCTGAGAGAGAAAATGGTAGATGCATATCTAATGAATACTAAGGAGAAAATAAAGATTGAATAGGCACAAGCGCAGTTCCAGGCTGCGCCTCAGTTTTAGCCTACGCAGCAGTTTCAGGCTGTGCCTTAGTTTCGGCCTACACAATAGTTCCAGCTGGAGCCGCAATTTCTAAATGCGTCCCCATATAATCTGTATCAATAGTAGTATCAGCAACCGCAATACCTACCGCAAACTCCACAACCTCAATTGAGGGGGGGTGGCAATTACAAGGGCTGAGGAGGAGGAGGATTTGGCCGAGGAAGAGGGCCAGTGGTATGCTACAATTGTGGAGTGCAGGGCCACTTTTCTAGAGACTTCCCTGAACCTACGAAGAATTGCTCATATTGCAAACAAGAGCACAATGTGGAGCAATGTCCGGAACTTATCGCTAGATGGCAAGCCCATACGGTTGGAGCAGCTAACCCAACACCAAATCCTGTGCCAAATGCTCCCAACCCGAATGTTAATGCCAACATACAAATGATAGTTGCAGAACCACGAGAACCAAGTGTAGCTGTGGTAACAAGGGGAGGTGCTACGATGAGTGTAGATCAAGCTACGCAGACAGAACCTGCGGCGCAAGCACAACCACAGGTACGGCTCGCCATGCAAAAAAAAGCACCACTTAATGTTAAAAATTAGAAGCGCATATTCATGGAGGTATGCCTAGAGTTCATAGGAACGAAGCAGTCATCCACCTCAGGACAAGTGAAAGATATGCCTGAGAGATTCCAGAAGATATTCGAACAACAGACTTCAAGCAAGAGTGCAGATAAGTTTAGTAAGCTCAAACCCTTCCTTTCAAGTGGTTTGGCACTAATACAGGACAAGGATGCACTTGCAGAGTTGGAATCGCTTATAGAAATGCTTCAGGAGGAAGACCAGCCGACAAATAAGGTTAACAGTGTGAAGACAAAGTTCAAAATGGGACGCGAACTCAAGATGTCCGTGTAAATTGGTGATTATGACATGGACTATATCATCCTCGACTTGGGACCCTATGTTAACATTCTAACACACTAGACGTGGGAATTAATGGGAAAGCCACCCCTAGAATGGTCCCCAATTCAATTAAGACTTGCTAATTAGGAACAGGTCTTGCCCATTGGTAGATTGAGTCAGGTCCAAGTGGATATTGAAGGATTGCGCACTTTTACAGACTTTGAGGTCATCAATATAGTAAATGATACTAACCCATATCCCACGCTGCTGGAGATCGATTGGGTGATGGGAAATCAAACCATTATAAACTTCAAAAAAGGGATCCTATTGTTTGAAGATGATGAGATGAGGGTAGTTGCGCCCCTCAATCCATTGGAAGGATAGAGATATGTTGAACCGGTGTTCAACGAAGGGTAAGGTGATCACCTTGATAACATCTATAATGTCACTACCCTTAGGGAGGATTATATTAATTCTATTGCGGATGGTAAATTGAGTTGGAGATGTGCGAGTTCATGTACATCAGACTCAAGAGAAGCACTTAAGAACTGGCAGAATCAATTACATGATGTTTCTATGAGGAGATGTGCCAGGATGACTAAGTCTGTCTGACGAGTGGGAAATTAGTCGCGGCCACTTCCTACATATGAAGGACTACCTAACTTGGAAATGTTCTTGACTGAGTTTGAAGAATTAGTAACAGAGCCGCAACGACTATCTGCACTGGAATTTGTGCTAAAAGCTACACCCGCGCAATGGTGGGGTACGCACAAAATCTTGATAACTGAATGGCCACAGTGTAGACGAATACTGGAAGTAAGGTTCAGAGACGAGGTCACAACTGTGACACAAAGGTATACAGGGTTATCAGACCCTGTTGAACACTTGGAGCAGTGTTCTAGAGCGTTCTTGAACTACTCGTGCCATGAGTGGGTTCACCACTTCATCCATACTCTCTAAATGGAACCCAAAGGATGGTACGCATCTATGGAGTTGCACCAAGAAAGAAGAGAATGGGAGAAGGTTGCGTAGAATTTCACATACACATTCCAGTTCGCAGGCGAGCAACCAATAGTTGATATTGCGCTGAAGACTATTAAGGAGAAGATATTCGCTGAGATCCACTGGAGGTTGCATATTCTCAACCCTGCACTGTGCATTCCCACCAGTGTTGTGAGACAGTTCAACACTGGATGACATGATATAACCTCTGTGGAGACCCAAAGGATGATCCAACTAACATTAATATTCTAGATTCGGAAGGATCGCGCACAGTAGAAGGAAACGACATTTCCAGTGAGTAGTTCATCAAGCCGCTAAAGATCAAGAAAGTTAACATTGGGTCGAAGGACAATCCGAATTTTGCTAACATTGGAGACTATTGGGATGAAGAGATAGTAGCCAAAATCACTGATCTATTACATGAATTCCAGGACCTATTCCCGATGAACTTCAAGGAAATGAAGGAGATAGTAGTATATTTGGGCGAAATGAAAATTCCGCTCAGACCCGACCAAGATTGGTAAAACAATGCCTGTACAGACTAAATCCACGCTATAAAGAAAAAGTGAAAGCAGAACTGGATCGCATGCTGGAATCGGGAATCATTGAAACTGTTGAATAATTGGAGTGGATAATCCCTATAGTGATTCAAGACAAGAAGGCGATAGGTGAGTTCAGGATCCGTGTCGACCTTAGGAAGCTAAACGATGCCTGCTTACATGATCCATTCCCAACACCATTGATAGATGAAGTCTTGGAGAGTGTTGGCGGACAAGAAATGTACTCATTCATAGACGGATTCTTGGGCTACCATCAAGTCAGAATTGCGCAAGAGGACTGCCACAAGACTACCTTTGTAATAGAATGGGGATGCTACCAATACACGGTAATTCCCTTTGGCCTAAAAAATGCCCCTACTATTTTCTCTATAATAGTAGTTTCTGCTTTTAAAGATTTCATTCATAGGTTTCTTGAAGTATATTTTGATGATTGGATGGTCTTTGGTCTAGTGAGAGACCATATTGAGAATTTGTGCATGATGTTGGAAAGGTGTCGCCAGTATCAAATTGCACTGAATTTGAGAAAATGCATATTTTGTGCATCATTTGGTGTACTGCTGGGCCATGTATTATGCCGCAACTGGATCCTGGTTGATCCCGCGAAGGTGGAAATTATTCTGGACCCGCCACCGGCCACATCGGTCACGTAACTCAGATCCACATTGGGACATACTGGATATTATAGAAAATTCATAGGAGGGTACAGAGAGATAACTGCTCTAATGGAGAAGCTGTTGAAGAAGGACGCCAAATTTGAGTGGAATGAAGACTGTTAAGGATGTCTGGATAAGTTGAAGAACAAAATGGCCATTGCGCCAATATTAATATTCCCAGACTGGAAGAAGGAGTTCCATGTACATGTTGATGCATCATCAATTGCGCTAGGTATAGTATTAACCCAACCAAGAGAGGGCATAATTAACCACCCAATTGCATTTGCAAGCAGAAAACTGTCAACAACAGACAAAAAACTATACCACAACTAAAAGAGAAGGGCTTGCAATGGTCTATGCGCTACAAAAGTTCAGACATTATCTATTGGGTGGACACTTCAAAATGTTCACCGATCATTCTTTGCTAAAGTACCTAGTCAATAAGCCAGTGTTGGGGGGGAAGATATGTTGGTGGCTCCTCCTATTTCAAGAATTTGACTTTGAAGTAATTGTAAAGCCAAGCCAACTGAATGTTGGGCCAGACCACTTGTCACACATTGAAAGTGGTGAGGAACCAAACAGCTTAGAGGATAATTTGCTTGATGCGTAGTTGTTTGCTATCGACGTTGTCGATTAAGAATTCGATGCTATTATACAGTTATTGAATACAGGCTATGCGCTTGAAGATTATACAACATGGAAAAAGAAACAACTAGTTGTCAAGGACATAGACTACATGATAATCGTGGGACAATTGTATAAGTTGGGACTAGATGAAATACTACGCAGATGCGTCTCTGATCATGAAAGGCAATGGGTAACGGCTTAAGCGCATGCGGGTGTCTCAGGAGGACACTACGCCGAGAAGGAAACTATGTGCAAGATTTTGTAAGATGGACTCTGGTGTCCAACTATACATATGGATACAAGGAAATACTGTCGTGATTGTAATAAATGTCAAATAACAGGGAAACCATCACGACATGATGAAATGCCACTTGTGCCACAAATTACACTGCATGCCTTTGATAAATGGGTAGTGGATTTTGTCGGCCCTATTAGTCCACCAAGGAAACAGACTGGTGCGTGCTATATTATAACTGTTATAGATTACTTGACAAGATGGGCGGAAGCGACACCTATGAAATATTGCACCGCAGCAACTGCAGTGAAGTTTCTTTTTGAAAATGTAGTAACAAGGTTTGGTTGCCGGAAGATCCTTATCAACGACCAAGGTACACATTTTGTAAATAAACTTATTGTTGAATTGACTGCATAATTCCAAATCCAACACAAGAAGACAACACCCTACCATCCTCAAGCAAATGGAATTGTTGAGGCCTTCAACAAGATACTGGAGAATGCCTTGATCGAGGTCTGTAATGTGCACAGAGATGATTGGGACTAGAAAGTCTCACTAGTATTATGGGCTTACAGAACAACATGCAAACGACTAACTGGATAGACTCCTTTCCGTTTAGTCTATGGACAAGAATCAATTGTGCCCATGGAGTACGTTGTGTCGAGCCTATGAATTGTTGCACTAACAGAAATGAAAGATATCGATGTCGTAGAAGAAAGACTTGCGCAACTGATTCAAATGGAGGAAGAATGCTTCATTGCGGGCTTCCATCAAAACGTGGAAAAACAACGGCAGAAAGCGTGGCATGACCGCCACATCAAAACAAAATAGTTCAAGGTCAGCGAACTTATTATGATGTATAACAACAAGTTCCTCAAGCACCCAAGTAAGCTCAAAACACACTAGCTAGGCCCATATGTGGTTGCGCATATTACTCAAGCAGGAGTGGTAAAACTACATAAGCTGGATGGAACACCGGTTGCAGGTATGATCAACTGCAGTCGATTAAAACCATACCGCAATGACTGCGGCGTGGTCCCATAAGGCCGAGGCGCGTAGCAAAAAAAAAGAAGATCTAAAGGGAGGAAAGCAACAAAAGAAGCATCTCCAGCGCAACCTGGCACGAAAAAAGGAAGTTGCGCCGAAGAATGGTGCACTCTTAACCTGCCAACAAACCAACTAAGAGACAACTGGCAGTCAGTGGAAGATAGCTAGCAGACACCTACGGGCCGTTAAATGCAATAGGATTCAAAAAGATTTGGTTCTCGTGACAACTCAGTAGCATTAATTTGGAAAGTCCAAGGAGAATGGTGGTGTGCTTTTTGGTCCCATCCGCCATATTAACCATAAATTCCCTGACAAGTACATAACTGAACCTAAGTGTGTGCATAAAGGCGATGAAGGATGAGCCCATGTGCTCCATCAGATGCCCCATCACTGTTTCCAGTCACAACCTGGATGCCCTATCGCTTATAAATATTAGTCACCTCTGTCGTGGTAACCTTTACATTGCCTTGAAGAGCCAAGAAACTAGAGAGCCGAAGCCCATGGCTGTTAAGCTATCCAGTGACAGTGAAGACTCAGTTGTTTCACCGGCCTCACCCTGCCCGATATTAGAAGTGCCTTATGTCCCTGAACCAAGTCAACCGACTAAGAAGATGAAGAATACACAGGCTCGACCAAAGGCACCTCCAAGCTGCCACACCCACCACCGGCACGAGGCTAGCAGATGCAGGTACCTATAACCCAGCCACCAAGAAAACTGGCCGGAGTGCAAGTTTATACACCCAGAGGTCTGCCGAGTGCATACCTCCCCAATTACTTTGCTCCCCCAACGAAGATACCCAAATCCCACAAAGCCGACTCGGTTCCACCACCACCAGCCGACATAGAGCAGATTGATGAGGAAAAGAACTTGCTACCCCCATATGTGTCGCCTAGGGCCCCAGGTGCTATAAAAGTGATAGTCGACACGCAGGACGAATTGGAAGAGCCCACCATTCCAGAACGTGTCCAACTAACCTCGGATATCACCCCCAAACTTCAGGACTTGAGTTTGAATACTACGATACCAGGAAACCGAAGGACCTGGCAAGAAATCAATTCATGGTCGCGGTGCCTGGTGTACCGCCGAATGCAGACGTAGTTTCTGTAATGGAGTGGGCACGTGGATTGGAGCAGTCAAGCATCTTAAACTTGCTCCTTATGCCGCATTTCAGTCGAACTGCCTCGGTCGAGATGTATGTCAAGCAACTGCTGGTATGCTCCCTGGAGGTTACCTCTGGTTGGACAAGCCATATGACATAACAGTCGAACTGATTTCGACAATCATGGGTCTCCCGCGACAAGAAGTCGACCCGGCCTCGTATCTACATAAGGACGAGGAAAAATCAGATAAGAATAACATGAAGGGCAAGTACCAACTTGTCTGCGGAGGAAAGGGCTACCTCATTAGCTCTATCACTTACACTGCTGTAAGGTCTGCAACAAAAATCCTATGTAGTAAGTTGTTGCGCAAGATGAGGCCTACTAAATGCACTGCCGCAACAGTAGAGCTAGCAAAACAGTACGCACAAGGAGTGCAAATTAACTGGTCCCAGTTCCTCTTGAATGAATTGATGGACGACGTAGTTAACGCGCAGGAACTTCTCTCGGCAAAGTCCCCCTACTCATGGCTTCTAATTCTGATCTCTTTTGTAGCTTGGACTCCTCCACCAGACTATTAACCCATGGACATCCTAGTGGACTACCTCAGCACAAAGTTTCAGAACTTCTGGGACCACAAAGACAGCAAGTGCAAGACGATTCAAAGATTGAATTCTTTCTCCAAGGAGAAATACTTAGACAGATCGTGCGCAAGTTGTGAGACTGAAACTTGATATGGTGGCCAGGTATGCATTCATTAACTTCCAGGAAAGACCACACAACATCGTCCTGTATCCGTGCAATGACCCCAAGAAGCAAGCACTCTCGACCTTCTTCATCATCAAAGATGCAGATATCGAGAGGGAAATCAAATACTGGCCCAAAGAATGGATTGGCCAACGTGTGGAGGTGCCTGAGGAGTAGCAAGCGCAACAGGGGGATCCGCAGGAGCACCCGCCCCAAGACCGTGCCAATACCAGCACCTAGGAGCATCAAGATGATGCCCAGGAAGAAGAAGAAGAAGAATAAGAGCAAGACCCACCTAGAAACAACGAAGAAGACACCCTTACTGATGAGGAGGTGTACGCCAAAACAAATATGAAAAGAAAGGGAAAAGAGGCCATGGAGGAAGATGCAAAAGCCTTGGTCATCCTGCACAGGAAAAATCAAAGGGCTAATCGACCCAATTCATTAGCATGGAAGA
Source organism: Pseudotsuga menziesii (assembly GCA_001517045.1). Classification (NCBI taxonomy): domain Eukaryota; kingdom Viridiplantae; phylum Streptophyta; class Pinopsida; order Pinales; family Pinaceae; genus Pseudotsuga; species Pseudotsuga menziesii. Next base: position 1,134,907 of record LPNX010750625.1, read on the forward strand.
AGAGGATCTTACTATTCTTAGGGAGGTGGTCGTAGAAATAACTGAGTCTACCCTGGGTGATATCACGTGTAGGAAAACCAATTGGATGACTTCGCTCACTACGCAATTTAACCAGCTGGTAGAGGCCATCACAAAAGTACGCGACACCATGTAGGCTGAGACCTACAGTGTAGACCCATCAGACACTTTGGCGACACCGGTGTTGCTCCCACCCTTGAGAATAGAAATTCTTGGGTAGGAATTTTCTACAGATACAGCAGAAAAGGATGCAAATGTACAGAGCTTGGACACATTAACTTTGGATTTCTCTAAGATGACATTGTCGCAAATCTATTCCATTCAGCATGTCATAGCTACAGAGGTGAGAATCTGAGAAAATGTGGTTGCATATCAGGAAGCCAAGGCAACCAGGAATGCAAAGAGGCGCAAATAAGTCATCAAGCGACAACAGGAAGACTTGGAAGCACAAGCGTAGAGGCATGCTTCACTAGACGAATCCATAAAGGAGGCAATCGCAGAACTATCAGATGATGAGGAAGTAGACGAGGAAGAACCTGTGCACAAGCTGAGGCGGTTATCCAAACCGGCCACAGATATGAAGAAACAAGTTCAGGAATTAAAGACCAACCAGCATCTGAGCACTCCCCCTGAAGTTGTGCAACAAAGGCAACAATTGGCATATCAATCTATTGGTCGGCTTAGGGAATCCGAAAAGATTTGCACAGAGGCGGTGGAAACAATTGTCGCAGTATGGGAGAAACTCATCAAGGATGAGACTGCGGAGCATCTTGTCGAGTAGGTGCGGCAAGCAGAACTACAGGTATTGGCCGTAAAGACAACAATTAAGAAGCTGCCAACAAAGGATAAAATTGTTAAAGGCACTGAGCTCAAGCAACCCTAGGATAAGGTAAAAACCTTGCGCGAGTAAGAAAACATGCGCGACCAAGAGACGGTTGAGAAACAAGCCGAAGCTGAAAGGGTGACAGGGCTAATTCAGCCTGTCCAGTAGAGAATCCACGAGTTAACGCAGGCAGTGGCCAATGCGTCGTTGGAACACCCTAGCTCCGACCAAGTGCAGGAATTGGAGCAGCAGGAAGAAGAAGCCCGCTGGGAGGTAGAAAGGCTTACTCTCATTTTTGGCCAATTCCAATAGAAGGTTGGAAGCGCAGAACAATCTGCACCAGAAGATGCACTAGAGGATGTGCAAGAAGAGGAAAAGGAAGATGAAGAGGACCAAGAAGAACAACATGAAGAAGAAGTTGTATAACTCAAGTTTTGTCATCTAAAAAATATAAACATTTTTTTCTAAGTATGGGATGAGCCCACGGTATAGGAAACACCGCAAAAAAAAAAAAAACAAGTAACAAAACGTGCAAGAGAGGAAGCACGAGAAAGGTGTGCGAGCAGAAAAAGGCAAAAAAAAAATCAACAACAAAGAAGAGGTCGTGCATATTGTGCCACCTCTTATGTCCATTGCTTCGTGGCTCAAGACGAGCCACATGTGAGTTTTGGGGGCTTGTTGGGCCTGGGGAAAGCGCACAAGAAATAAGGGCAAACAAAGAAACACACAAGAATCAATCCACCGTGTAAGCACAAACAAGGAAAAGGAAGCACGGGACAGGCATAGAAGAAATCTAAGCAGACAAGGAAATCTGCATGGACAAAGAAATCTACGTAGAAGAAGGAATAAGAGCAAAAGATGTCACCTGCGTGGAAAAAAGATGCCTGCATGGTAAAACAGTATCACAACTGCATATTAATGGCCGAAAGCGACAAGACGATCGTGGGTACTGAAGTCGGCTTAAGTCGGTGGATGCCACACGAGTGAACGCATGCTGTAAGTGAGGCCGCTAGTGCCTCGTGCCAAGTAATTATCACAATAGCTGTAGCCTCGGGGGCGACTGATAGTGATAGTTAATGGACTTCCTGTATGCAGTCGACCCTACGTGGTCATGTAAAATAGTATAAATAGGAGGGATTCAATAGTTAGAGGGTTGCTTTTGTATTTTACACTTTGGTGGCTTTTTAGATCATTGTTAGTTGCTTTTGATTGGTTAGTAGAGGGAATTTTTGATATTTGAGTGGTAGATTAGTCAAAAATATGAAGGATGTAGTTTGAGGTAGTGTAGTAGAAGAGAAGCTCTGCTAGAGAGATGCAGATGCTAGAGAAGTCGATCCAGGCTGTGTGTAGATTAGTATATGGTAGCAGTAGTTAGGAGAAATAAGACAGAGAGCATGAGAGAAACGAAGAGTCTGAGCAGAAAGCTAAAGCTAAGACAGTCTGCAGTCAAATGCAGGCTAAAGGAACCATATATTCCTCATGCCAGATGAAGAGCGCCTTGTGGTTTTTACCCAGATGGGTTTACATGTGAACTCTCCTGTGTGTTGATGATTGAATGTGTATGGTTGTTTATGTTTATGATGCAAGTCATGTCATGGTTGAATGAATGTCGTATTGTTAATAGAAATCTGAATGCATAAATAGGTTATTATGCACAGCTTTTGAGTATTAGTTTATGTTTACAGCGCAATCGTTGTTGCATATCTGTTATATTGCGCTTGTATGTTAGCTAGTTATTTTATACCTTTATGTTTCAAGTACTAAGGCCGAATCTGTGTCGTGCCATTAGTAGATAAGAAATTCTATGCGCAGTGTACGCTTCAGTTCGACGTAGATGACTCCATCCTCGCGACTTGGTCGAGCTCCTTGGTCATGCGCTAAGGAACTATAATACCTCAACGAGCCATGGAAACATGGTTCCGATGGTTACCCATCGAAGAGATATCTCGGGTGAGACTGCGCCTACTCTGCGGGTGTTGCCGACTGGGCTTGCTCTATCGGGCCAGTATCTCAGGTGTTTGTTGGGTCGACGTGTTGTGCAGAAACTGGGTCCCGCGAGTAGGAAAAGTGGCCAACATTGTTATTTGTTCAAAACAGGGCATGCACTGGACACTATTCTTATCACCCATATCTTTGAAGATTTCCACGAATCCACCAACCTAGGATCATCCCATTTCTTGTTGCATTGGTACTTGGAAAACAATGTTGGTACATGAATCCATATTTTTAATTATAAATGAGACTTTTTCATTAAAAACTCTTCAAAACCAATTAAAAACAAGAGAATACTTAAAGACAAGTTTCAGGCCTTAACATATCGATTAGGACAAGGTTTGGATCAAAGTTCTTCATACATGTTGATCATAGGAAGGTCAAAAGGATAAAAAAGGTTCAAAATTTAATCAAAATCTGAGGCCTAACATTCCCCCAAACCCAAGAATTATACTCTGGTGTTGCCTCTAAATCCTAAATTGAACCTGGTTCATAACGACTAGCCACCATTTTGGATAACAAATGCAACTGAGCAAACTGCAGAAAACTGTTGTCCAAGTAAATACCCAAGTAAATATGTAGAAAACTGCTATCCACAAATGCTCTTTAAATTCAAGAAACATTCCCTTTAGAAGATCTGTCTGGCACCAATTATGCTAATATGGTACTGATCTGGAACTGATTTGGTACTAGTCCGATATTTTTGTCTAACTTTTGGGATGAAAAAATTCTATAATCCCTAGACAATCTCTCCTTTAATGGATCAAATATTAAGACTTGATTTGTAAATAGTTTATCAACAAATGAAAGTATTTACCTAAATAATATGTAGAGAATCCATCTACAGACATTCCTACACCTCTTGTATCAGAATTTAGAAATATGTTTACAAACGATAGGGCGTTGGAAATGAGATTAACATAACAATCTTTCTGTCGGATTATGAAAAACTTGGCATCTTATTCAAAAAATATATTTCAAATCCTTTCAATGATTTGAAATGTGAAGTAGGAAACAATTGTATAGTAGGACAATGATGAACAAAGGAAAAGTTTTAAAAAAGTAGAAAAACAGAGGCTTTATCATAACATGTCTTTGGAAATCAGGGATAACCAGAATGAGGAAGATTTAGATAGGCTTGAAATGGTTTATATACAAGAGTATAATTGCCCATAATTTTCTTCTTGTATTTAATTAAGTCAAGATTTACCTGTACTAGTGGATTGAAGTGGAGTCCACTCCTTTGTGATTCCTTCAAGAAATTAGATTAACTGTTGGAACGCAAATATGCTGGTTGTAGAATCATTGGTACATAAATGATATTGTAGAACCTATGGTAACCCTTGATCTAACGTTCATAGAAAAGCAAGAGCTTTCAGTAGCCCTATTCTAAGGTACCTTCTATCTAGCATCCCTAATCTCCTTCGGCCATCCTTTAGCATACCCTAAACAACCTACAACAACCCTAGATTTTCCCTATCCTCCTCATCCCTAGTACATTCCTATAACATAGAAGTACATTTTCCCACTCAAAAATCTCAACTTGAAACTTTTTGTGTGAATTTACCACCATCATCCTTTGATGTTACTTATGGCCTGCAGGAGGAGAATAAGTAGGAAATGCAGGAGGAAAATAAAGCAAATAGGGTCATAGATAGGATTAGGGAGATTCATTTCAAGGTGAAGGAGCAATGTGAGGAGTTAAGAGAAGTAAAATATTTGTGATGACTAGCATAGGACTGACCACGAATTTTGTGTTGGAGATAATGTCCAGTTCTATCTCTATACAGAGTGATTGTAGGGGAAACCAAGAAGTTGAATTCGTCGAGAGACAAGCATTCGAAATAATTGCATAGGTCAACGACAACATCCAAGCTAAGCTTACCTTCATACATATGGATGTATTCAGTGGGCAATGTGTAGAACTTGTGCTTGTAATGTCGTTGCGACCTTAATTAAGTAATTTGTACATTAGTTTTTTTAATATTCTATTTTAAGTTTTCATGTTATAGGGATTCATAATACCTTATAGAGCTAGGATCTGGAGAGTAAGCCTACATTACCCATACAAATACAGTGTTAGTCATATAAAATGACCATACTATAGTCTCGTAAATAGAAGAAAGGAAATCCTTTTGTGGAAAGATGAGATTTTAAATTTTTCAGAGACACGAGAAAATAGTTTGATCCTTTTGCCATTTTTTCCCTCCTTTTTTCATTCATGGTCACTTCTGCCTAGAATAACTAGATCTACTATTTTATTAGGTAGGCTACTCCTATTAATGTTGGATTTTCATTAGGGAGAAGAGTCATAGTAACTATTTTGGACTCATCTTAAACCTTTAGCCTGCAAATTTCCCTTTTGAGAGCAGTCCACACTCTCTCCTTCACCTTCTTTATTCATTCCTTTGATGTAGGTAAGGTGGGTAGATAGGTAGGATAGAACCCATTCCTTTTTTGTTTCGTTCATTCAGCAGGGTCTTATTCTATTCTAACACCATGGCTACTATGCCCAAACTCTTTAGAGTAGTGCCTTCCTACTTGCAGGAAGGCACTACTCTACGGATATTGATAAATGGGGGGAATTTATTAAAGATTACCCACCTACCACTCAAAATTATACTAAAATGTCGATGTGCTCAAGGCATTTCAGAATATGGGTTAGTTGGATTTCTTCGTCAAATTGAATGGATATAGTGATGACATAACCCTGGAATTTTCCATGAATATGAGGAAGGTCATTGGAGAAGAATGAATGACACTGGTAAAGGGGGTGGCTATCACTCTAATTGAGGATGTTTTAAGCATAGTTACAGGTCTACCTAAAGGAAAAAACTAGAACAAATAGGGCAGATAGCTAGTAGTCTAGGACAAAAGGAATTTATTTAGATCTTATGAGACCTATGAAGAAAATAAGAATGGTGTTAAGAGGGAAATGAAGAAGTAAGAAAATAATTGAATTAAAAAGGGATAAACATGTTGAATGCAAATATGTTAAAATATACATGATATATAACTTTTAAAGAAATTCATCTCTGTAGCTAACTTACAGTAAATTCAGTTGTGGGTGATTCCAAAATTGATGTAAAAACTGAGAAATCTCTGCTTCTTGATGTAGCCTTACACTCTTATCACTTGCAGGTTCTATATGGAAAAGATATGTGCAGTCATTGCTTAGGAGTTTGTGGGGCGCGAAATATGCTGAAGGGGTTTTAGGAGCGTCGGATCAATGCCACGCTGAATCTGTTCCATTCAAATATTGAATTTACATAGGGTTTCAGAAGGGTTCATGGATTAGGGATGGAATCGTCGACTAAAGGGAGAAGGTTCCAAAATCCTCATCGCTGACAAGGGAATCCTTCGAGAAAATCACCTCATCGCCAAAGAGTCTTCTAACATAATATGTTTCCCCACCTCCTTCTCATTTATGTTGGTATCCTCCTCTTCAAAATACCCTCCTTTTGGTCTAGATGCTCGTTCAATGCCCGTTCAGTGCCCGTTCGAGAGTCACTTTGAGAGCCCATTCGAGTGTTAGCTCCTATTCATAATAAGAATTATATGTGTTAGTGCCTGTTCAAGAGTCACATTGAGAGCCAGCAATAGATACATTAAAGATGCGTAACTATATGTTTCCTTAACAAGCACTGGTTACAAGTATTAAAAAAATCCTGGTAATCCCACTCAGGCTCAAATAACCGATGGGTAGGTCTACAGTCAGAAGTGTGTTGGGCGCGTGCCCCTCCAAGGGTTTCAACAAAGACAAACATAGACTGGCAAGGCCGGTATGTGCTTTATATAACAAATACACTCTCTAGTGAGAGTTTAAAAGGAATCTAAACTCTCGGTCGAGATATTTGTTCGAGAGTTTCATACGAATAATTTGTCCATACTCTTAGACGAGAAACTTAATTATTCACGGCCAAAAAATTGTTTAAACATAACTAAACTCTCGGCCGAGAAAATGTTAACCATAGTTAAATTCTCCTTGGAAAACTATTACAATTCTCGACCGAGAAAATATGTTGCCTTTTTTCCTCTGCCGACAAATTGGAAATTATACCCAAAAGCACCCCATTCTCAAAAAATTGTATCACAACTTCACATTTTCACCCCCTAATTTACAAGTATCATGGAATTCTTAATTAATGTGCAGGGAAACAACTTCAGATTTTAATTCCAACAGAAGAAGCTATAATACATTTATCACTTTAGTCATTTACCTGTAACCTCAATTTAAGCTCATTACAATTTTGAAAGTTGCATTTGCCTTCAAAGGGTTTGTTTAGTACATCCTCTATTCTTTTTGCGAGCGAAATATTTTATAGAAATATCATAAGAATGGACAAATGAACAAAATTATTGATGTTAAAACTCTTACAGATTACCACTTTGTTAACATTGCATTTTGTTACGGGCTACCACTTTGTAAATACAACATTTTGTCAAAGATCTTGCAATGTTGGCAAGTAATTACGCAATGGCAAGTACTTGCGTAAGATATCTGAGAATAGAGTTTGCATCATTGCTCTATATTGTGCACAACAACATGTTCAACATGCTAAAAATGACGTCAACATGATGTAATTATTATTTTGCACACTCAATGCACACAACAACATGTTCAACAAACCAACATTTTGACCTACCAATCAAACCTCAGCAGGTATCCATTGCCAATGACTCAATTGTTTACACGGTTGAGTAGATGTAGTTACAAAACTAGTTGTTAATTAGCCTACTAGCACCTTCCGGGTCGAGATCCAATTCTAGGCGCAAATTTAGTTTTATGCCCATATGGCAGGGATCCAAAGCAAGCACCTCATGCAACATTAGAGTAAAACGCAGTTAAACCAAGACCCTACAATCTTGGAAAGGCATATGCAGATTGAGCAGATGAAGCTTCACCACCATCAATTTTTTAGTCAATTTAAGCAATAGATCCAACGACATCCATAGGGGCAAAGGTAGAAAAATCAATGCATGAGTTGAATGTTGTGGGAAAAATCATGGACAACATTATCATGTTCAAATCATGCAAACTTAATCATTGGTAGGGACTACGCTACCATGTAGCCTTGTTTTTTTGTTGTTAGAAATCATCTCAGGCATTTTAATTATATTTCATATTCACATTTTTTTACATGCATCGACATAATGAAACATGGTCATAAGACATTGATATACAATGCGACATCAATTAATAGTTTTTCTTTGAAGTTACATGCAAAACCATGTACACCATCCAGTCATGGAATTTGACGGGGCCAATTTACCCGTGAAATACGACTAACATTTCATGGAAACTGTCAAAATTTTCCTTAAAATACAGAAAACGTTTAAGGTTTTGATTGTAACTTGCAATTTTAACAGGTGTCCACCATTTGAAATTCCAACCCCGAAACCATCTAAGTGAATAAGGATATCAATTGACATCTATCTTTTCCTTCAATGCTTATCTCGTTTCTTCCATCAGGATTAAGTTATACGCCCCAAGATGAGTTCGAGGTGATTCTTTCTAAGTTGTTTTTATTAGGACAAGGAGCGTTTAATACTAATATGCTTGACACAATTGTACAACGCTACAAAACTCTCCAACTTAGCCCTAAGATCATTTACATGAAACAACTAAGAACTTTAAGATAAGTGGGTTTCAGAGATCTATCTCTTCTATTACATCAATGACAAAATATTTTTTTGGTATATGCAACAAGTTGGTTGGAAGTATAAGGATCTTGTGTCATTCGACATATCGTTCATATGTTTTTGGGTATATGCAACAAGTTGGTTGGAAGTATAAGGATCTTGTGTCATTCATCAGATCATTCATGCCAAAATAGTTTACTACATTTACATATTTTTGGGTGATGCAAGACGCCAGATGATCTACTATTCCCCTAGCAAAGGTGGATTGATAAATGATCATACCACAACGCAATATCCATAATCGGTGAGAGATGGAAATAGGTCACCCAACTTCAGAACCTTTCTTGAAATATAATGATAAATGTGTTATCTAATATTCCTTACATATAATCCAAGCCAATCAAGTTGCAAATATGGGGAATGAATTTGTAAATATACATGCTTGTTGCAGTAGTAGTTATAATGAAGATAAACCCAATGTAAAGGGTGAAAGAGAGATTACACACACCAATAAGTAAATGAACCCATAAATAGAATGGTCATTGACAAGTAATGAGGTTGTACGTTTATTCAATTCCTAAACCATGTGATTCCTTCAATAGAAGAATGAGCTATGGAATTAAAAAGGGCAAATTTGGAAATTATTTTTTCTAAAATTTGTGTAGGTAATTATATGTGTAAAAGTGTTGTACAAGGTAGTTTTAACTTTTAAGTAATAAAAAAAATCACACCTATTTGACGTAGTGATATACAAAAAGTCACGAACTGAAACAAGCACATTGCATTTAGACCTAAAGATTTTACATTAGAAATCCAAATGGGAAAACCAACATTTGGTGGGGATTTTATTAGGCTCAAAAAATTGTTACGAGTTGTGCATTCTCAATCAAATATTTGTTGCATTCTCACCCTTTCATGATATTGGAGAGTGGTTTAGCTCAATGACAACCTTCAAACTTCAATCATGTTTCTTCTCCCAAATTTGGTATGCCTCTGCAGTTTCCCTTTCCTTCATTTCCTTTCCATCTCCTTTGGTTGTGGTTATTCCTTTATCTAATGAAGCCCTCCTTTGTTCCTTTTTGTTAGAGAGTTTCCTTGGGATCCCAACCATCAAAGTGATTTGTTTCATATTCTTGAGGCCTTTGTCCTTTTGTCTACAAGTTGATTGCTAACTTTAAAGTTTGCTAACAAATTATTTTTCACAAAGTTTGGAATGAGGACTAAATTTTAATATCTCTTCCCCATTCACAAGGTATTTGTCCGCAATAGCTTCAACTTGAAGATGTAGCATGTTGTTATGGTACACCTTATTCTTGGCAGCCTTGCAAAAATTCCATCTAGGTTTGAAGAAATGTCTTTTGTGGCATATTTCAATAAGAATTTTTTTCTCTTTGATTTACAAGTGCGGTGATCTCTTCTTTTCCCTTGACCTCGACTCTCCAAACTTGTTTCTTGGGAGTGCGGTTCACAGGTTAAAACTCTCATTGCATCAAGAAAAGTGAGGTGTTTCTTACATCCTGGGGTGGGAGATATATATGTTTACATACGTGGGTAATTCACTAATAAAAATAAATGATAGAAAATGCGATGTTCGACATCTAATGTCAAGAAAAGTTAAAAAGATGTAACATAAAAAAAAATAAGATTCATTTTAGCCCAAATCTTTTAAGTAGTGAGAGGTTTGTACCTGGTTTTTTATCCCTCTTGGTGTTTCCTAGCTCCAAGGTTAATATGGATTTATAATATTCTATGTTTACGACTTGCTGATTGGTAATTCTTTCCTATGGATTGGTGGCTTATCCTTTCCTCCTGTAACACAACATTTTCTCGGAACTATGAACAACTTAGCATTGAAAAAATGATAAAAATATCCCATTATATAACATGGTAAATGCACAACAATTGGCATGTTACATACATAAAGGTTCTCTTTTGGAATTCCTCTAAGTAACAAGTTGTAGACCAAAAAATGTGTTTTTCTCTTCAACATAGTAACTAATTAATGAAACAATGTGCTTGTGCTGCAAGGTTGTTGTAATTTCTGATGAAACCTATTCCATATATTCACATTGTTATCCCTACCATAAATTAGCTAGACTTGCTTTCAAGCACATAAAATTTTATTGTATATGTACACACAACTTTCTCTCATTTTACAACATATTGAAGTTCTTCTCATCGTTTCATTTCCCCCACTTTAGGGTATTCTAGTTATTTAAAAAATGTTAACTAAAATATATATACCATAATTACGCCAAAGGCATTTTTTCAAGGAGATGGTCCCTGTGAAGTGTGCATTGTCTGTTAAGCTCCTATCATGAGCCACCCTTTGTCCACTCCTTAAACGAATTAAATATAACCATGTCTTGATTAATCCCATCACGAAGCAATCCTTAGTGTATCATCCCAAAAATACCTAGATAGATGAGCTTGGCCCCACTAAAATTATGGGTTGCAGTTATTATCTCCTGTATGTTGAACCACACTGTGCCAATGTTTGGGCCTCATGGTTGCCTACGTGAGTTCTGTGTTCCTATTTATGAAATTCCTATGTGCAACATCGTGGTTCCTTCTCTCTCACATGAGATAAATAGCCGTAGATGCTAAAAGATAAACTACCATAACAACAACAACCACATAGGTGGAGAATAAATGATATTTTCGAGTGATGATCTTTGCAGGGACTTTTCTATTAAGCATTGATCAATGGGGATGGATACCATGGATAGGGAGCACGAGGACCTGGTGAAGCTTGGTGGACTTTTCCTTAGAGAATGTTTTAACAAATCTTATAGTTTTGGTATAAGGATATGTGCTCCTTAAGATTAATTTCACCACCATGAACGAATGGATCGATTCGCTATTTGAATGTGCCAACACAACGCTCTAACTATGATATGATAGTATTTAATGAATAAGAACTCGGCTCATTCATAGAATTAAAGACACGTGCTAACATTCCAAACCTGTTCTAAAGTAGGTATTTATATTTTTTGTTTTTAAGTTGTGGTGTTGGGTGGTAGAAAAGCCAGGTGAGGCCTCTCCTGTCTTTTCTGTAATTGAACGAAAGGGAGCTGAGACTCTTATATACACGAATTTCAATCTGGAATTGGATCTACATCTGTTTAATTTAGTTGCATCCTCCTTTATTGAATCCACCATGCATCAACTAGAAATAGTTCAAATAAATTAGACGAATAGATGGCTAGTTTAATGAATTATGGTTGAATATTGAACGTCGTTGACCTTGACTAAAACGTCCAGCAGCACATGCTTCTTCTCCATTTATCCGGTATGAAGTATCCACTTTTTCATATGAAGTATCCACATGGTCACAATTGATAAGTTTTTCATCTTTCACGAAAAATTGTCTAAATGTAATCTCCATCCAAAATTCCTCAAGTGTAAGATCACCAAGAAACTCATGCAAAGTATTGAAGGGACATATTCACCATCTACCATAGACGCTATGTCCACTAGCTAATAATTTTAATTTCTGTACAATGAAATCTTGGATCGCATCTCTTGGTCTTCCTCCAAATCATCCAAAAACTTTTCATACTCCTATTCTTCTTTCCTCTCCTCCATTATGCCTATGGAAGACGGTTCAACCTCCATGGACAAAGTCTTAAGCTTCCAATCCCGAGGCTTGCCTCGCTTTTTCTGGTGCTTTTCTTCATAGATTTTCTTCACCAAAACCACATCTGGAATATCAAGTCCTTTGTACTTATCCAACTCCATATAATTAGTATTTGCACCATAGACATTGAACCCAAGAGCGTGGTCACTTGTATTTAAAAGATGGCCTAGATGAGTTTTCATAGTAGAAATTGTCATTCTTTCCAAATTTTGAAATACAAGCTACCTATGCCTCTTCCAATGAATACTTCATACCACCCACAATAGTCAAACCAATCTCAACTTCAATATCAAATACAATATATTCAACCAACTGCATCTTTGAAAAAGGGGGCTTAAAAGGAACCCTCTAATACTGATTTGCATCCATAAAAGGGTCAAGCATCATAATATTGTGCACAAAACAAGGGTGCCCAAGCTTCCCAAGCTCGCCATAATCTTTTAGAGGGAGGAAAATCAAATCCTCCTTGCAAATAGGGCAAACATTAATAGAGAAAGTGTACTTAAATTGTATGTATTGTTCTTTGAATCCTGAGATACAAGTTTTTTATCATTGCAATTCAAAATTGGTACCATATTGCCCAAAAAGATCACAAACTTGGATGCATGACTTATATTAGTAAAGAAAAAATCAACACCCTCATGCACTTGTTTAATGTTGACCGCTTGAGGAACTGCCATGTGCTTGAGAATCAGTTGTTCCAAATAAAAAAATGTTCTCCTGTGGCTAACATGTTTCCTTGATTGCATAACAACCATATATTGATATGGGTTGGATTGAACCCTTGTACAATGTTCACACATAGGATCTTGCAGAACATATTAAAAACGTAGTTTTTTTCTAATATAACCCCATTGAGGAATTCCTTATGTATTCTCAACTTAACCTTTATTATCTTTGAATGGGGTTTCGTCCATATGAATTCAGCGTATACAAGCCTAACCTTATTCAAATTCTTGAGTCTCTTAATGCAAAATGTTAAGAGTTTCTTGGATTCTAACTGGGATTTTATCCATGTTTTGGGGGGTTGTAAATAAGAATCACATTCAGGGAAATGAAGGATTGTTACATGTTTTTGCAGACCTTTGATGATATCAACTTAGTTTCGTATAAAATTAACACACATGTTTGTTGCATTGGGTGGCATGGAAATACCGCACATACAACACAGTACTCGACCCACGGTCTGTTATATTGTAAACATATCAGCCATTGCACCCTCAGACATTTCTACACTCTTCCACAAATAAACACCCAAAACAAAGGTTTGACAACTATCTCGAGATGTGATATTATCTCTTACCCTGTCAAATCTTTTGTTGAAGTATGTAGAATCACTACAATGTTCTAACCCCTACACTACTTATATTAACGATTAACGATGGGTGTGTGATATCATACACATTTTTAGACCGTCCAAGAAACTGATCAAAGTCCACAGAAAGAGAATCACACAAAAGAAAGAAAAACTATGAAAATATGTACACTAAACCTAAATAAATGGCTTCAAAATATTCCAAGAGCACTAGCTAGGAGATACCTTCAAAATATTATGAGATTGAGCTTAGAGCCATTGACCACATTTCTGTATTCCTACCAATAACAAGGTGGATCCTAATTAGTCATATGCAAGTTAATTGTAGCTAGTAATCGAGTATATCCAAGATGGCTTTAGTAGATAGATATTGGACCTAGATATCTCATTCTTTCTCAAATTTTTATCATCTTCGTCATGGTTACTGCTAAAACTTGTATTGTTGATGTTTCATGAGAATGCTTGTTCTTTTGCCACGAATCCTAAACTTATGAGTTTGGACTCTCTTATTTCCCATTTATGGTTCAACGTCATCCTAACCTTCCGAGTATTGCTCCGAATAAAAAACAAGACATACACCTTTAGGATTTTAAACTCATTTGCACCTCTAGGTCTAAAGTATGAGCCTTAAAGATATTAAAGGTGCATGGAATTAATTAGACGATTCCTGCAATTACCACGCATATCTCATCAAAGAAGATGGAGTTGTGGTCATCTTGCATCTCTTCAATAGAATACAATTGCGATCCTTATCTCATGTAATAGGATCGACATGTGGATAACATGCATGAGTTGAATGATATTCAATTTCCCCATAGTATTTTTTTAATTTGAAAAGGGGCATTGTTAGAGGGGAATAAGTAATTGATTGAGGTGAATAGGTGTTTCTTTAGATGGCAATATTATGTATTAACTATGACACTTATAATTAATAGAATTAGTGACAAAAAGTACATGTGTACTTGGTATAGTGGTAGGGTGTAACAATGTTTTCCCCTCCACCATGGCTCAAATCACATATTAATTCCTCTAGAATAGTAGGTGTGATATCCTCTTTGTTAAAAAACAATAGTCACAAAAATGAAGTTCGAAACTTTCTATTTTTATTTTTGATGACATGTTCGGTTCTCATTGTATTTTAAGATTGGTTAATATACATCCTTTCTTTGGTCAATTCTATGTATATGCAAATTTATTGCTTAACATAATATATGATGTGATAGTGAACATACTTGATTTATTGGTTTTAAGTTTTTAATTTATTAAATGTAAAAATAAATGGCATCTACAATGAGGCTAGATATTACTTTGACAGGACTAGGCTATATATTACTTTTGTCTACCTAAACCAGGCTAGGCATAAACACCTTGCTTATGATCATGTTGGGCATAGATATGAAAACCAATTACCTAGCACAGAGTAAGAGCAAGGGAATAACCCGAAAAGTGTTTACGTTCAAGTTTAATGAAGCAATTCAAAGATAAGACTTGCCGTGTTTTAATAAATATATAGGGTTCAAACTTACTCATTCACATGTTCACCTCAATTGACAAGCAGGCCCACTATACATCATACTATGACACGGTTCACTCATGGGATTCTAAAACATGCTTCCCTTTTATAATATGGCGGGGTTTGCAGAATAGTAGTAACATATGCCAAAATTTTAACCCTTTTGGGTCCATGTACATTGTTGAGAAGATACGATGACATTGATAAACCTTATTCCCATTATCTCACAAAGGTAAGAGTGTAGAGTGACACAATCCCTGCAATGAATTGTTGCTTAGAATCACGTTGTTCCCTCTAATGTCATCCTTGCAGTAGGTGTGTTGGAGAATCCATGTATATGTATGAGCCCTACAATTTAATTCTCGATACTGCAAATTCTATACCAGGTAAACATAATTTAGTTATATTGTTTTTAGGTAATGGATAAACAATTTTTTTTAATGTATGGGGAGCTATGAAATTCAATTCTACTATGTACTATGAGATGGTTGGGAGCTATGAAATTCAATTATGCTATGAAACTTATGAAGGAATCCAAAGAACTAAACTTATTCTTAGTATGTTCTTTAAATTATTCTCATATTAGAATACGTACATGGTTTTGGGCATATGTATTGATCTTGGTAGGAATTATTTTATTTTAATGTTTGTGTGAATTGTGTAGGTTAAGAGTTTTAGTATTATTATAATTTATTGTTCATTTTGAAAAATAATAATATATATTCTGCTTATGTTTAATGAAAAGATGGATATTTTTAAAATCATTTTAACAAAATATTATAATTTAGCTAAATTTGCTTTCAAGCACATACAATTATATTGTTTAAATACACATAATTTTATCTATTTTTCTAACATATTGAAGTATTTTTCAATATTAATAGTTTGATTAATTATTATGCATATAGATATTAATAATCATCATAAAAATGCTACTTGATATATTCGATACTCCTACATGATAGTCTTAATAGTATGTTGTCTTAATAATTAATTGTGTGAAAAAAATTATCAAAAAAATAATACTAATTTTAAATAATTTTTTTTTTAACCAAAACGAATATATATATATTTTTATTATTATTTGAGAAAAAATATACAAACTAGAAGAAGTACATCGGAAGGATCAGAAACTGTAAAATTTCATACATAAAAGTAGTAAGACTCCCAAAAAAGACGAGATTCAGCTTAAAGAGACATGATTAAGGAATTGCATGAAGATAGTTGGGTTCTCCGTTGATGCTAAGGAGCCCCTGGGACAGCAGGAAAGCTATGTTAGCCAGGGCATCTGCAAAAATATTGTGATCCCGAAGGATGTGGAAAGAGGAAACCTTATCGAATTCTTTCAAAGAATTTCGAATTCTTTCAAATAATTTCGAATTCTCTACAGAGTTCTATTCAAAGCAGAATTATTGAAGCAATCGGCTGAATTTAATGTTTTAATCAGCATCTCAAAGTCACCGAAGATTTGAATTGACTTGAATCCCTTGATCTTGGAAATCCGACTCGCCATGAGAAAATTGTAGCTTTCAGCCTGGTTGTTTGGCATGGTACCAAGACCCCAACTAAAACTGAATTCAAACTTTCTATCTGGAGAGATGATCAAACCCCCGGCACCTGAGGTCCTAGGATTCCCCTTGAATGCTCCATTGAAAAAAATTACCGTTGAAGAATAACTCATTCATAATGTTTTTAATTTGACAATATTTCCACGAAAACGCCAGGGGGTGCACTAACAGGTTTAGAACAAACCGATTTTCTCATCCCAAAAGAACAAACACCTAGCCATGTTGAAAACCCAGAATGCAGAGGAGTAGAATCCAACAAACATCCAGTTGATTCAACAGTTATAACTTTGATTTTAAAAACTACTTGCTGCAAATTCAGAGGCATATGGTTGAAAATACAATTATTTCTGGAAATCCATAGTTTCCACCATACGATCTTGGGAATCGAATGCCATATCAAATACCAGACAACGTTGCACCATTTTTTTGAGGAAGATGGTCATGCCAAGAGAGGTAAAATTCAGTTACAGAGGAATGAGTTGGGACATAAAAGCATGTGTTGTGGAGCACCAATTCCCACACCAATTTTGAAAATGCACAACCGATGAACATGTGGTCTACTGATTCAAATTCAGAATTTCACAAGCAACATCTAAACGGGCCATAAAATCCACGTTTGGGCAGATTGTCACCAGTGAGCAGTTTTTTGTGCAGTAGCAGCCCTGAAATTTTTTTTACCTTGGGAAGGCAATGCGACCAAACTGATTTCCAGATTGCTGGGGAGAGGAAAGAGGAGTGAGATGCTTTAAGATCAAAGTATCCATTAGCAGTTGAGTACGATCCAGAGCTTCCCCAACCCCAACTGTCTTTAAATGAGCTATTGACTAGAGCAAGTCTTGTAAGAGAGGTGAGCAACAATTTTTTTGGGGAGCCAAGACATACAGGAAAGTCAGGGAAAGATCATCACACTCAATTTCCAACGTTCTCCTAAGAGCAGATATCAGCCAAACGGAGTAGGCCTTTGTTAAGAGACCAGTCCATTATCTTTGCTAGCGAAATGACAGAGGAAAGAGCAGGGTTTCCAGAGATTTTATCCTCCCAGAGAAGCATCTTCTTCCCATTGCCAAGGATTCTAAAGAGTTGTCGATTAAAGTTGTCAATACCTTTTTCTGCAAGAATTCCAGATTGTTGTTCTTGGGGGTGTATTAGACAAATTTATGTTTCTCAAAGAGCCTCCCTTGAGATATTTCATCCTGAAGATATTATTGATAGGATGATTTTTTTTTGCATAGAGCTACTAAATAAGTTTACCACCCATTGCCAGGTTATCCAGACCAGGGTCCCGAATCTGTAAACCACCTTCAGAAATAGGTTTTTTAAGGATTTCCCAACTTACCAAGTGCATTTTATTATGATTTCCATTGCCTTCATTCCAGAGAAAGGCTATCAAGAGTTTAGAAATACGAACCGAGATAGACTTGGGGGTGAGCAACAAGGAGGATTGATGTAACACCCCGGTTTTGACCCCGTTTGCATTAAATATACATGATACATATAGTGTAAATAATCATGGTGTGGAGCTAAAGGCAAAAGCCCCACCATCGATTTGGTTATGTTATGTTTCGGATTGGAATGGTCATCGATGGTATATTGGGACATACGGCATATATTAAATTGTGACATCATGTAAATGTGCATTTTAATTAAATAACCCAACCAGCTATGTTCACTGCAACTAANGAGGGGAATGTTGAACATTGAGTCATGGGGGAAGAGCCATGTGTCACCACTCTCTTTTGCTCACCACCACCTTAGTTATTCCGTTGTTAGTTGGGGCAACATTTTGCTGCCAGAAATACCACTACGTTCACACTCTCTCCATAGTGCATCTTTTGGCCTGTCCACTATCCTGATCGTGGTTGTTCACTCACCTTCACGCGGACTGAGTTAAAAGAACCCAGAATTAGTTGTTGGAGGGTTTAGTTCTCCTCTCCCTCACCGATTGTTGGCCTGCGAACATGTTCAGATCTCCTCTGCCTCACGGATTTGTTGGCTTGTGGATCAATTCGTTCCTCTGTTCACGCAAAGTTTTGTGTCTTTTTTCCACCATTATCAGACTGCATAATGGTTCTATTATTTCCATCATTGAATCGTGGCTGTAATGGCATCAATAGTTTTGTGGGTTGCGTCTTTGTCCATCACACATAGTTGGGAGTTGTTCTTTCCCCATTTTCTGCCTGTGCAATTTCTCCAACAATTGCATTGAGGATCGGGTGCTGTGGGTTCATAGTCATTTGTGGGCTGATATTTGCCCATGTTTTGCTTGGTTGTGTTTTCCCTTTTGTGGTGGTATCGCTTGAAGAATTGCTGGGAGTTCCTACGTTCTGGTCGATTGTGTTTTTCCCCTGTAAAAGATTGAATATCTGTTTGGCTGCTTGCATGCAGTGGTTTTGTCCTTGGACTGCATTGGAGGGTGAATGAGGGCCTGAGGTGCTTGATAAACCTGGTGGGTTGAGAACCACACAAACAGAGCTACTAAGTTGGATTTCTTCTCCACAACCCCTGAATAGCATTGGAAGGGAGATCAGGGTCTAAGGGACTGCGCTGCAAAGAAGGGACTGATTTCCTTGTGTTGGGTGTATGTGGGTGTTCTAAAAGCTAGGATGGTTCTAGTGTTGGTGCCTGTAGCTCTTCAATGAGCTCACCATCTTAGCATTTAGCCTTTCCCAGCTCCTGGATGGCCTGATAAACCCAACCGTTGTTGGCTTGGTTGATCTGTTGTTCGCCTGATAAACCCAACTGTGTTGGCTTGGTTGAATTGTCTACCCTTGTGGTGTTGTTATCCTTGGCTATGTGTAAGCATGTTAGTTCCTTATTCCTTGGGGAATCATGCTTGGCTCGGGGTGGCAGCGTTGCTGAGAGATTGAGGATCACGCTGGCCTATGGTTGGGTGGAACGTTGCAGCGACGTAGCTGGTTGCAGAACAAGTTCTCTATAAGATAAGTACTCTTGCCTGACTTGTGTCTGCAATTATGTTTACTGTTGATAAATGATGATATACATGTTAAATGTTGATCTGCATATGCATGAGTATTGATTGATATGTTTGGCTTCCGTTGTGTATATGAATGATTATGCCTCGTAATATGTTTGATGTTTTAAGTATCATGCTTCAGCATTACATATATGTATGTTCATGTTCGTTGGGCAAGATGCCTGGATGATTTGATGTATAGTAGCGCACTTTTCGCCGGTCAGAGGGTCGGGGACGTTAAATTCCTTTTGTTGAGCTACCAGCTGAAAGGATCTGTCGAACATCTATGAATCTTGTTGAGCGTGGACTCATCGGACAATTCTCTCTGGCATTCTCCTGAGGCAATTGATGGCTGGGTTCAGAGAAATTGGAGGCCCTTAGTAACTGAAGGCATCTGAAATCACTTCGTTGGTAGAGGCTACTTTGTCTTTGTGTTTGATTTAGTAGGAGACTGGGACCTCATATTTCGTAATGGTTCTTACTTCATGGGCCCTCAAAAAAATTACCTTAACAAGTGGACTCCTGATTTTGACCCTACCCAAGATTTCTCGTCTGCAATTCCTGTCTGGGTAAGGCTCCCTCACTTACCTTTACACTACTAGAATCCTGATTCTTTGGAAGCCATTAGAAACAAGCTTGGTAAATATATTGATCAGGCATAAAGGAAGGATCAATTCTCATGTGCAAGAATCTGTGTTGAAGTAGACTTGGAGATTGGTCTTGTAGAGGCGATCAAGATCACAGTAGCTGATTGGTCTTATATCCAAGAATTGGACTATGAGCAAATCACTTTTAAGTGTCGCTTTTGTCATGGTTATGTCCATTTTGCCAGAAATTGTAAGAAGAAATCAGAAGAGGAGCTTGAAAAAGACAAGGATGACCAGTGGACCCAAGTTCAAAAAGTAGGAGCTTCCAACCAGGAACCTAGAACTAAAGGTAAAGATGGAAAAATTTTGAAAGGTTATACTGTTGCTGTAAAGAATCTCCATAATCCTCATGTTGTAGAGAAGGAGTCTTGCGATCATTTTGCTTCCCTCAGTACTCTTGAAGCTACTTCCCTCGAAGAGGGTGAATTGCCTCAATTGGAAGGTCTGGTCGAGGTACCTGAATTGAACACTAGAATATTGGAACAATTCGAAGTTTCTAACTCAAAATTTCCTAGGGAAGGTGATCCATTACAACACTCCCAAATTGGAGTCAATGCTTCTCCTTCTTATGCCGATATAGCTAGGAAGAAGCAGGTTGAAAGCTCAGGTTCTTCTGAAGATGACTCAATCGAGCAATTATCTAAAAACCCGGTAGGAAGTCTCGCAAGGAGGTCCAGGAAGAAGAGGATGAGAGGCTTAAGATGCAAGGCATCCAATCCACCATTGAAATGTCATTAGGAAGAAGCAAGAGGTATAGGCCTCCAAAGGGAGTTATCACTCCCTCCCACCCGGGTAAGTAATGCATATTAACTCATGGAACTACAGGGGATTAAGGAATCCAATCAAAGCTGAAGCATTCAAATATTTGTTGCGGATGTCCCCTCCTAAAATTCTCTTGCTCTAGGAGACTAATATTGAGGAGGAAGCTCTCCTTCTCCTCAGTAAAACAAAATGGAAATTGAATTCTGCGAGAGCTGTTAGTTCGATAGGTACCTATGGGGGATTAGCTACACTTTGGTGTGATACAAATTTTCAGGTAAAAAGATGGTTTGCCACTCAACATTGGTTATTTATAGACCTTTACCATATCTCAAGTAAGATCCCTTTGTCCCCTTTTAACCTTTATGTTCCAGTCAACTACATTGAAAAAAATATTGCTAGAAATTGTTGTCTGAGTTTTTAGAGTTTAATTCTCCTACTAATATAGTAGTAGCTGGAGATATTAATATAACCTTGGCCCCAAGTGAGAAAAATGGTGGGCTTCGTGGCAAGAACCAATTTCATGATATGGTGGAGGAGTTGATACTTTCCTTAGACTTGAATGATATAAAACCCAAGTCTGGACGTTTCACGTGGTCTAACAACGGGGTGGGGTCAGTAAACGTTGCTGCCCGTCTTGACAGGTTCGTAGTTCATAGCTCGTTGTTGGATGGGAATTCCATTATTTCTTCAAAAATCTTACCCAATCTTTCATCCAATCACCACCTTATCTCTATGCATTTTTAAAAAGAAGAAAATCTTGGTCCAATGTCGTTTCTGTTCAATCCACTCTAGGATGAGAGAGATGGGTTTTTTGCTACTATGTCCCAAGCTTGGTGCCAATGTGTTGATGGATCCCCCAATTATGTCTGGGAACAAAAGTTAAAAAGAACCAAATTTGCTTTGAAAACTTGGGTTAAAACACCATTTCATACTCCTACTACCACCAGGCAAGCAAGAGTTCTTAAGCTGTCAGCAATTCAACTTGGAATGGAAGACAACGAAACTAGAAATTCTCAATTAGCACTGGAAAAGGTTGCCCAACTAAAAACCACTCAATCTTTCCGTCAAGAATAGGAATTCCTCAGGTTGAAGTCTTGTAGCCTCTGGTTGCAGGCAGGTTAAAAATTCTGCCTTCCTCCACCGCCAATGCAGGGCCAGACTGTCGCAGAATCACATCTCGAAAATATCTATTGGTGAGGGTGTTATCATTAAAGGTCAAGATATGCTAAAATAGGCTGCAAGTATACACTTTCAGCTCTTGTTTCAGGATGATGGCCTCGTCGATGGTGAAGTGACTGCAGAATTTTTGGACAAGGTACCTTCTCTAGTCAGCACTGAAGAAAATCATGTCTTAATGAAACCCTTCACTGAACAGGAAATCTTGGATGTCATATGGGAAATGGAATCAGATAAAGCTCCTAGGTCAGATGGCTTTTCTTTCCACTTCTACAGAGTCTGTTGGAACATAATTAAAACAGATCTAATCTGTATGGTGTCGGCCTTGCAAAAAAAACGTTAAAATGGGCGTGTGTACAAAATCAACATTCCTAGCTCTGATTCCTAAGGAATTAAATCTTTCTTTTTTCGACAGCTTTCATCCTATTTCGTTGTGTAATGCTTCTTACAAGATACTAGCTAAACCACTTGCCAATAGACTCAAGTTTTTGTTAGGAAAGTTGCTCTCTCCTCTTTAGGGGGTCTTTGTTAAAGGCGGGCATTTAGTTGATAATGTTATCCAAGTCCAAGAAGCTCTCCACTCAAGATTCCATCAGAAAGAGAAAGGAATGTTAATTAAGTTGGACATGAAAAATGCATTTGATCGTGTAAAAATCTCCTTCCTCTATGATGTCCTTCTTTCCTTCAGTTTTTGCTCTGAGTTTGTGAATTTAATCAAAGCTTGTGCTGATAGGCCTTGGATTGCACCACTTGTCAATGGCGGACCAACAGAATTTTTCCAAGCCACTAGAGGCATTCTCCAAGGAGGTCCGATGACACGTTTTCTTTACATCTTGATGGTAGAAACTCTTAGCATAAAAAATTTCGTTGAAAAGGAAGCGGGATTCATCCCGGGAATCAAGATTGCTAGGGCGGTGGACCCTATAAACCACGCTCTATTCGTGAATCATTCTCTTCTTCTTGGTGGGGCCTCATTGATTATTCCTAGGGCCTTTAAATTCATTCTTCAAAATTTCTACCTCATTTCAGGCGCCTTGATCAACAATAATAAAAGTGCATTATATGGCTGGAATGTAGATCTTCCTTCTATTCTTCAAATAGAAAATTTCTTAAGATTCCCCGGTTTCAGCAAGTGGGAGAAGATAAAATATTTGGGCTGCCTTTAAATCTTGGCCCAGATCCCCCTTCTCTTTGGATTGAAGTGTTGGCTAAGATGAAAGCTAAAATTGTTTCTTGGGGTGGTCAGCGGCTCACTAAGGTGGGAAAATTGACTTTGATTAAGTTAGTTCTCTCTGTTGTTCCTATATTTCAATTGTAACGTCCCCGACCCTTCGACCGACAAATAGGACGCTACTATACATCAAATCATCCAGGCATCTTGCCCAACAAACATGAACATACATAGATGTAATGCTGAAGCATGATACTTAAAACATCAAACATATTACGAGGCATAATCATTCATATACACAACGGAAGAAAAACATATCAATCAATACTCATGCATATACAGATCAGTATTTAACATGTATATCATCATTTATCAACGGTAAACATAATTTCAGACACAAGTTAGGCAAGAGTACTTATCTTATAGAGAACTTGTTCCGCAACCAGCTACGTCGCCACAACGTTCCACCCAACCATAGGCCAGCGTGCTCCTCAATCTCTCAGTAACGCTACCACCCCCGAGCCGGGCATGATTCCCCAAGGAATAAGGAACTAACAGGCTTACACATAGCCAAGAATAAGAACACCACAAGGGTACACAGTTTAGCCAAGCCAACACAGTTGGGTTTATCGGGCGAACAACAAATTAGCCAAGCCAACAAAGTTGGGTTTATCAGGCCATCCAGGAGCTGGGAAAGGCTAAATTCTAATTTGGTGAGCTCATTGAAGAGCTGCAGACACCAACACCAGAACAAGCTTGGCTTTTAGAACACCCACACACACCCAACACAAGGAAATCAGTCCCTTCTCTATAACGTAGTCCCTCAAACCTTGATCTCCCTTCCAATGCTATTCAGGGGTTGTGGAGAAGAAAGCCAACTCAGTAGCTCTATCTGTGTCGTTCTCAACCCACCAGGTTTGTCAAGCACCTCATGCCCTCATTCACCACTCTAATGCAATCCGAGGACAAAACCACTACATGCAAGCAGCCAAATAGCTATTCAAGCTTTTACAGGGGAAAAACACAATCGACCAGAACATAGGAACTCCCAGTAATTCTTCAAGCAATACCACCACAAAAAGGGAAAACATAGCCAAGCAAAACGTGGGCAAACAGCAACCCACAAACGACTATGAACCCACAGCACCCGATCCTTAATGCAATTGCTGGAGAAATTGCACAAGCAGAAAATGGGGAAAGAACAACTCCCAACTAGGTGTGGTGGACAAAGACACAACCCACAGAACTATTGATTCCATTACAGCCATGATTCAACAATGGAAATAACAGAACCATCATGCAGTCTAACAATGGTGGAAAAAAAAGACACAAAACTCTGTGTGAATAGAGGAATGAATTGATCCGCAAGCCAACAAATCTGTGAGGCAGAGGAGATCTGAACATGTTCGCAGGCCAACACTCGGTGAGGGAGAGGAGAACTGAACCCCCCAACAACGACTTCTGGGTTCTTTTAACTCAGTCCGTGTGAAGGTGAGTGAATAGTCATGATCGAGATAGTGGACAGGCCAAAAGATGCGCCATGGAGAGAGTGTGAACGTAGTGGTCTTTCTGCCAGCAAAACGCTGCCCCAACTAACAACGAAATAACTAAGGTGGTGGTGAGCAAAAGAGAGTGGTGAGACATGGCTCTTCCCCCATGACTCAATGTTCAACATTGCCCTTCCTTATCCGGTGGAATCATGCCCCTTCTCAATTTAGTTGCAGTGAACATAGTTGGTTGGGTTATTTAATTAAAATGCACATTTACATGATGTCACAATTTAATATATGTCGTATGTCTCGATATACCATCGATGACCATTCCAATCCGAAACATAACATAACCAAATCGATGGTGGGGCTTTTGCCTTTAGCTCCTCACCATGATTATTTACAATATAGGTATCATGTATATTTAATACAAACGGGGTCAAAACCAGGGTGTTACATTCCCCTCCCCCTTCAATAGCACTGTCCTCGGTGCTTTACAAAATTTGAACAAATTGCTACACTGGTACCGCCTCAGTGTAACGTAGAATTGAACAAAAATGGATGTGCCAATCGCATGGCATCCTCCAGCTCCCACGTAGCCTCTTCAGGTCCGTAATGCTCCCATTGCACCTTTACTTGCCCTATGGCTCGGTTCTGGAGCATTGTGACCTTCTTGTCGAGGATGCGCATTGGCTCGATTTGGAACTCTCCATCAGGTTCCACCTGAATCACATCCCAATTTATCACATGGTTAGGATCATGTACATATTTCTTAAGCAAAGAAACATGAAAAACATTATGAGCTCTAGTACTAGCAGGCAATGCAAGTTTATATGCAACAGGCCCTATTCTTTCAAGCACTTCAAACGACCCATAGTATCTAGGTGACAGCTTGGCACAACTTCCAAGCTTCAAGGAACTTTTCTTTGCTTTCACTCTGAGGTAAACATGATCCCCAACATTGAACTCTATGTTTGTCCTATGCTTATCTGCATAGCTTTTCTGTCTGTCCTGTGCTGCTTTCAAATTCTGCCTAATCTTGACAACCTCTTTCTCCATTTCCTTGAGCAATTCTGGTCCAAGCATAACTCTGTTCATTGGGTTATCCCAAGTACTGGTGTCCTACACCTTCTTCCATATAAAGCTTCATACGGATTCATCCCCAAGGATGCATGTTGTCCATTGTTGTAAGCAAACTCTACCAAGTGTAAGTAATCTTCCCACTTCGTTGGTTTGTCCATCACATACATGTGAAGCATTTTCTTCAAGCACCTGATTAACTCTTTTTGTCTGCCCATCTGTCTGAGGATGGTAGGCAGTGCTGAAGTTTAGATTTGTACCAAAATCTGTAAACAATCCTTTCCAAAAATTGGAAGTGAACTTGACATCTCTGTCAGAAACTATTGCCTTCAACAATCCATGCAATTTGAAAATCTCCTTCATGAAGATCTTTGCAATGTCATCAGTCTTATGCGTGGACTTCACTGGTATAAAATGTGTAGCTTTTGTCAACTTGTCTACCACAACCATGATGGAATCATGTTGTCTCCAAGTCATCGGCAATCCTGTGATAAAATCCATGGAAATAACTTCCCATTTCCATTCCGGGACTGGCGAAGGCTGCAACAAACCTGCTGGGTGTTGATGTTTAACCTTTACCTGTTGACATTTCATGCACCTTGAAATGTATTCAGCCATGTCCTTTTTCATTCCCGGCCAAAAGTATTGCTTTCTAGCTGTAGCAATTGTCTTCTGATATCCTGTGTGACCAGAATACGGAGCTTGATGGATTTCATCCATAACAACTCTCATCAAATATGCTACATTCAGAATATAAATTCTGCCTTTATAAGTAAGAAGTCTATCTTCTTCCAATTTATATCCCTCATACTTCTTCTCAAGAATTTGCTGCTGCAATTTGTCTTTTACCTGCTCGACAATTCATCTCTAGAAACATGATTAACAATCTGCTGCCTTAAATCTGATTGGCAAATACTAAGAGATGCCACATGCATTTCCTGTACCTTCCTGCTGAGTGCGTCAGCTACCTTGTTTTCTTTTCCTTTTATGTGCTTGATTTTGAAATCAAACTCACATAAAAATTCCAGCCATCTTGCTTTCCTAGCATTCAAAGTAGGCTAGTCAACCAAATACTTCAGACCACAATGGTATGTTCTAAGCTCAAATATTCTACCCATCAAGTAATGTCTCCACATCTTGAGGGCATGTACTATGGTTTCAAGCTCTAGATCATGAGTGGCATAGTTCTTCTCATGCTCCTTCAGCTTTCTTGATTCATAACATATCATGTGGTTGTCCTGCATAAGGACTCCTCCCAGCCCTTGTCCGCATGCATCGGTACATACCACAAAATCTTTCTCTAGATCTGCAACTTTCAATACTAGTGCACTGGTGAGAAGATTCTTCAACCGCTGGAAGCTCTCTTCACGCTTCGAAGTCCATTCGAACTTCACCCCCTTCTTTTGCAAAGAAGTGATGGCATGTGCAACCTTGGAAAATCCCTCAATGAATCTCCTGTAATATCCTACAAGTCCCATAAAAGATCTTACATCCGTCACATTTCTTGGAGTAGGCCAATTCATAATTGCTTCAATCTTCTTAGGGTCTACTGATATACCCTCTTCTGAGATAATGTGACCCAAATACTGAATTCTATCTCTATAGAAGTCACATTTGCTTAGTTTTGCATACAGCTGATGTTCCCTGAGAAATTGCAATGTCATTCTCAAATGCTCTTCATGTTCTTCCTCATTCTTAGAATAAACAAGAATTTCATCAAGGAAAACAAGAACAAACTTGTCCAAATACTTTCTGAAGACGTTGTTCATAAGGCACATAAATGTAGCTGGTGCATTTGTGAGACCAAATGGTACCACTACAAACTCATAATGTCCATACCTTGTCCTGAAGGATGTCTTATGAATGCCTTCGTCCTTGATTCTCACCTAATGGTAACCAGACCTCAAGCCAATCTTTGAAAATACCTTTGCTCCTCTCATTTGATCAAAGAGGTCATCAATCCTAGGTAAAGGGTATTTATTCTTCACAGTAACCTTGTTCAATTGTCTATAATCAATACATAACCTGAGTGTACCATCTTTCTTCTTCACAAATAGAACCGGTGCTCCCCAAGGAGACACACTCGGTCGGATATACTTCTTCTCCAACAACTCTTGTAGTTGCATATTCAACTCTAGCATCTTTGGTGTACTCGTCTTGTAAGGTGTCTTGGACACTGGTGCTGCTCCTGGCACAAGTTCAATGGTGAAATCAATGTCCCTCTTTGGAGGAAGCCCTCGAATTTCATCAGGAAACACATCCTTGAATTCCTGTAGCACCTGATAGTCCCCCAACCTAGGAGTTTCATCACCTGTTGGTTCTAGAATATGAGCTGCATACAACTGGCAACCTTTCCTACAAAACTTCTTTAACCGCATTGTTGAAATTACCTTCAGAATACCTTTCACCACTACTGGGTTTCCTTCTTCATCCATGCATTCAAAAGTATTGTTATAACAATCAAGCTTCTAACCAATCCATTCCAATGAGAATGTCATAGGAACCAAGCAGTAGAACATTCAGATCTACACAAATGTTCAATCCATTCATGACCAATGGACATTTCTCTACCACTTCACTGACCTTTCTCTTAGTCCCAGTGGCTAGATGAACTAACCAATATTTTCCATGCTTTACCTTCTTAAAAGCACAAATCTCCACTACTCTAGGAGTAATATGATTGTGAGTAGAACCAGGGTCAATCAAAATAGAAACAGATTGTTCAACAATCTTACCTACAACTTCAACCACAGTTGACTGGTGATCTGCCTCGCGGTCCTCCAGTGCTGCATAAATTCTAGGGACTGCTCTTGCTACTTGACCCACTATTTCTGCTCCTTGAATGTTATAAGCTGGTCTTGCACTTTCATTCTCAAGTGGACAATATCTGCGTAAGTGAGGTCCTTCACATTTCCAACATTTGAGTGGACCTTTATTCTGATGTGGCTCTTTAGGCTTTCCACCTGTCACTCGAACTGGATTACTCGCAGCTTGGGATGGCTGCTTCTACTGATTCTTGAATCTAGAAGGTTTGAAACCTTTCCTTCTTTTGTCAAACTTCTCATTCTTCTTGTCCTTCCATGCCTTATGGTAATCAGGTTTACCTTTGCTTTCTTCATAGCAATACTTATCCTTCCTTATTGCTTATTCAAGGGTCCTAAGTTCATAAAACTCAATTCTATCCTTATAGGCTTGAGGCAATGCACTCAGAAACAGTTGGATCTTCACTTTTTCATCTCTGATGTACCGGACATACCTCAAAAATTCCAAGAATTTATTTGCATATTCATCCATGGTCTGTTGTCCCAATCTCAGCTCATGGAACTCGTTCATCTTATCATCATAATACCTGTCAAAGAGGTATTTCTGCCTGAAATACTTCTTGAACTGTTTCCACTTCAGTCTCCTTTCACTGATATTCTTTACTTGCTTGAAGTGTTCCCACCAAATGGATGCTCTTCCATTCAGATTGAATATGGCAACTCGTGCCTTCATGTTTCCTGAATAATCCTTCACTTGAAAGTACTTCTTTATCCCAAGAAGCCAAGCTTCAGCTTCTTGTCTCGTCTTTATCTCACCATCAAATGTAGGAGGTTTAGCTTTCCTAAATTCAACTCGAAAGCGATCCCTATGGTGTCTTCTTCTTTTCCTCTTATGAGAAGATGAACTTGTATTTCCACTGGATTCTTCAAAATCAGATGGTCCACTAGAAGTCCTTCTCCTTCTCCTAGTGTTGCTCTTACTGCCTTCTAGCCTTGGTGTACCCCGTCCAGAATCTATCTTTTTCTACAAGTCTGTCAAACTCTACAATATGGCAGCATTCAACTGATGCTGCTCTTCTTGGGCTTTAACCAAGCTTCTCATGGTGGCTGCAACCCCGGACGGTGTCCCCTGGAATCTCCTTCCATTAGACTCTATGTTATCATTTCCATTACGGACATTTTCTCCCATGGCATCTTCTACTTGCTCATAAGAATCCCGAGCATCATACCCATCATGGGTTCTCATGACTGAACCACCTCTTGCTTTACCACACTGTTCTTTCTAGAGTACTGCTCTTGGAAGTTGTCTATAATTCTGCAATGTGTTAGTAACAAACTGTTAGATGCATATCATTAATATAAAACCAAAACTACTTACCTTCCTCTTCTGGAAATTCATAAAACACAATTTTGCTTAAAACACAAATTTTTTGTCTCTTTCTTTTCAGCCCTGTGATCGCTAATAATCTGCTGAAATCTGCTGGAAACCTACTGAAAGACAGTAAAAAACTACTTGAAAAATTATTGAGAAAATCCTTCGAAAAACCCAAATTTCCTTAGGCCCAATCAGACCTCTTCCCAGCTATCTTTCTGATTCTTCGGTGGTCAAAACACCTAGTTCATCGATGGTCTGTTCATTTATTTCTCTCCAGCGTTTTGGCAGCAAACCAACTAAACTTTCAATCTGCATCGGCGAGAAAATCGACTGTTCATCGGGTGCATAGTCCCTTAAGTAGCCGCAACGGCGGAAAATGATCTTACAATGGTTTTTGCAGACATCTATCGGCGAGTTGCTCGTCTATTTCCTTCCGGTGTGTCGGGCCTGCAGTGGTCTATCATTCCGTAACGGCGGCCAACAATCTCGTTATAATTTTCGGGACCAAAGCTTTGTCGACGGTCAGGGCGGCATCCTACAGTGGCATCAGACACTTAGTCCTCTAGGCATCCGCAATGGCGGTTTCCACAAGCCCTAACTCTTCCACAGCATCGGCACTTCCGAGCACTTCACTCCACCGTAGTTATGTTATCGAAACTCAGAACCACTGTTCACTAAACACCTCGACATCGGCGAGTGGAGAGACTAATGCATCGGCGGGATAGTTGTCTAAGCTTTCGCAACGGTGGGTCAACTTCATTGAATCTTTTTCGATCGATGATCCGATCCTCTAACATTTCCCGATGGCCGATGATCTCGTGCCTTAAAGAAAAATTTGGATTTTCTTCTTGCCTTGTCTTCCCTGGTATCGGCTCTTCCATCTTCTATTCCTTGGCGATGTCAACGACTATTCTCCTCCGATCGCAGATAATCTCGTTCCTCAGAAAACTTTCAGAAATTCTACGCCGTCGACAGTCGGAGGCTCTACCCATCGGACGCATAATTTTCTAGACCTCCGTAATGGCGGGCGCTTGATCAACTAATTTTCATCGACGTCCATCGGCAGTCTAATCAACTAACTTCCGCGGATGATTTCAACACAACACTTAAAGAAAATTTCGAAACTTTCTTCTTTTGTCGGTGGTCAGAACCACTAAACGCTACGCGTCGGCGTTTTAGTCCACACGGCAACCACAACGACGGACTGAAAAACAGCTAAATTCTTCTGTGGTGTCGGCGATCCCAACAACTATTTTTCACCGACGGCATCGACGGTTCGAACAACTAATTTCTCTCGGGGTCCACCGCCGCATTAGCGGTTCCGTCATCTAAATTTTGTCGACGATTTTATGACTTAGAAAATTTTTCAAAACTTTTCTCTTTTCACTTTCTTCCGCTGCGTCGATTGTTGAAACAACTAGCAACTGCTGCATCGGATGATTAGTTCCCTAGTCACCCGCAACAGTGGCAATCCATTCAACTAATTCTTGTTGATGTTCATCAATGATGAATACCACTAACATTTTTTGATCGATGAGCTGAAGCACATCGGCATCGGCAGTCGAAACTTTTCCTTGTCGGAAGACTAGTGCTCTAGGATTCCGCAACAGTGGGCACACAAACCACTAACGTCTTCCGAAGGTCGATGATTTCATTACTTAGGGAAATTTTCAAAAAAAATTCCGCTACCGGAACGTCTTTTCTCCGCGGCATCAACGATCGGAGGATCTATCCATCGGAAGGATAGTCCTCTAGCCGTCTGCAATGGTGGTGCTCGATCAGCTAAGCATCGGCGACATGATCAACTAATCGTCGCCGATTCGTCCAACTAATTTTGCCGCTGGGGTCTGCGTCGGAGATCCATCAGTCTAAGTTTTTCGATGTGCCGACGGCCAAACTCTTAGAAATTTTTTTCCGAAACCAAGGCTATTTGTCCCTTGTTGGGTGACCTTCAGACTAGCTTTTCCGCTACATTGGAAGAAGTTCTCACTAAGTTCTTCGATGAGATGACATTCTGGCACTTAGAAAATTTTGTGAATTTTCTTGTCTTCACCCATTCTCCTGGTTTCTTCTGGCCAGTAGGCAAATTGCCTCTGTTAACTATTTCTCATGGCCCTCTGAGGCCCAAATGCTGCAACATAAGCTCTGTCACTGCATCTTCACGACCCATTCAGGCCCATGCTGCAACCAGAGCTCTGATGCCACACTGTAACGTCCCTGATCCTTCCTTTATGCCTGATCAATATATTTACCAAGCTTGTTCCCAATGGCTTCCAAAGAATCAGGATTCCAGCAGTGTAAAGGTAAGTGAGGGAGCCTTTCCCAGACAGGAACTACGAACGAGACATCTTAGGTAGGGTCAAAATCAGGAGTCCACTTGTTAAAATAAAGTCCTTGAGGGCCCATGAAGTAAGAACCGTTACGAAATATGAGGTCCCGGTCTTCTACTGAATCAAACACAAAGACAAAGTAGCCTATACCAACGAAGTGATTTCGGATGCCTTCAGTTACTAAGGGCCTCCAATTTCTTTGAACCCAGCCATCAATTGCCTCAGGAGAAGGCCATAGAGAATTGTCCAATGAGTCCACGCTCAACAAGATTTACAGATGTTCGACAGATCCTTTCAGTTGGAAGCTCAACAAAAGGAATATCAACCTTCTTCACAAATATCTGAGAATAGGAACCCCCTTTCCTCTTGCCACATGATGCAACCAGTCTTTTGAATGCATCCAATTCAGGAGGGAGAGGGGGAGGAGGATCCCCTCCGGCATCCATGAGAGCAAGCCACAGAGAGGGCCAAAAGAAAGGTCTACTCCACAGACAAATCTATAGAAGAAAGATGGAAGAGTCCTCTAAATAGCAGAGCACTCCAAGCCTGCAAAACGAGACCCAACCACCTTCGAACATGCATGCAACAGGATATAGGATTCAAGAGCTACACCGATACCAACATAGCAAAATGAAAAAAATATTGCCAGAGGCCCTTGCAAACAACAGAACGTGAGGGCCAGGAACACTCATACAGCACCAAGAACCTGCAAGCAAAACACAAACATACCACTGCTGGGAGAACCAGGTAGGCAGGGAGACGAGACAAGATCCACCGAAGTCTGCAACCTGCACCACGTAAGAAAACCAAAACAACACCAAGAATCAAACAGATTGAAGCTCCAAAACGCCTCCAAACCCTGGAACAAGCCACAGACCACACCAGAGCCAGCTGAGAGCTGAGACCAACCTGCAGAGAAAAAAATTTAAACGCTTTCTTGGATCGAAACTTCTCCAGGTACCAATTATGCCATCGAGCGAGCATAAATAAAATTATAATTTTACTATTATAATAATGTTTTAAATAATTATAATTTTACTAATTTTAAATAAAATTATAATTTTACTACTATAATAATTATAATTTTACTATTGTAATAATGTTTTAAAAGTTTTGTTTAATTGTGAATGGGTTTAACATGTTCAAAATTCAATGAAAGCCTAATTATTCTCTATACTCATAATTAATTTAACCAAAAAAATTTTAAAAAAAATCATTATAAACTTATTTATAAATATTTAAATATAATATTATAAATTAAAATATTTTTAAATGAAAAATGACAATGTTTAAAAAACAAAATTAGATGCCAATTTTAAATAGGATACTCATAGGTAAGATGATATGTTTTAAGTGTCCATCGTCTACTTATTAAAACAATAACACCATTGGTTTAAGAGTTTACTTCCAAATATTTCAACATTGTACCTTTCATGCCGATGCCTCTCCATTAAATTGGCTTACCAAGATGCCTATCCATTATGTTCACTTACATAGATTGCATGATGCCTCTCGATTAAATTGGCTTACCAACATGCCTATCCATTATGTTCACTTACATAAATTGAGTCATTTTTACAATGTAGATAGTTATGCTTTGGCTTACATGACATTTTCCAACACAGTGCCTATTAACTTCATGATCGTGACCATTTGTGAATAGTTCATGGTATGTTTCTTTTTGCAAGTTGACTTGGACAAGGAACATAATAAGAGGGCAAACATCTTATCCAAGGAAGGGTTGCACTTGGCTCCGGGCCATCTCTTACTTACTGAATCATTTGAGAATGAGATTATTGGGGTAGACTCATCACAACTTTTTTAGAATATGCTCATTCTATTACAGGTTTATCTCATGGATTCATTGAGCCTTTATCAGATTTTGTTGAGCAAGCTACTACAGGATATACAAGAGTCACTCTCCTTGCTTGGATCAGATTTCTGGGTTCTTGTTATTTTCTCTAGGGACATAGATGATGATATTATTACAGCTCTCTTATGAGAGGGATATTATGTATTGATACCCAGGTGCTTAGGGTATCTCTGATATTCTACTTGTTTTGTTTTTGTTTATGATGTATATGTATGCTTTGTACTGAGATTGTCACCTGGTTTCCTGCTGAATCTTGGGGTATTACAGTGCTGACTGAAGATGTAAAAGGTTCTTTTGATTCAATTGAATACCAAGGAACTTTTTTTTTCGAATACAACAAAAACAAAACAAAAATTGACTTGGACGAGGAGATTTTGTGGATCAACACAGTCTTGCATAACTTAGGAGGCCTATATATGTATCATATTTATGATTTTAAGTATGATATTGGTATATTTTAACGGTTATTTGGAGTAGCTTTATTTTTTATGTATAATATTTGTTATCATTTAATATAATTCAAAGTATTTAGGTCATTTCTTTCAGAGATAATAACTATTAATTGAATTATTAGTGTATTATGGGTTTGATACAGTATTTGGGTTGTTGTTTTTTTAGAGATAATAACTATTTTTTTGTTTTTTGTTTTTAGAGATAATAACTATTTTTTTGTAAGCCGCAGAGAAAGTTTATATTCATGGTAACAAAGAAGAGTACAGAGCAACAAAAAACTTGCTACGAGGGTCTTAGACTAACAGACCACCTGCCCAATCTATCAAAAATACTGGAGTTGGGGTTTTAATAGGAATAAAAACGTCTTCTCTTTCTATATCTAGAAAATTTAACAGACATGATACAGCTTATAAAATGACTATAGACAGTCATGATAACTACACAATCTAAAAGCAAAGAGACCCAAAAAAGCTGGAAATCACAGAGGAAACCATAGATTATGACATGGCATCTATGGTGTTGCATCTTCTATGTGGTCCTCGAGTGTCTCTTCCAGAATTAGACAAGGTCCATATTCTTCCACAAGGTCACAAGGTTGCCTCTCCTGTATCAGCATAGCGGTAATGGCATCAGTTGGAGTCTCGCAACCACGCTTAATAGGCATAGCATTCCTTGCAAAATCCTGACATTCATGCAGCGGTCATGGAGAGTTCACAACAACAGCAGAGGACACACCACCTTCTCGCATCGGTTCTTGACTCCAATATCATCCGCGTTTCATGTGCTAGGAAATACCGAATAATGCCTTAGGTTGAAATTGGCCTCCAGGGCTTTAAGCTGCGTGTCCTCCTGGGTGATATAGGTGCGCATGCACTAGGCTACGTCCCTGGCTCCATTCCATTTTACTGTCATATCTTCTAGTAATAGTCCCAGTATATTCTTCATCATCCAATAATAGTCAAGATTATTCCCCCACTTTTCCGAGAAGTAAGATATTTTGAGACCACCTTGGACTCCCATTCATCAATCAAACATCTGACCGGCATGGAAACTTGCTCAACAAACCCATCAATGTCCCCAATGGTGGCCTTTTGACGACCTCCTCCTCTGCTTGTGCTACCTCTGCGCGGGATACCACGTTGCCGGGGCATTTTCTTCTTCGAATTGGTGTGCAGGCTTGCAGCAAAGTGAGTGTGAAGCAGATACATGAGAATGGAAATACCCACAGGGCTAAGGCTAGTGGGTCTCCTAGTTTGAAGTGTTGCCATCATGGAGGTCAGTAATGGCAAGTACAGGAAATAAATCCTCAGCGCTACGACTCAGATGGGAAATGACCTTACAGCTACTTGCATGGTTGGCGAGCATGCCACCTTCCTTTGCATTCAATTCAACCTCGTTGTCACTCATCTCATTACTCGCGCCTTCCTTTTACTGGCAAAATTTTAGGGGCAAAATTTCGCCAATTGGCTATTTTTTGTTTTTTGTGTTTTCAAAAAATAAATTCGCTATTTGATCATTTTAAGTTTCTAATATCGCCTATATTTACATAAAATATGTGTTTTATATCATAATATTCACCAAAATTTACAATTTTAAGTAGTAAATTGTAGGTTTCATATATAAATATTTTCAATCCAAAATAATCGCCTAGATTACTATACCTAAATATACTATTATAATCCTTAAAAAATACCATGCTTACAATGACATTATGCATTTATGAGACCTATGAGACGTGTGGGTATGCGGAAGGTTCTATGATATCTATGCAATGCCATTTATTTGTATAAAATATTAATGTCATATTTTATGTATAATGACATCTAATTTTAAAGTATTTCATTTCTAATAGTCCAATAATTATATATGTGAAAATGTCATGAATATTGGAATGAGTTTGCGTTCACTTTCAATTAGTTTTAAGTTTGTGTTGACTTTCAAGTAATTTTAAGTTTGTGTTGACTTTCAATTAGTTTTTAATTTGACTTTGTATTTTTGTGCAATATCTAATCGTAAACATATAAAACCAAATATATTGTTTCTTATA
The DNA here is from genome assembly GCA_001517045.1 of Pseudotsuga menziesii. NCBI lineage: Eukaryota > Viridiplantae > Streptophyta > Pinopsida > Pinales > Pinaceae > Pseudotsuga > Pseudotsuga menziesii. The sequence goes on from LPNX010750625.1 coordinate 1,171,559, forward strand.
TAAAAAAAAATTATTTTATCGTGATATTATTGGATAATAAGTTCGACCTCTTACTGCAAGTTTAGCTTCTTCCAAAGTCGACAATTAATGCATGAGTGAAAATTATCACATGTCTATTGGTCAAGATGCACAACATTGACAAAAATTCATAGAACTAACATAATTTACCGCAATTATTTTTCATTCTCTAATGAATTACATTGGTAGAGTGCAAATATTCTCAAATAATTTTCATGTTTCCATTGGTAGAGTGCAAATATTCTCAAATAATTTTCTTGTTTCATAGTAGTTTTAACTATATCATTATTGAAACTATTACTAAGAATCTGCCAAATGAATTCGATTCAGTTCATGAAAATTCAATGCACTGCCATTGCTTCACCAAATTCAATGCACTTCATAGTCACCAATTCACCGCCTCACCACCTCTTCCAATACCGCCTTCTCTAATGGATCCTTCTTTGCTTTATGCAAGGATTTCCTTTGTTTACATGCCTTCTGTTCACATACTCCATAGTCCAACATGAAATTTTTGATATTGTTCTATATCTTCTACTATTTTCTAACTAACTTTTCAGAGGATTTCAGGTAGGTTTTCATATTTTCAATAATGTCAATTTAATATGATTATGAATAATACTAAATTGATATATATGTGCAGTATATTTTTCTCTTAAGAACGTAGTTACTTACTGTAAAATTATTCATGCCCACCACCTGCATAGCAATAAACTTAATAAAGTATCTACGCCACATGCATATCAATAAAATTGTAGATTGATTTACTCTATTAAAACTATCTAAGGCCCACACCTGCATATCAATAAACTTGATATAGTATCCATGCAACACCATCAATGTATTCCTTCTCCTGACCATGATACGATAATCTGTCAATAGCACACACACAACACAAGCTTAACATTGAACTATAGTTATAATTATGTTGTAGGTTAAAAGCAATGGAAACAATAAGTTGGCTTGATAGTATGGGCGAGGAACAAACCTCAAGACTAGCTTATAAGAAGCAAAAGTTGTGCATTTTCTATCCACCCGGTGTTGGCATCCTAGATATGCTTTCTCAAAACTCTGGCATATAACTCTAGAAATATACTTCAACTCTATTTAATTTGAAGTTATTTCTACAATATGTGATAAATAATTTCAAAACATGGTGCAATTGCAGTAATTTTCTTACAGTGGAATTAGAAACAACCCACATTTTCCATTCTAAAGAATCTATAATTGAAATGGGTAATAGAATTATTATTTCGTTGTGATCAATTGCTAATAACTACATCAATAACAAGCAAAACGATTGCCATAAGCTGCTTAACACTCTTTCCTTTAAAAATCCACAATCGTAGTGATCAATATTACAATCACTGATAATAAAATTAATCAATAATTGGGCACTAGATTTATAGAAATATGGTGAATAGCTCATTGTAAGAATAAGCTCCAGGGATGGATAAGAGCCAAATTACAGATCCGATGAAAGCAAGTTGTATTCCAAATCCCACCATTGATGGCAAGAAGGCACGTTTGAGCGATAAATTACGCTTTTGCATATCTAATCTTTCCAAGGTTTTCGAAAGCATAATAACCAAATCCTGCCTATGGGAAAGGTATCCTCCCCTAAATTTAGAGGGGTATGAAGTCATTGCTAAAGATTTCAGTGGATTTGATATAGAAAAAAATCTCAATTTGTCAATGGACTGCTTGTCTGTTGGGTGGCTACTTTTATTTGGTTTCAATCACAGTTGACAAGTATGCATATTGCATGGCACTCTAAGTTGCTCAAAATTCTGATTATTTACATTTGATGTGTTGATTTTTAGATTTTAACTATTAACTATTAAATGTTTGAGAATGCTTGGAACATGACTTAAACATATTCCCAATCCATCTCCAGTCATCCGGTCCATACCCCAGTTGTTTTAGAGTATAACCCAGATACTTAAAGCCTTTTTTGATTGGGACCATACTGAAGGGAAGAATATCAAGTATATTTCTTTTGGTCTTCGCATCAGTATTATAGAAGAGAAAGGCAGACTTATCCAAGCGGATACACATACCAGAGGTCGAGCAAAAGAGATCAAGTTTGATTTTGAAGGCTTTCCATTCCTATGAGGTGGCTTTACTAAAAAGTATCGAATCATAAGCAAAGAGAAGGTGGATAATGGCCAGCGCATGTGAAAGAGAAATACCTTGAATGATTCCCAATAGTTTGGAGTTTTGAATAAGAAGACTGAGTCCTTCAATTACCAGGAGGAAAAGGAGAGGCAAGAGTGGGAAACCCTGTCTGATACCTCGAGAAGCATTAGAAAAACCTGTTGGTGAACCATTAACTAGCACTGCATAGTTAACCATGGAGACATAGCCCATAATAAAAATTTATTGATTCAAGTGTCAAGCCAACTTAGAGGAGAATGAGACAGAGAAAGGTCTAGTTAACACAATCAAAAGATTTGACCAGATCTAATTTCAGAATAAGGGCATCCATTCCTTTAGACTTTATAGAGTGTAATATTTCCTGTGTAATGCCCACCGACTCCAAGATTTGTCGGCTTTTAAAAAAACGAAATTGTTGGGAAGAAATGGTTCTGTTCAGGATAGGCTTGAGACGGTTGGAGATAACTTTAGAGATCAGTTTGTAAGAAATATTGTAGAGAGATATGGGCTAGTAGTCCACAAAGATCTGAGGCTTCTCCCATTTCAGAATGAGGGTCAAGAAAGTAGAATTTAAGGCACGTAGTATATTTCCATCAGTTCTTGATTGTTCCATTGCTTTTAAGAGGTACTCACTGACCAGATCCAGGAAGAACAGGAAGAACTCCACGGGCCAGCGATTAGGGCCATGACTTTTGTCTTTCTTGAATCTTTTCAAAGCCAATTCCACCTCTTTTAAGGAGACAGCCGAATAAAAGTTTGTCGATTCCTTAGCTAATAAAAAAGTCGAGAAGAATCAAATAATCTCCAATTGATTAGAGATGGGTGATTTACCGTCATCCTGGAACATAGATGAAAATTAATTTTCTCCCATAATATGAAGCAAAGAATTGTCAGAAATCAGAGTACCTTCCTCATTCTACAAAGCCCAAACAACATTAAAGTTCCTTCTAGTCGAAGCATAACTATGGTAAAACTTAGAATTGGGATCCCCCTGGTCGATCTAGTTTATCCTGCTTTTGAGTTTCCAAAAGAGTACCTCATGTGCCAAGATGGTCCCTTTTCGAATTTTAAGAGAGAGTAATCTAAGGGCTCCATCCTTTGTAAAGATACCCAAGGCATAGGAATAAAAATGTACCAGGATCTCCCTATCAATATGTTGCAGCTGCAACCGTTCTCCCCAAATTTCTTAAATTTTGGGCCCCTCTTCATGATTTTGCATTCTTTTAATCGTTGGATCCTTTGAGTTTTTTTGTTGTGTTTTAATTTTAGATGATTGTAAAAGCTTAACTCTCGCCCAAGGTTCGAATTGTGATTGCGTTTGGAATTTATGGTGAGTCGCAGATTCTAATTTTGTTTCGCTTGTTGATCGAACCAAGTGTTCTTTATTGTGGGTCGTCATTGCGGAGGTATAACAGGTTTCTGTCTGTTGTTGAGTTTGAGAAGCTGTCCAAAACACTTAATTTTTTTGTTAAATCGGGCGTCACACTATGTTAAATCGGTCGTTTTTGTCCTTTTCCCTTCCGCCGTTGCGGCTCCCAAAGTGGCTTAGCGTCTGAAGCGTAAAGAGCTCTGACTGCCGACGCGTGTTGACCCTTTTCGTCGCAGACCCGTAGTTTTTCTCTTCCGCTGTTGCGGCTAGGAAATTCATTCATCTTCCGATTTAAAAGTCTTCCGACTTTCGACTAAAGCCTTTCTCCGCCCGCATTTCGCTTGTCCATAGCTTATGTCTCTTCCGCCATTGCGGCTGGGAAAACCATTTGGCTTTCGATGTCGGTTTCCTTCCAATTTGCGATTGAGTTTTCCCGCCCTCCCATCGCATGCCTGTAGCCTTTACTCTTCCGCCGTTGCGGCTAGGCAAAGCTTTTGGGCTTCCGATGTTATTATCCTCCGACTGTCGATTAAAGAGTTTTTCCCACCCTCGGGTCGCATGCCCGTAACCTCTTTATCTTCCGTCGTTGCGGCTGGGGTGGGATTTTTAGCTCCCAATATCCTTGCTCTGAGCATCCGATGATTGCGAACCTGTAGAAAAATGAAGTAGTGGTGCGCCTGGTCATTTCCAGTGGATTAGCCAGTTTTAGTTGTTTTTATTTGACGTTTTGCTTAAAATGTAAACCCCATGAATGATACACTTTGATGGATTGCAAGTGGACTTGAAGGACTCTTCAGGCAAATGCAGCACGAAGGCACATCTAGGCAGTTTTGGGAAAAGTCAAACCGTGGTCCTCGGGACTGAAGAAAAGGACAAAACGAATGACGGCAAAGGCACAAACTAGAAAGATCTATCAGTTACTAATCAGAAGATGAACGTTCACAGAAAATAAAATGGGAAGACAAAGCGGCCTGAAGAAGAATCTGAAACGTTAGAGGGCCCCTGGAAAGTCACACGCTTGGGGGCATCCCAAACGATCTGTTGTGTAGTTTAAATATTGTAAAGATAGAACTTAGAGGGACTTTTTCCCTGGAAAAACTTGTAAACCATTCGCTTGTAAGAGGAACTATTTTGTCTTACAATCAGAAACTGCAACTTTTGCCTACTGGAGAAAGCAAACTGTGGAATGTATCAATGTGATTAAATGAACAATGTTGAAGGGGAACTATTTCGTTTTCAGCTGTGTTTCATTAACTGTGAGAGTGTTTAACTTCGTGAACCTATGTTCTTGTTGAATGCTTTTCAATATATTTTGTGATGTTTTTCCACTATGAGTAATAAATGTTGTTCATAAAACAATTGGCTAACTAGTTGTTCAAAAATATGTAATTGTTCATGTGTCTCGAAAGAAGTGTTAGCTATCTGTAACTTTTCATTATGCATGTACAAAATATATTACTCACCAATGAATGATAATACTGCTCCCTAGGGATATTTTAGGTAGTTAGTTTTAATTTCTTGTTGTATGTGATTTAGATGCTTGTGAATGCTAAGATGAGAGGTAAGAACCTGCGCATCACGTTGTGACTGCTCCTTGCATCTTATCGCCCTACATGGTTAATTAGGCACTTGCATATCATACATTAAGTCAAAAAATACAAAAAACTCAGTGGACCGGGCCGTAACCGGTAAAGCCTTTGTTTTTGCTACTTTGACCTACGGTAGTCGGACCGCAAACCGGACGGATTCCCCATACCAAACAGTCATGGGCTAGTTGGGAACATTGACTGGGGAGAATCCCTTACTGTTGTTGCCTGCGAATTTCCATGCCTCAACAGTTTTGGCACTAGAAGGAGGGCTGCCAGTGTATGGCTGGCCGAGGAAACCCGTTTTCCTGAGATTATTCCACCGGTAACAGGTCTGAGAGCAGTGGGTTTCATAATCCAATTCTGAAAGAAAGAGAACATCTATATTCTATTGGCAACGAAATTGTTAATGATCTGAGAAGACACACCAGAGCATATGTAAATAAGATTGGAGGATTACCAATCATCCCTGAATTTCCCAGAAGAGAGTATAAAAAGAAAGATCGTCCTGTGGCAGAAGACTCAGTGTTGGTTGGAGACTGGGAAGAACTTGTAGAAACAGCCTTGCAGGAAGTTGTACTACCTTTGAACCAAGAAGGCCCAAATACCCCTCACAGTTCTCCTGCTCATACTCCAGTTGGCTCACCTCCTCACTCTCCACCTAGACTCATGGCAGGAGTAAATGCTAATCCACCACCTGCATGGAGAGCCAGATCACCGTTAAACCTGACACCTCCATTACACGACCTACCTCAAGCCTTTGACAAGATGTTGCCCAAGTTCGACCCAAATGAGAAAATATTAGTAGATGATCACCTACAGAGTTTCTACTTGGAAATTGAAGGATTAAGGGTCGGGGAGTATGAAGATGTAGTCTGCAGACTGTTCCCGCATACCCTTAAAGGAGCTGCAGTATCATGGTACTTTGGGTTGCCTGCTAACTCTATCCCTGATTGGGATACCTTTGAAAGAATTTTCAGAAGTAAGTATGCAACTCAGAAAACTCATGCAGCCCTCATGAAAGTGCTATGCGCCTTGAAGAAAGAAAGAAAGGAAAAAGTGCACAGTTTCACACAAAGGTTTGCAGCCTATCTCAAGAATTTTTTTGAAACGGATAAACCTTCAGACAAAGTTCTGATTGAATATTATACTTTAGCTTTAGGCCCTGATTTGGCCATGTTTGCCAAAGGTAGGGCCAAGCCTACCTTGACAGAGACCTATGAAGAAGCAAAAGTAGTGGAAGCTGAAAGAGAGAGCATTGAAGACTATCCAGAACAGTCAGGAGAGAAAGGTGCGGGAAGAAAATCCTTATTGTTTACTAAGCCTAAGGAAGAAAAGTCGCCAGATTTGGAAAATATGTCCAAAATGATGCAGAAGCTTTCCAACAAAATCATAGATTTGGAGAAAGAGAAGGAAACACAAAAGTTCTATAAGCCATATTATAAGAAAAGAGAGGATAACAATCCGTCTCAACCTCCTCCTCACAATACTACATCTATAAATTTAACAGAGGTAGGCATGGACATTTTTTGCACTTTCCACCAACAGCCACACTCTAAAAAGAATTGTCCTCAATGGATAAATTCGATGACATTGGTCATGAATCAGCTGCTGGATTCTAGATTAACAGAAGATGGAGATGAAGAGAAAAAAGAGAATACTACGTCAACAAAGGAACAATAAGAGGAAACCATGGTTCTGTGGGATTCTGTTTCGTTATTTGATGCTGAAGAGGAAAAGAATCAGGGCTACAAGGACTTCATGGAAACCAATGTGGCAACTAGGAGCCAAGGGCCAATTAAAGAAAACAGTCTCATTCTACCAAAGATCAAAAGACTGCAAAGAAATGTAAAGAAATTTCAAAATAAATCCTTAGCTGATAAGATTCCAGAATTCACTATTACTAGCCAAGATCCGAAACAGAATAATACGTTGACTAGGCCAAATGAAGGAAAGATGAATGTTGATAAACCTCATCCCATTGAGCAGCCGATGGACTATGACATCGTGGAGGATTTAAAGAAGGTAAAAGCAAATGTTCCACTGTTCGAAATGTGTAAAGTGCCGCAGCAAAAAGAAAGACTATTGAAAGCACTTGAAGCGTTGGATGAGAAGCTTCCCACTGACAATCAACCTCAGGAAGAAGAAGAAATTGGAGAAACCAGCGTTGGAGGTAAGTCTAAAAGCAAACATCCACCTTTCCTCCTCACGTTTGAAATTTTTAATCATAATGTGCACAATTGTCTGGTAGACTCAGGGGCGTCAGTTAATGTCATGCCAATATCAGTCTGTAAAAAGATAAATGGGCAGCCTAAGCCATCCACGTGGAGGGTTGTTCAGTTGGATAGGACAGATGTAAAGGTAATTGGTGAGATGGAAGACGTCCTAGTCCGTCTGGCATCTAATGACAAAGTATGCCAAGTTATTAACATCGTGGTGGCTGATATACCAGACGCTTACGGTCTTGTCCTGAGCAGAGATTGGTCGGCCAAATTAAATGGATATTTTGCCTCTGATTGGTCACATCTGTGGTTGCCATACAAAGGGAGTCCGAACCAGATTAAGATTGTAAGAGAACCTCACATGAAGTATAATGTTACTCAACTGGAGGAGAAGAATGTACCAGTGGATTTTGTATTGGGAAACTATTTTATTGAGTTGGAATGAGGAAATTACCAAGCAGAAGAAGCTAGCAGCACATCTGACACCCAGCCTGATCTCCTTCGATTCTCATAGGCTGATGAGATTGACTGTAATATAGTAAGCTTAGCAGTAGGAATAGATTCACCTTCAGTAGTTAGTGATTTGTGGACTTTGTTTTTTGATGGCTCTAAGACATTAGAAGGGTCCGGAGCCGGCTGTATCTTAATCGACCCCTAGAAGAATAAATATTTTCTCTCATGTAGATTAGAGTTTGAGTGTACTAATAATACAGCTGAGTACGAAGCACTGGTGCAGGGACTAAAGAAAGCGATTGAATTAAAGGTAAGTAATCTAAAAGTTTTTGGAGATTCCGAAATTATTGTGAAACAAATCTGGAATCAAATACATTGTGTTTCTCCTCACTTAAAGGCTTACCAGAATGAGGTATGGGATTTGCTTAAATGCTTTAATGCGTTCAATATTATTTCAATTCCAAGACTTAAAAATGCAGCAGCTGACCTGTTGACCACATCAGCCGCTAGGTTGGTACCCACTAATAATCGATGCTCTGTTGAATTACTTTTCAGGCCCTCTGTACCTGATATGATTACGAACCTATGAGTGTTCGATGATGACAAACAGATTATAGAATGTTTAACAAATGACGAAGTGTTTAAAGGAGCGATCATAGACGATGAAGAACATCAGGCCGAGATGAAATATGACAATTTCATTCCTAAAGCAGTCAGAACGTTAGAAAAAATGTTCGATTTAAATGAAAAGTTCAGAAGACCAGCCAACGTGAAGACCCACAGCTCATCTCTACAGTTCGAGCTGATAAATTTAGGGATTGAGACAAATCCCAAATTTGTGAATCTCGGCAAATGTTGTTCACCAGCAGAAAGAGACAAATTCATCAGTCTATTTAAACAATATAAAGATGTTTTCGCATGGACGTACGAAGATTTGAAAACATACAACACCAACATCATCAAGCATGTCGTCCCCATTAAAGCAAGCGTCAAGCCATATCAACAGCCATTAAGAAAAATGCATCCAAAATTAGAACCGCTGATTCAGAGTGAAGTGAAGAAATTATTGGATGCTAGAATCATTTTCAAGGTCAGACACTCTGAGTGGGTATCAAATCTGGTACCAGTAAGGAAAAAGTCTGGAGAAATCAGACTCTGCGTGGATTTCAGGAACTTAAACCGTGCATCAGACAAAGATAACTATCCTGTTCCACCCATGGAGCAACTGCTGCAAATGGTTTCAGGTTCTGAACTGTTTTCCTTATTAGATGGTTTCTCTGGCTACAATCAAGTATTAGTAGCTGAAGAAGACAGATTGAAGACAACGTTCAGAACCAAATGGGGAACCTTTTCCTACAGGAGAATGCCCTTTGGGCTTATAAATGCTGGAGCAACATTTCAGAGAGCTATGGACATAGCTTTCCGCGGATTGATTGGACGAAGTGCTGTAGTATACCTTTGACGATATGACAATATTCTCGAAGAGAAGAGGAGAGCACGCGTTTCACTTAAGGCAAATTTTCAAACGCTGTCGAAAATATTGCATCTCACTCAATCCTAAGAAGTGTGTGTTCATTGTCATGGAGGGAAAGTTGTTGGGTCACATAGTTTCTAAGAAAGGAATCTCTATAGATCCTGAAAGAATTAAGGCTATTGAACAAATCCCCTTGCCCCATAATAAAAAGGGGATGCAATCATTTATGGGAACGATAAACTTCGTGCGAAGATTTGTGCCTGATTTTGCTCAGATTATCAAACCACTATAGCAGATGGTAAAGCAAAATGCACTATTCAAGTGGACTGAAATTGAGAAGAGCGCATTTGGCAAAATCAAAACCGTTGTTGCACATGCACCCTCCCTGAAAAGCCCAGATTTCGACAAAGATTTTATCTTGTATACCTTTGCATCTGATGATTCACTAGCAGCTGTACTCACCCAAAAGGAAGATGGGGGGGATGAATTCCCAATATCCTTTATGAGTACTTGTCTACAGGGGGCTGAATTGAATTACTTAGCTGTTGATAAACAAGCTTACGCGGTATTCAAAGCAGTAAAGCAATTCAGGCCTTTTATTTTAAAAAATAGAACCAAGGTGATTGTCCCCTACCCAGCTGTAAGGTCTCTTCTTGTGTAGAAGGAGTTAGGAGAAAGAAGAGGCAACTGGGTAACAGCTCTTCAAGAGTACGACCTTGAATTCAAGCCAGCATCTATAGTTAAAGGACAAGGGTTGTGCAAACAGATGACTGAAAATGGAAAAAATGAAGAACACGCCTGGGAAGACGAAGCCGAATTACATATAATGGAGGTATGTCCTTTGTTTACAGCTCCCGAGTCTTGGTATAGAGACCTTGTGCATTACTTGCAGGCGGGGCTATTTCCAGAACATTGGAATTCCAAGCAAAGAAGAGCACTGCATCTCAAATCAGCTTCCTATCAACTTGTTGAAGGAGTATTATTTAGAAAGAATTATGACGGGGTTCTTCTCAGATGCTTAGAAAAGGAAGATGCGAAGAAAGTAATGTCAGAATTGCATGAAGATCTTGCTGGGGGACATTATTCAGGAGATACTACAGCCCACAAAATCCTCAGAGCCGGTTACTATTGGCCTACGCTCTTCAAAAATGCACACGCACATGTTAGAAAGTGTGATATTTGCCAAAGGTGTAGTGGGAGACAACCTAAAGCAGTAGCACCCCTGAAGCCTGTGATGATCACGGAACCATTCGAGCAATGGGGGCTGGATATTATCGGAGAAATAAAACTGAATTCCTCTTTGCAGCACAAGTACATTCTGACCACGACTGATTATTTCACTCGCTGGGTCGAAGCTATCCCACTGCGCAAGATAAATGAAGACGAAGTTATCAGCTTCCTGCAAGATCATATCATGACCAGGTTTGGAGTTCCAATTTCGTTAGTCTTTGATAATGCTAAGTACTTTTCATCAATTAAATTGACTGCTTTTGCTCATGATAAAGGGATAAAATTGCATTATTTTGCTAATTACTATCCACAAGGAAATGGCTTGGCTGAATCCTCTAACAAAAATCTGATTAGAATTTTAAAGAAGACTGTGATAGAAAACCAAAGGAGTTGGCACTCAGCATTACCAAATGCCCTTTGGGCCGATAGATTCACCCCCAAGTCTGCGATTGGAGTGTCTCCATATACCCTTGTCTATGGTAAAGAAGCCATCCTTCCTCCCAATATCATGCTACCATCTTCCATACTAGCTCAAGAGTCTAGAGGGTCGGATGACGGAGTTTTGCAAATAAGAATATATAATCTCCTGAAAGCAGAAGAGGCTAGATCTAAAGCCAGAGAACACTTTAAGCAACAGCAAGAGTTAGTTAAGAGATGGTTCGATAAACATAAAGCCAGAACAAAAGACTTTGAAGTAGAAGACTTAGTCCTCAAATGGGATCACCCCCATGATGAGAAAGGAAAGCACACTAAATTCCAGCAGTTGTGGGTAGGCCCTTTTCAGATTGCAGCAAAGCTTGGCCCTTCTACTTATAAGTTGCAAGATCTGTAGGGGTGGGAAGAGAACTTACCAGTGAATGGTTTGGTTCTCAAGCCTTATTTTTCCTGAGTTTCTTTGAGTTCTTCTGTCTTGTATATAAATAACCTGTTTGGCTGTCTTTTGAGTCATGTTTTCCAGTTTGCTTTAGTTTGAGATTTCTCGGTTTCAATAAAGGGGACGAACCCGCAGTTGCATGGGGAACATCAAAATGTTTGGGAATGATAAACGTTTTTGGGTCTCAGACTGGGTGTTGCTAAAAGAACTTCTTCCAGTTTAGCAGTTTTCTCGAATAAGCTCTGTGTGCATTGAAGTCCTGCTTAACCCCTGTGAAATAAACTGAATTCGAAGAGTCTGGAATACTATGTTGAGGCTCCATCCACGTCACACTTAAAATGTTCTAAGGAGCGACAGCAGAAGACCCATGGAATGGAGCAAGGTGAACAGTATATTAAATATAAATGATCCCATGCCAAGAAACGAATGTCAAAAGGAAAATAAGAATCAAAAGCTCCTATGAAAGCATCATGCATCAAAGCAGATGCTGAATCATAAGTACTAAATTGCCGAAAGATCCTCTCCGTCCGTGAGCTAAAACATGAAATACACCGCTCACACAAAAGGACACTATGGGATAGAGGATCCTGAATTAAAATTCAGTAAGAAAGGCATGCAGGAGGACTCATATGAACAGGGACAAAAGTCCAAAAGCACAAAAAAGTGCTAAAATGGCATGGGAACGAGGAACAAACGAATATTTCTATTTACCATGTGCTACAATCCTGTGGTGTCAAAAGCTATCAGCCACCTGAAGACAAAGGTAATAGTGAAACTCATCCTCTGGCCTCAACAGAGTTATTTGGACTTGAAAATCTTAGTTTCCACTCTCCCAAATTGGACTATTATCAATGACTGAAGGTACACACTTCCGGCATTCGAGAAATCCAGATAGCTGGAAGAATTCAATAGGATGCATTTGTTGTTAAATGGCCTGTCACTCAAATATTAATCGCCCAGAGATCTAGGTTCACCAAGTAATCGCCAATTGTTGCAGCTGCAACCGTTCTCCCCAAATTTCTTAAATTTTGGGCCCCTCCTCATGATTTTGCATTCTTTTAATCGTTGGATCCTTTGAGTTTTTTGGTCGTGTTTTAATTTTAGATGATTGTAAAAGCTTAACTCTCACCCAAGGTTCGAATTGTGATTGCGTTTGGAATTTATGGTGAGTCGCAGATTTTAATTTTGTTTCGCTTGTTGATCGAACCAAGTGTTCTTTATTGTGGGTCGCCGTTGCGGAGGTATAACAGGTTTCTGTCCGTTGTTGAGTTTGAGAAGTTGTCCAAAACACTTAATTTTTCTGTTAAATCAGGCGTCACACTATTGTCCTTTTCCCTTCCGCCATTGCGGCTCCCAAAGCGGCTTAGCATCCGAAGCGTAAAGAGCTCCGACTGTCGACGCATGTTGACCCTTTTCGTCGCAGACCCGTAGTTTTTCTCTTCCGCCGTTGCGGCTAGGAAAGTCATTCATCTTCTGATTTAAAAGTCTTCCGACTTCCGACTAAAGCCTTTCTTCGCCTGCGTTTCGCTTGTCCATAGCTTATGTCTCTTCTGCCATTGCGGCTGGGAAAACCATTTGGCTTTCGATGTCGGTTTCCTTCTGATTTGTGATTGAGTTTTCCTGCCCTCCCGTCGCATGCCTGTAGCCTTTACTCTTCCGTCGTTGCTGCTAGGCAAAGATTTTGGGCTTCCGATGTTATTATCCTCCGACTGCCGATTGAAGAGTTTTTCCCGCCCTCGGGTCGCATGCCCGTAACCTCTTTATCTTTCGCCGTTGCGGCTGGAGTGGGATTTTTAGCTCCCAATATCCTCGTTCTAAGCATCCGATGATTGCGAACCTGTAGAAAAACGAAGTAGTGGTGCACCTGGTCATTTCTGGTGGATTAGCCGGTTTTAGTTGTTTTTATTTGACGTTTTGCTTAAAATGTAAACCCCATGAATGATACACTTTGATGGATCGCTGGTGGACTTGAAGGACTCTTCAGGTAAACGCAGCACGAAGGCACATCTAGGCAGTTTTGGGAAAAGTCAAACCGTGGTCCTCAGGACTGAAGAAAAGGACAAAACGAATGACGGCAAAGGCACAGACTAGAAATATCTATCAGTTACTAATCAGAAGATGAACGTTCATAGAAAATAAAATGGGAAGACAAAGCGTCCTGAAGAAGAATCTGAAACGTTCGAGGGACTGGAAAGTCACATGCTTGGGGGCATCCCAAACGATCTGCTGTGTAGTTTAAATATTGTAAAGATAGAACTTAGAGGGACTTTTTCCCTAGAAAAACTTGTAAACCATTCGCTTGTAAGAGGAACTATTTCGTTTTACAATCAGAAACTGCAACTTTTGCCTACTGGAGAAAGCGAACTGTGGAATGTATCAATGTGATTAAATGAACAATGTTTAAGGGGAACTATTTCGTTTTCAGCTGTGTTTCATTAACTGTGAGAGTGTTTAACTTCCTGAACCTATGTTCTTGTTGAATGCTTTTCAGTATATTTTGTGATGTTTTTCCACTATGAGTAATAAATGTTGTTCATAAAACAATTGGCTAACTAGTTGTTCAAAAATATGTAATTATTCATGTGTCTCGAAAGAAGTGTCAGCTATCTGTAACTTTTCATTATGCATGTACAAAATATATTACTCACCAATGAATGATAATCCTGCTCCCTAGGGATAGTTTAGGTAGTTAGTTTTAATTTCTTGTTGTATGTGATTTAGATGCTTATGAATGCTAAGACGAGAGGTAAGAACATGCGCATCACGTTGTGACTGCTCCTTGCATCTTATCGCCCTGCATGGTTAATTAGGCACTTGCATATCATACATTAAGTCAAAAAATACAAAAAACTAGGTGGACCGGGCCGTAACCGGTAAAGCCTTTGTTTTTGCTACTTTGACCTACGGTAGTCGGACCGCAAACCGGACGAATTCCCCATACCAAACAGTCATGGGCTAGTTGGGAACGTTGACTGGGGAGAATCCCTTACTGTTGTTGCCTGCGAATTTCCAGGCCTCAACACAATATAAATCAAGAGTTTTATGCTTTTATTTAAATGTTCCTTTTCTGATCCTTTCACAACAACCTTGAGCCGTTTCAGTTTCCAGACAAGAAAGGACATAGCGTCACAATCGGGAGGGTAAGCCACTGCCATCCAGGAGGAATGGACAATGTCTAAGAACCCCTCCTCCTTTAACCAAGCTTTGTTTAACTTGAAGGGATAGATGAAACGAAAGGAGAAGTCGTCCCACTCAAAACAGACTGAAAAGTGGTCACAAATTTCAGAGGGGTGAGTCCAAGATCTAAAGCACAGAAAGAGGGGCAGAATCCTATCACAGACAAGAAATATATCGAGTCTCTTGCCGATACCACCATTCTCTCTATGACCATTTCTCCAAGTTGGTCCCGAACAAACTGGTGCAATATCGACCATATTTGTACGTGTCAAAACCTGGGTAAAAAAAGAGGCTAAAGGGTCGCTGCGGGATTTACTACGCCAAATTTCGGCATCAGATGGAGTAAAGTTTGATTCCTCGTCAATAATCAGATAAGGATGATCAAAGATACCCCCTCTACAACATCGTTCCAGTAAACCTCCCGGTTGATATAGGGGGCATAACAATTTAGACATGATACTTCTGTAGCCAAACCCCTGAACTTGACCTTCACCAATATACCCCCAAAGGTTTGGAAAGATTTACACCTAGCTTCTAAAGGGTTCGAGCTTGTGAAAAGCCCCCTCGAGAGACCAAAGGATTCAATAGCACAAAATTCCCATTCAGGTTTGATATTTGCAAAGGAAGTCTTAGATGGATTGTAAAATATTTTGAAAAAAAATTGAAAATTAGTCGTATCAATTCCTATCGCTAGGAAGCCGTCTAATTCTTATCAAGTCGGTATTGACGAGAATTCCTGTTTACTGGTTGGCTCTGTCTAGAATTCCAAAATCTATTCTAAATAGACTTCGACCATGTATTTTCTCTTTCCTCTAGGGAAGCAATATCACCAATCAAAGGATCCATTTGGCGAACTGACAATCCTTATCGAGACCCTATGAGTATGGGGGTTGGAATATCAAAAACTTTGAATGGTTCAGTATATCACTTAGGCTCAAAATTTTGTGGTCAGTTCTCAAGAGAAAAGGTTTATGGAATAAAGTAATTCAAGCAAAATATCTCAAAGAAGCTCCAATGGACTGTTGGTTGCATAGACACAGTTTTTTTGTGCAGCGCACATCCCATATTTGGAATGGATTTATACGTATCCTCACATGGACCAGTTGTAAGTTGGGATGGAGTGTGGGAAACATAAACATGATAAAGCTGGGAATTGATCCCATTGCTGGCCTAAATTCTTCTTTTGCACTGTCAGAAGATCTGCAGGAATACCTTCTCTGGTTGGTCTGGGCCAAATAGGTGTGGTTTACGTAAATCGGGTTGTGAATCAATTAAACACACTTTCATGTCTTGCCCTTATGCTTTTGTTGTCTATATTTATCTTGAACACAGGTTTGGTTTGTTTTTCTCTTGGGAGGCTCTATCCTTAGTGGATAATATGAATATGTTCCTACAAATGGATCGTGAGGCACCCCACTTACCTATTTACTATATTTTGAACTTATGGTTGGCACACAATCGCGGTATTTTTGAAGACTTCTTACTCAGCATTGACTCTATTTGTCATTGTATTATGGAACGGGTGAAATCTTACCCTGTTATTAATTCAAATATGCCTCAAAGCAACATTGGACCGCCCTCCCTTGTGTTTATCCATCTGGGTTCTTTGACGGCACTGTAGATTAAATATCAGGCGGTGTCGACGTTTTCCTCTCCATCAGCAGTACTTATTACTTTCATATCAAATTGGGATGTGGGGCAAGCACAAACACCAGAGACGAATTGCTTGCACTCTGGGCACTGCTGACTTTTGCAGAGACAATTGGTCTTCCAACGCTTCATGCTTGTGGGGACTCTCTTGTTATCATAAACTGGGTAAATTCTAAGGTTGGACTTCCTACTCTCGATTTGGAACATTGGTGTAATCACATTTCAAAAATAAAAACTCTTTACTCTCTTTATTCTTTCAGCATGTCTATCGAGAGCACAATAAGTGTGTTGACAGTTTATCAAAGGAAGCACTCTCTTTAATTTAGGTTGTCTATCCTTCATGGAATAATCTGAAGGAGTTATTATTGGGTAAGGTGCCATTCAACTCTTTTAAAGAGTATTTTTCATGGTATTGATGGATTTTTTTCTTTTTTTCTTTTAGCCACTCTTTGGAGGTTTGCTTATTCTGGATATGAGAATCTCATGGACTCAAAGGGTGTTAAGGTTCATGATAACACCATGTGCTTTCCTTGGATATACTATCAGGGCTCTTTATATACTCACTTTGGACTAGTTGGTGGATCGTAGAGGATGGAGTTATGTGACTGTTTCAAATTGCCAGATTGGAGATAACTTGACAACAACTAGAAGCCCCACTATTTATGTTAAGATATGGCTATAAAGTTCCTTTATTTTCTTATGAGCAGGCCTCAACATGATATTTTGTAACTTGATACACATTTTGTTTCCTTTGATTCTAATAGAATATTAAGGAACAACGATTTTTCTTCTTGAAAAAAGAAAAACCATCTTCCCAATGTTTCATCAACTTTTTTTTAGAGTGTATCGTTGGATATTCTAAATTTTTGATGCTATACATTATAATCATCAAATCATAATCTATTTTTACTGTGAATCCCTAGCATTAGAAGAAAACCTACATAAAGGTCACACTTGTGTGTATGTATTCTTGCATTAGAGTCGTATATAGTTTGAATTTACTTTTTTTTTAATTATCCAGCCATTCAACGGTTTTCTTGAAGAGCAAACACTGATGTGCCTCTGATGCTATTACTCTAATGTTATTAAGAGGATAATTGATCCTGACCCAGAGTTATTTGCAGAGAATAAACTTGATAAGTTTTGTAACCAATTCCAATTGAAAATGAATCCAAAAGTAAAAGTTATCTTGTTCAGGTAAACAATCATTTAAATTTAAATTTGGAAATGGATATTAAATCTTAGTTATTGATCTTATAGTTTTTTACACATTGACTTAATATAGAATATTTGGAGTGTAGAGATGATCACCTAGCTGTTTTGACCAGAGCCATAAGGACGGCCTTGAGGATTGAACTAGTAGTTGTGATATTATTTTATCATGCAAGAATCCAGTTTTCATGTTTTATGTTCCAAAGTTCGTTGGCACGATGTCATATTCAAGTGCAAAAGTTAAGTAAGAGATAGACTTGATCATAAATGGTGGAATCTCGATATGTTTTAAAATTAAGAAAAACAAATTATATCAAAATCTAAAAACATACATGATATTATTGTATCATGTAAGATTCCACTTGTCATGTTTTTATGTTCTAAATTGCATTCCATTTATTGGCAGGATATCATATTCAACGGGACTTTGTCATAAATATGTGGAATTTAGATGCTTTGCAAAAAATTTAAAAGGATTAATATTAAATTTCCAAACAACATATGTTATATGCTTATGAAGAGTCTCTTTGATTCACTATAGCTTAACCCAAAATATATTATAAAAGCTTTGCCAAGTACAAATATCACAATTCTAAATTTTAAACAAAATAAAACATGTTACTATTTTTATGGTAACTCGATTGTAAAGTGATTTTCAAAAGCTTTACCAAGCGCATGTACCAAAATTTTAAAAAATCCCAAAACATATTTTTATAAATTCATGACAAGTCTATTTAAATTGACATATGGCTTCGAACATTATGAGGGGATTCATTTATGAGGTTTCCAACCACCTTGCATGAAGATTTTGGAGTAAACTTTCTACCCGACTATTTGTACGGATCGGACGACCTGGCTCGCGTGAGCTGTCACATCACGGGTTGCTGGTCGTCTGATCGGTGCAAATAGTCGGGTAGAAAGTTTACTCCGAAGTTTTTTTATGCATTTGCCATATATTTGTGTGTGGAATCCACTATATTCAAAGAAATCTGAGTTATTCATCCACGAGGTTTCTAAGCATTACATGTGTAATAGTTCAATGCCATACCATATTTATGCGGAATTAAAAACAATTCGTCCACTACATATTAATTCTATCACAAGGGAATTTATACCAAAATTTTCTTAACGTTTATATGGTACCATATAATTCATTATTCTATCATGTATATGGTTTTAACCTTTGGAAAAACTTTAAGGGTGAAATTTAGTCCATGGATGAATCTTTGACTTTTTTTTCTAAAAAAAATATTCGTTAATTTTCATTTTTTCTAAATTGATTTGTACATATTTCATGGCATAAAAAAAATTACTTTAAAACTTGCCAAAATTGTCCATAAACTGTATAAATTCCTTCAAAATCTTAATCGATTTAGAAAAAAAATCACCCGACATTTTATTGTTGGAAATTTAAGAATTAGTAAGATTCGTCAAGGTTTCTACACTTTTAGAAAATTATGGATCCTTAAAAATTTTCCTGCTTCATGGATTTTGGTATAACTAAAGATGAATATGTTAATGAGCCTTTCTAAAGAATTAGTTCATGACATTTCCTTATTGTTGTGTCCCCGACATATAGTTTTCAGTGAGGGGGTGATCGTCAATTTTTCACAACAAACTATAGTATAGAAATATGATATAAAAATTTATTTAAAAAACAATTTTTAAAATAACAAATTTTTAGAAATATGATATAAAAATTTATTTAAAAAACAATTTTTAAAATAACAAATTTTTAAGTCTCTGATTGGTTATTTGAGGTTGATGTCTGCTTCATTATGTGTTTCCCACCACGCGGCGATGGGCTAACGGTAGCCTCTTTAAATGCTTTCGATGTATTGTTACGTCTGAATCTATTATCGGTGGTGTTTGCTTTGTATTGCTATGAATTTATTAGACTCGTATGATTGCATATGCCCTGCTCACTCTGACGCTATGACAGGGATTTGAGAATTGAATAAAGTGTTTGCAGTCCAGGCGAGGTGCATGGTGCATGCAACACTCCACTTGGCATCTTTGGCATCTTGGAGTAGAGGGGTAACATGCAACCCTGCACCTGGAGTGGAGGTATAGCTAGTCCTTCAAATCCCTGCTTAATACAATTTAGGTTTCCTCCACTAGAGTGCATGTTGATTTAAAAACATCAAATGTTGCAGGTGGTCTATCTGTCTATGCTTAGAAGTTTTTGAATCAGTGCAAAATATGGTAATGAATTTGAATGTTGAGATGTCCTAGAAGAGGAAGCCTCATCAACTTATTTTGCTTTTGGGTTTTCATTATTTTTCGATGCCGCGGAGAAATCCTAGGATAGAGTTTCTGAAAGTGCAACGGTAATGGTCAAGGATATTGAGAAGCAAGCTCTCGAAGCTTTCAAGGAAGATGAGATTGAGTAGCACTTCGTTTTTCACACGCAGGCCATAGGCCTTGACCGATGTTGGTTTTTAGTTGCACAATTTGTCTTTTTATGTGATTCTTTATTTCTCAAACCCTTCCTCAATAGTTTGTCAGTTGTATATGATTTTTCCAGTTGTATTTAATTATACGATGTCTGCAACTTTTGTGTAGTCCATGGCAGCTTATCTGAGGTTTTATTTTTGGAGTATCTGAGATGTGATGTCAGGCTTGGCAGCTTGAACCAAATCATGGTTTTATTTTAAGCTCTAGAGAAATAATTTAGGTTAATTTGTTTAGAATTTTGTTTTGCTTGGAATCAAAACATATCGATGCAGTAATGACTTATTGGTTCTTGTTTTTTTTGAGCAAAACATCTACACACAGCAATGACTTATTATTATTTTTTTGGGTCACAATGTAGTGACTGGTTATATGCAGGCGTTGAACTTCATAAGCATTTAGTAGTGCTATTTTTTCCTTTGAATTCGGGCGGGCTTGTTTTTTAAGCTTTTGTTCACGAGATCCAACATTCGAATCATTGTTTTGTTGCTTCATCTTGAAAAACTATTTGATGTGGTTATGATGAATACAACAACAACACATGTTTGTGCTTCTTCGGCTTCTTTTAGAAGTCTGGATCCATCTGTGCAAGAGTTTACACTATGTCCTTATGCTATGTTCCAGCTGCCGCAAGGCACCTCCACCTCCACCAACATTTTATTCTTATGGCATAGATGCACGACCATGTGTTTCACAAACAACAGATGTGTTCGATTCCTGTAAATCCAGTCATGACCTTGTATAATGCTTATGATATTTGTATTCCTTCTCCTGGTGCCTCAATTCCACAACCACTTTGGAATAACAGGTGGCAGCAACAACAACATCAGGTTCCCATTGGTTTTCAAGGGGATTCAAGCAACCATTGTTTTCCATGGTTGCCCTTTCATTTGTGTAATACAACCACACTCCAACTTGCAATTGTTTGTAAGCATGAGAATGAAATAAAAACATCAAAGAAATTTGTTTTCAGACATCTGATTCTAACAGTTTGATTTCTCTACTAATCCTCTAAGATATGAGTTTATTAATTATTACAAGAGCACATTAAATTGATCAAAAACGTTTTTTTTTTTTATGAATCTATGTCTATTGCAAGGAATCAAAGGACATCATTACATGTAGAAAATAAAAATTGTGAATACCAAATTGAAAAGATCACATATTCAGAAGTTTTTATTTTTTATTTTTTATGAATCTATGTCTATTGCAAGGAATCAAAGGACATAATCACATGTAGAAAATAAAAATTGTGAATACCAGACTGAAAAGATTACATATTAAATCACAGGAATTAATGCCCATAGCCAAAATCTCAATTGAATAGAAAATTCAATTAAAAACACTCTACACATAGCATCGAAAGTCATTTATTTCTCCTCGCATGTTTAGTGTACACGGATGAATGTATGAATGATAATAACAAGACAACAAGAATAATCAAAACTGCTCTCTTGGTGATGGTTGTTGTCGAGACAACAACATATGCCCCCATTATGACATGATTCATGAATACTTGGACGACAATATTATGAATATTTATGGAGCCATTCGGAAAGAAAGGGACTTTTGTTGGTTATAGAGAATACTCCAAAGCTTATAGAATCTATGTACTAAAGCGAAGACACATTGAAGTCATTAGAGATGTAGCTTTTCATGCAGAGGCTTCCTTCAAGTGCTCTAAATATGGAGTAACATGAGTCTCCCATGATGGAGGATCCAGGTTCTGGTTATCCTCTTTCATACGTTGAGAGGTCAGTGTGATTCAAATATGGAGTAACATGAGTCTCCCATGATGGAGGATCCAGGTTCTGGTTATCCTCTTTCATACGTTGAGAGGGAGAGTACATGTGTAAAGAAAGAATAAATAATCGTATTTGTTTGGAATATGAATCTGTATTTTATGGGTTTTTTTCCTTTCTATTAATGGAAATAATATGTCGCTCGATTAAAAAAATGGAAACCCACGTCCCTAGCCTTTGGGTATCTTGCCTAGGTGAAGAGTGAATATTTATTTGAGCCAAGGAAAACAATGAATATACGTTTAAGAGTGAGGACTCAATCTATATCATAGAGCTTGGAACTTCTTGCATTGGAGCATAAGGATAGCTAAACTCTAACATTTAACCTATATCTGGATTAATGGATGATATCCGTTTGAAGAGTTTGGTTTTGGGTAGAATTTCAAATTTAAAATGGATCTATACTAAAAATGATTTAAATAACCTATATAATTTGCTTTGAAAAAATATCACAATACAAGGTATAAAAAACAATTGCTTTCTAAATGATGCTAGAGTTTGAACAGAAAGGTTGGGAAAGTAAAAATTGATAAGACAATTGCTTTCTACATGATGTTAGAATTAAAGTTAACTGAAAGAAGTCAAAAGTTTAGAAAATGCAAATTGATAAAACAATTGTTTTCTACACGATGTTAGAATCAAAACTAACTATATGAACTCAAAGGTTCAGAAAGTGAAAATTGACAAGATAATTGCTTTCTACATGATGTTACAATCAAAACTAACTGTATGAACCTCTGAAATTGCACAAATTTTACAACATGTACATAGATAGTCAGATAAAATTGCTAAATTTTTTCTTTATCTATATATCATTGCATGAACAAGATTGGGTATTTATGGTTACCCAAACAAAAATAATGGGCATAACTTATTTGGGTTAGTAAAACTTGAACTGTATAACCATCATGCACAGGACAGAAATCAGCTACTATACAGAGAAGATAAAAATTGGGATAGGATGTAGACAACATCAACAATGGCAATGACTAGAGTGTTGATGAAATGAGAATCCGAACTGGGTTGGTAATTGAAAAATTGAGCACATATGAATCGTCTCAATGTTTCATGTTGTGAATGGAAGGAGGCGATACAACGTCAAAACCGATAACCCCTACATGCAGCGACAATAATTATTTCCCATCACCATACCTTAGATCATGAAAACTTAATAAATGGCATTTTGTCAATATGATGATATCATGTTAGCTTACAAGTAGTAACTGTGTGTTTTACTTGGTGATATTCCTGGCACAGAGAACAACATTCCAATTACCTACTGTACCGAGGAAGCTTCAACTTCTTTCTGAGTCTTTCTCAGAATCCATAGGAATAACAACAATGAAATCCAACTAGTGATAACAAACAATAGATGCCCCCATTCGTGAAACATGAAACTATCGATCCTCAAAAACAAAAAACAACACAACATCAATCAATCAATCCATTCATATATCCTAACATTATATGTATTTGAAAAGTAAAAAATTAGATCAATTAATATTACACTTAGATCCATTGTTTACAAACTGAGCAAATCTTCCAAATATAATGCATGGTGTAATTGCAGTCATACAATCTGCAGACTAGAAATGTATCAGTGTAATTTGCACGGTATGAAAGGAATGGAACGCTAGCTAGGGTTAGAGTAATTAGGGTTACATACATCTGTCATGTTCTTTATAAGAGTAAAAAATCCAAACCTTCCATGAATGCCAACAATGTTGAATCTTTAATGGATAGCTGGTGTGTTGATGATGCAAGGAATAGAAATTTGAACCTCTGGTTTTGTGAAAAGGAGGAGGACAGGACCTTGAAGGTGTGCCCTCTAGTTCAACACTATGAGGAAAATGATCACCTTCTACAGAAAAATCATTGTCACGACTAAGAGATTCAATCTTTTTTCCTTCTCCATCGTAATTGTATGTTATTACACTAATTGTTTTATTGAATTTGACACTAGTACTAAATCCATGAGGCTATGTTGACTATAATGAAAAGGCCATTGTTTTGGATGCAATTCTTGAAGAAGAAGACGTAGTAGCTGAGAAAATGTAGAACATAGGATGAATTTAAGAATCTCTTGCTGAATGTGGGTCACCAACCAACATCGTCACAAAATTTCCTTTCCCTTTCCTTGCCCAACTCATCCATGGAAGTTCGTCTCGCTCCTCCCTGAGAGAGGAAAGAAGGCACCCAACTAGCAAGCAACCTGATAAAATTTAAAGAAGGAGAGACGTAGGCCTTGGACCTATACTTGAGAGATCGAACATTATTTTTTACAACTTGACATGAATTTTTTACTTAAAAAACCCTACGCTTGAATTTGATCAACGTGTTGGATGTCAGAGCTTCACAAACCCTGTTATTAAGGCGATACTATAAACAACGGTTTCATGTTTATGATAAGTATTACATATCAAAGCCGCTAGTATAGCAAAACGTAGTTGCACGTCTTTCCCTCATAGACCCGGTATTTTATTTTCTCATTATTAACAAACATAGCTACAATCAATTTTTATTTTTTTTTAATAGAGAGAGCAAACTCCAGGAAACATAGAGTAATATGACCTTTACCAATTACCAAATAAGCTCTCCATTAAAAAAAACATTTTAAAAAGTAAATAAATTCCATAAAGTAATCACTTATTAACTAACTTCATGATCAAATCACTTAAATAAATGAATAAATTCCATCAAACATGCACTGTATGGATAAGAAAATTCATAATTTTCAATAAAAATGTAAATATATTATATTTTCAATTTTGTTTGATGAAAATGTATCATATTTGACATCTAGTAAGGTTCACAATATTGATATAAATGGTTTATCTTTTATGTGTATTCTATATAACACTCGAGCATTAAAATTAACCCATGGACTAATATTGTTTACCAAGTCATTTTGAATCTATACATTATGGCTTCTCTGATACGTTACAAGAAACATCATACCCATTTAATTAATAATCATTTAAAAATTGACACTTGGTAACTAGCTAGTGCATAAACTATTTAAAAAAAGTGAACAAATTCCATTAACAAATCACTTTAAATATTATGACTAAGAACATTAATCATACTTAAAATATATTTATATAATATTGAAAACTTAACACATGTAGATTCAATTCAAAAGTGGTTTTTTCAAATCGATTAACTTTTCATTTTCCTAAATATTTTAGGAAAATATTCTTTAAAATATGGTTAATTAATTGTGTGGGAGTATGCTTGTATACTTACCCTTTTTGTATGTGAGTCATGTAATGTGGATGTGTATGTGAAATAAGATTTGTGTACTTGTAAAGTTTTGGAATTACTTTTATAAATACAAAGTATTCTCTCTTAGGTTTTTTCTTTCTGTCTCATGCCACCCTTACTTGATCACTGAGTCATTTTGATTTGGTACACTATGGCTTCTATGATGCATTTTGAGGGGCATAATAGTGCAATGGGACCTTAGTATAAGAGAGACCCTATTATAAGAGGGGTACACTATGGATTCTATGATGCATTTTGAGGGGCATCATAGTGCAATGAGACCCTATTATAAGAGGGATTCATGCCATTTGAGGGTACGTTTTGGTTATTTTGGCACAAATTTAACATATTATAAAACCATTAGGAGTAAGGTGACTCGTGCTCTAATTTCAAATCTCATGCTTATATGTATAATTTGGGTATTTGTTCTCGTTCTCATGGTCTCCTTGCAATCACTTCTTGTTGATTTCCCACTAAGGGTGTCTTCTCCATATTGTTTTAATAAATGTATTGTTCTTAGAGATTGACTAAGATCATGACTGAAGAGTTGTGCTTGTTGGCTCAACCCTCAACCAACAAAACCCAGTCGACAAGGGTCCCCTCTGTTGACACTCGACTCACCGCGATCTCCCTGAGCATCGGCCCAGACAAGTTTTACCCCATCAAACAACACCCATAGAGCGGATGAGGTCTCACCCGAGATGTTCGAGGGAGGAATGATGGAACCAAGTTTCCGCAGTATAGAAGAGGGTTAGGGAATCGACGGTTCATTGGTTCAACAACCAGATCATATCAACTTCTAGAACCATTCATCATTGCACATCATTCATTCATAACTGCAACAGATATAGATCGAAAAACAAAACCACATCCATAAATAGTAAACCATCGCATCATAGATCCACATTTCAGATTTACTTAGCACTCATCATCAAATTTGCAGGAACAAAAAAATAGGAAAAGACAAAAGAAGATAACAACGATTCCGATCAACATCGGTCTTATCATATTACTTCTGCGTAATCACCCACATATCAAAACATATAACAATTCATCTTAGACAGATAACAACTTGTTCTCTCTATGCATTGATTAGTCTCAATATCGTATACATCGATATTAACTTGTATATCCATTCAGGATTCCTCTTTCTATATATAGGCCTACGCCTTTACATTCATGGTCCACTTCTAACAACCTTCTAACTAACTTAACTGAATAATGACCAATATCCACAAAAAATGGTCAACAAGTACAAAAAGTGACACAAAATAATCACAAGTAGTCTATCTTCCACCTATCGCGTCATCTCCGTCTTACGCTGTGTCTTCTATGTTTGCACAGCATTCATGATGCTGCACAACTTACCCCAACCCCATGCCAATAGGCCCCCAACACATTCTTATGGCTCGTCCTCGAGCCACGTTAGGTAGACTTAGTGTACTCATTGATTTTAATCTTGAAGTCTTCGTATTACTAAGAAATTTTTGTAACTTGCGCTTTGAATTTCTTAGCGACATCCTGACATGCAAGGCGATCCTGCTTCAGCGGGTGCTCCACCATCTTGCCATTGACCTCTTTCTTGTTGTCTTGCACAGTCTGCAGCGTAGTGACTGCTTTTCCTGATATTTGTGCGTTAATCTCCTAGAACTCGTCGAGTTGGTCACTTCATTTCCTTTGTCGCTCCTGTGCCTTCGCAACTCACTGATGGAGCTCCTTCAGTTCTGTAGAACGTGTGATCGACACAATTGGTGGCATTGTCCTTAACTCTTACTTAGCTCTGTATTTCTATCGGATCGTCTTAGCATAGTGGTGTTGTCATCCCGCATCCCGTGCCGTCTTATAGCATTTTATTAATCTATCCTCATCATTTCCAAATCACCCACGGCCATCATGACCAAATCCATCTTTAACGACCTGAATCCGCCGTTCATTCTACCAATAAATGCATGTCGTTTTAACAAGCGTCGCCGACTAACTACTCTTAACTACCCGTATTTATTGTTGATTTGACTTTAATTGCAGCCCTATGGTTGTTGTGGTCTAGATACCGAACTATGCGACTGCCCCCTATTCTTGCGTAGCCCCTTCCTTCTAGCATGCCCTTCCATTTTCTATCTATCCTTTTTTTTTCATTGCGTAGTGCCTTAGGAATTGCGCGGTTCTTTCTCCGTCCGAAATGGCTTTAAGCGGCTGCCATTCATAATTTTTGGCAGCACCGCCCCATCTAACTACTGCATTTGAATGGCACTCCTAGAGGTAATAGAGTTAACAAGATAAGGTCCTAACCAGTACACATGTAACTTACTTGGATGCTTCGAGAACTTGATGTCGTAGAGCAGTACTAAATCTCCTTGCTGAAACTGTTTGTTTTTTATATGGTGATCACGCAACACCTTCTGTCGATCCTTCTCGACGCGCTGATGGAATCCTGCAATAAAACGGTCTTCTTCAAGTTGTATTAACTGCGTTGCGCGCTCTTCTAGCACGACTTTATCATCCATACTTGTCGCAGCTGCAATGCATAGACTAGGAACGATGTACTCCATAAGCATGACTGCCTCTTTCCCATATACTAATTTGAACAGTGTTTGCCCCATCAATCTCTTGCAAGCGGTGCATGCGATATGCCCATAACACTGCTGAAATCTTCAAATCCCAGTCATCTCGGTTAACATTACATACCTTTGTAAGTGCATGCTCCAAGATTTTGTTGAAGGATGATATGGTGTACTTTTCTTGTGTTGTATCTGCAGTTCCTTCGTCAATGCTCGTACTGTGTGATTGATAAAGTGGATGCCTTGGTCACTCATACTCTTGGACACCCAAATCGTGCCACAATGTTATCAAATAGAAATCTTGTTGTTGTCGCAGCAGTGCAGTCCACAATTGGGGCAACATCCTCCCATCTTTTGAAGTAGTCTATTGATGTGATTATGTGTTGAGCACCAGTTCTTTTTTTGGGTGGGTTGATTGGACCCACAAAGTCTACAACCCACTTCTCAAAAGGTTGCAAAGTCACCTGCGGTACTAGCGACATCTCATCTCATCGTGATGGTCTCCCCGTGCGTTGACATACATCATAGCTCCGCGCATAGTTTGTTGCATCATTATGTAGGGTGGGCCACCATAGCCCTGTGCGAAGCACTTTCCTTGCAGTAGCACGACCCTCGTAGTGTCCACCAGCAACGCTTGCATGTGCTTCTTCCAAAATCTTCTCCTGTTCATGTGGTAGGACACATTGTCGCAGTATTTCATCTGGTCCCATCTTATACAGGTGTCCAGCGATCAACTGGTAATCAGAAGCTTTAACTACCAGTTGTTTCTTTTGACTTGTGGAAAGCCCTTCTGGGGCCAGTCCTGTTTCCAAAAACTGAAGTATTAGAGCATAGTGGTCGTCGGCCATGTTGACCCGAAATAGTTGCGCGTCAGGCAATCCTTCTTTGATATTGGTAGGTTCTTCGCCTGTCTCAATTCTGGACAAGTGATCAGGTCCAGTGTTCAAGCGACTCGACTTTACAATTATTTCAAAATCAAACTCCTGAAAGAGAAGTAACCAACGACATATCTTCCCCCCCAACACAGGGTTATTGACTAGGTACTTCAAAGCAGAGTGGTCATTAAACATCTTGAAGTGGCCACCTAAAAGGTAATGCCTGAATTTTTGCAGTGCATAGACCATCACCAGACCTTCGCGCTCTGTGGTCATGTAATTCCTCTCAGGGAATGACAACTTTCGACTAGCGAAAGTGATCAGGTTATCCAAATCTCCTTCACCCGGCTGGGCGAGCACTAATCCTAATGCAACAGAAGAGGCGTCAACATGGACATGGAACTCTTTGATCCAATCTGGGAATACTAGTATAGGAGCCGAGGCCATTTTGGCCTTCAGCGTGTCAAAGCTTCCTTAACACTCTGGACTCCAATTAAATACAACATCTTTCTTCAAGAGTTTCTCCATGGGAGCAGTGATCGCAACATAGCCTCTAATGAATTTGCGATAGTACCCAGTGTGGCCCAGTGTTGCCCAAAGCATCTTTACATTGGTCGGAGGTGGCAAACTCATAATCAACGCTATCTTTGCAGGATCAACCAATAATCCTTTCTTGCACACGATGTGTCCCAATAGTATCCCGAATGGTGCACAAAAAATACACTTTTTAGAGTTTAGTGTGATATGATATTGTCAACACCTCTCCAGCATCAGTCAAAGGTTGGACAAATGATCCTTGATTAGGCCATACACTGTCCAATCATCTATATACACCTGTAGGAATTTCTGAATGAAATCTTTAAACGTCGTGACGACAACTCGGGAAAAGATCGTGGGCATATTCTTCAACCCAAAAGGCATCACTGTATATTGGAAGCAGCCCCACTCTGTGACAAATGTTGTCTTATGTCGATCTTCCGTCGCGATTCTAATCTGGTGATAACCGGAAAAGCCATCTGTAAAGGAATACATTTCCTGATCGCCTACTCCTTCAAGAACTTCATCTGTGAATAGGGTCGAAAATGGGTCACGCAAACAGACATCATCCAGCTTTCATAAATCGAGGCAGATCCAAACTTCACCCGTTTTCTTATCTTGGACCACCATGGGACTAATCCATTCTGATTCTTCTACTGGCTCAATGATAAATGATTTTCTTCTTGGCTACCTAATGGGAGACTCCCATTCACTTTCCTCCACATCATAAATAACTCCTACCTTAATCATTATGTTCAATCCCACTTAGAATTTTGCTTGGTATCATGTGTTCATCTTGTAAGGTCATTGTGTTTCACTTCGAGTTGTAGCTCAATCCTAAATTCTTCAACTCATTTGGTATCCCTTTCAAATAACAATAGCAATATGAAAATATGTTTGTTGAAATAATGCAATTACCATTACTACTATTTTATTATACCAACAACTTATGAATCTTAAATATCAAGGTTTTTCTCCTTCCCTCCTTCTTCTTATTATTTATTTGTTATTTATCGTTTATCATGCTTTCTCTTGAATCAAACTATTCGTTTGTATATTGCTAAGAGATACCTTCTTATTTCTTTTCTATTAATATTTTAAACACCAATATTTCGTTTTGTTGTGTATTATGTCTTCTTGTGAATCAATGTATTTTTACCAAAAGTACTTGTAAGTTATAGTTTTCATGTGTTGGTCCTTTATCTAAGTCTTCCAAAAGTTTCATCCATAACTTTCAATGTGTTGTTTCCCTTATCTTTTGATGGTACCATTTGTATGTCAATCTATTGATGAATCCTAATAGGATATGGATTTGCCTATAATTGCTTTTGTTTGATATGTATTAGCATTAACAAGTGACGTAACTTGAATGCCCCATAATATGGCATTATTTTTGTCCTTTTAATTTATGAAATCAACATATGAACAACGTTCTTACTTGCTCCATGTTATACTTGGGAACGATAAGTGTCTTATTAGTCCGTGCCCTTTGGGCTGGACTCTATGAATCGGCGGCTTGCTCCATGTTATACTTGGGAAGGTATTGTCTCAAGCATGTTCGATAAGTGTCTTATTAGTCCCTGCCCTCGGGCTGGCAGGGACTCTATGAATCGGCTTGCCACCGATTCTATTAATCTGTACATAAATTTATGTAAATATTTCCCTAAGTTTTTTCAATTGTTTATAACACCGTTTTTTAAACTAAATCTTCTTACAACACGGCTACTAAATCTTCTTAAAACACGGCTTTGTCCACTGTTCTAGCAACCACTTTGTCCACTGTTCTAGCAACCAATCATTAACTTGACTTTTACAATACGACCTTTTTTTCAACCAATTAGCAAATTGAACCTCTTATTTGGCCTCTTCTCGAGGCGGGTATGTTTTTCAATATCATGATATCCTAAGTTTGATATATGATCTTGGTAAAAAAACAAGTGACATAGGTTAATGCTACTACTCCATTAGCATTAGTTTGGCGATAACTTTTAACATTAGATGTTTGTTGTTTGTTTGATGCAAAGAAATGAACAAAGACCAACATTAGATGTTTGTTGTTTGTTTGATGCAAAGAAATGAACAAAGACCATTTTCGCTGGATAAGCCATCACTTAAGCTTTAAAAATCTGCCACATGGATTCCTTATTCCTTTGCTCGTGGATATTGCTACAATTGCCACGACTTTGTTAAATGTCCATTTGTCATAGTTATATTTTTTTACAACCTCCTCTATACCGGACAAGACACCGCCATTTTTACACTCGTATATGCCTTTATCTTTGTGGTCTAAGGGAGGGTTGTTGAATGCAGAGGTTGTTTTCCATCTTCCAGAAAAATCTCCAAAGGCATCCCCTAGTATGGAGTAAAATCGGCGTCTTCTGGTATGGAGTAAAATCTACACAAATCATCTTCTCATAAGGTGTAAGGCGTCTTCTGGTGTAAGGCGTCTTCTGCTTCTGGTATGGAGTAGCTAGTTGGCTATCATGTAATTCCTGCAACATTAACAGCACATCTATAGAATATTGATTTTTGGTTAGACATTTGCTATGGACTAAAACTCAAAACATATAGTATGATTGCTAATGAATTTTGGCTAAACAAAATTTAGGTTTTAAGCTAAATGTAAAAACATATCGTATGATTGCTAATGAATTTTGGCTAAGTGACTCTTGCAATATTTATAGAAGCCTTGCAATATTTACTTAAGTCTTGCACGGCTAAATGTAAAAACATATCGTAAGATTGCTAATGAATTTTGGTTAAGTGACTGTTGCAATATTTACAGAAGCCTTGCAATATTTACGCAAGTCTTGCACGGATAGATATGGCAATAACTAGTGGCGCTCTGGCTCATTGATACAGCTATAATATGATTTTTGCAAGAAGGAATTTCACTCTCTGCAAGAAGTGATGATTATGCATTCAATGATTATGCTTAATGGAGAAACATATTCTAATGCATATGTGAATGGAGAAGTATTTTGGTCACCCAGCATTTGCAAATCATACAAATCATGCAAACTACTGTAATGTTTAATTGGAAGGTTCTAGATCTCCATTCATGTATCATGGCGATTTCACTCTCTCTGAGTGATTTCACTCTCTCTGAGTGTTTAGCTTGAGATGACAAATGGAGCAAGCAAGCTAGTAAAACATGCAAGAGATATTAATAGAAATCCTAACTGATTTTCAATATGGTCCATTTGAGCTATGACATCTAAATAAATACTAAACACATATAACCAGAAAATTGTATGCTCTATACAAAGCACAAGTGCAAATATGTTCAATTTGATCAATTACTCTTCAGATTTTGAAAAATAAGATATACAACAAAACCCCATCTTGAATCTATCAATTATTGACACTAAGGAATATATAGCTAATATCAATAGAATGAGCATGACAATGAGCAGATACTAGAGATACGAGATGGCTAAAATCAATAGAATGGCCATGACAATGGGAAGATACTAGTATAGTAGAGATACAAGAGAACCTCATCCGATGATTTTTGTTGTCTGTATGTTATTGTTCCAACTTAATGATTAATATATAAGAAAACGTATATATAGGCTGTTCTTTTGACTCTTCAACATGAGGATAGCAGAATAGTTTCTTCAATGTAACACAAGAAGGAACAGAGAAACATTACCTCCTGACTCCTCTTTTTCATTGGGTTAATCATTACCCCAAACATGCAATAGTCATCATCATCCTCACAGCCCCTGGTTCAATGTATTTACAACCCTTGGTTCTGCATGTCGGGCCGTTGCTTCCATCAGGTTATTTGAAGTGTGAAAATTCTGAGGACACAAGCGTTGGAACAAGCATTTGGGCAGAGTATGACTGTTCAGCCTGGATAGATTCAAAGCCCACCGATTCAGTTATATACGTTTACTTTGGCAGCTTGATTCATGTCTCAAAAGCTCAGCTCGAGGAAACAGCCACGGGTCTCAAGGAAAGCAGACAACCCTTCCTTTGGGTCCTTCTTCCTGACATCCTAGCTTCTACCGTCTCAGATTTCTTACCGGATGGTTTTCTAGACGAGATCTGAAGCCAGGGGCTCGTTGTTTCATGGTGTGGTTTTCTGGACGAGATCGGAAGCCAGGGGCTTGTTGTTTCATCGCACGATCAACTGCCACTGGCCAATGTTATCTCATCCCTCAGTTGCCGGATTCATTACTCACTGTTGATGGAATTCCATGCTGTAAGCCATAGTTCTTGGAGTTCCCATGTTGGGATTTCTTTTTCCGTTGTTTACCTAGAAAAAGCATGGGCGTGGGAGCGGCATTCAGAGGAAGTCGATGACGAATGTGCAAGTGTTTACTACAAGTGTCTTGTCTCCTGCTGCGACGTGCCCACTAAAAAAACTCAAAACCGCCCAAACTGTCCAAGTGGGAGGTGCCCAAGGCATCTAAATAAAGTTGTCAGGCATTGGAGCAGTATTTTGACATACATCAATAATTTAGTAATAGTGTATGCTTTGGTTTTGTCCAGGGCTTAAAGAAAATACATATTTTTAAGGTTTAAAACACTATCTAAAAATGTCTTGATGTTACGATCAGGACAAAGACACCTTTAACACAATGTTTATAAAGGAAACCTAATTTTACCAAATGACGACCAGACAAACCATAATATTTTATAAGTTCTTTACTATCAGGACTAAACACCCTACTCTGACCCTGTGGATAATGCCATGGATAACATGCCTGCACTCATCCAAATCCTGCAAAACAGAAATTCACATCATACATGCAGTTGAGAAGCTAGGAAGTTTGTAAACATATTGTCAATTTAATGGGAAAATATGGACTGTTAACAGTGCAGACACAACCATATGAAAACCAAGTTTTATTATCATTAAAAATTAAGCTTATGCCTTGATTTCTTACCAGTAGACCTGCATTCTGTGTAGGTAAGTATTTCAACCTGCATCCAGCCAATCGAAGCTGAAATGTGCTTCTACAACTTTGAATTTAAGCTTCATGATGGCGGAGCTCTTGACACGACTCCATTGCTGCCCAATCTTCTCATCACAGATAACATGCTTTAGAGATCTCAACCCTCCAACTGATTTATGCTTTAGAGATCTCAACCCTCCAACTGATTTAGGCAGCTTCCTAAACCGAGAGCACTCTCTCATGTCAAGCTCCTCAAGTTTATTTAATTGTCATATTTCCTCCGGAAGCTCTCTTAAGAACTCACATAGTGA
This sequence comes from Pseudotsuga menziesii, assembly GCA_001517045.1. Taxonomy (NCBI): domain Eukaryota; kingdom Viridiplantae; phylum Streptophyta; class Pinopsida; order Pinales; family Pinaceae; genus Pseudotsuga; species Pseudotsuga menziesii. Next base: position 1,205,689 of record LPNX010750625.1, read on the forward strand.
AACGTCGAGATACTCCAGCTTCCCAAGTTTTCCAATAGATGCTGGAAGCTCATTCAGACCTAGACATGCATATACCCTTAACATTCTTAAAAAGTTGAGCTTCCCCAAGTTATCAGGCAACTTTTGAAGAAGGTGACAGCTAGTGAAAGACAACTTTTGAACAGACGACATGTCACAAATACTAGCGGGCAGTTCCTCCAAATCACAGCAATGGTCCAAGTTAAAATCTAGCATTATGGGAGACTTTGGGCTTGATTGGGTGTTGTTGAACCTTGAAATAATTCCAAGCCCTTCACATAAACCCAAGGATAGGTTCTGCAATTTCCGTAAGACTTTACTGTGCTCTTGAAGTGGGGGCACAATCAACCTTTCCAAGTGCATAGTCTTGAGCTTAGTGAGTGAAGATAAGGGCGGTAGACCGTTCGCCATGGCTCTCTTAAACCCATAATTGTATACTATGAGGACTTTTAGTTTTTTCATAGAACTCACAAACAATGGAAGAAAGTATTGGCTTGCATAAAAGAGTAAAACCAAATCCTCTGCCTCACTAAAACTCATTTCATGCCATTGATTCTCTTCCATGCCACCTACATAGGTAAACAACAAATGCCACCTACATAGGTAAACAACAAATGCAAAGTTCAATTAGAACATTATAGGTTATTGAGCACGCTATGAAAACATTACATATATTTTCTAAGATCTGAGATATCAATGGCCAACACCTAGAAATTGGCCTTCTGATCAGTTATGCAGAGTTCATGCAGATCACATAGTGATATGATCTGCATAGTGATAAACTATAGGATAAGATTCACCTATGACATGCACATAAAATCTTGATAAATAATTTATTATTATATTTGATTGAAGATGGTGAATACATGCAATGTTCGACAAAAATAAACAGTTTTCTCTGGAGTTGATAGCTTAGTACTTCTCAGTAGCAAAACTTGAGGGCGTTTTGTCTAAAAGAAAGGAAAGAAAAGTATCATGGTATGTTATTAACAAGTTCATATGAAACTTTATACACTATACTATCTATTACTGTGCATCACGATCAATGTTGAGATGACCATAAACTTTGCAGTCAGATAATTTGTTATTACAATTTCTTTTTCTATTTTTTTATTTAAAATTTTAATTTGTTTTAAAAATCAGACTGCATTTGAAAAAAAATAAAGCTTTATAGATAGTCATCATGTCCTAGGAATCAAATTCAAAAAGAAAGCTTCATAGATAATCATCATATCCTAAAAATCAAACTCTTAAGGTAGGGACTTGCTGACTTTAGCAGCCTCCAGCCTCCCTTGTTTTCCTTCATTTTATTAAAATTTCATTTTTCTTTTCGAACTTCTTTATGTGTTTAATAGGGTTGTCACGATCCTCGCAAGTAGCAAGTCTTGTTACTTTTAAGGCTTCAATCTCGAATATATCTTTAATGTAACTAGGGTATACTTTATGATTTTTTTGAGTAAGTAAATTATTAGTCTCTTTTATATTGAGATGTTTCTATGGAAAGGATCTGTCATCTCTGTAAGAATATGAATATTAAAGATGAAAATCATTTCCTCTTAGAATGCCCTGCGTACACCCACATTAGATGAGTCCCAGGGATGATTTTAAGGAACCATATTTATTTCAAAGTGTATAAATGTTGGCGAATCTTACCAATTCTTAAAACTCCAACTATAAAATGTTTGGCGATATTTTTCAAAAAACATTTTAATATCCAAGGATTTTATACCATTTATATAATAATTTGGTGATTTTTAGGGTGAAAAAAGTTTACCCCATCAAAATTGGGGAAACAGGGCTTCAAAAAATGCAAAATCACGAATCTTTTTTTGGAGAAAAACCCCTAAAAATAGCCCATGAGCTAAATTTCGCCCCTAAAATTATCCCTAATTAGATCTCAGTTTCATAATCTTTGTTGCAATACCGACCTTCCTAGCCTTTTAACTTGTCAAAATTATAGTGAGCTCGGGACACTTCTCACCAAGCTCTTTGAGCATAGGAATACAACCTTAAAACAAACTAATTAATTGGTTTCTTTAGGTCCGATAGACCAAGTCTGGTCTCAGTGGACGTTAACCATCATCATCCTAATCAGTACACAAATATTCATTGGGATTTTGTTGAATTTCCTTTGTCATTGTGCATAACATCTCCATGAAGGGGTGGGGTTTGTTGAATCTCCTTTGTCACTGTGTATAACATCTTCATAAAGGGGTGGGGTTTGGATAGCTCACCACAATCAGTATCATCATTTACCCCTTTCATTATTTTGTGTTTTATCTAAATGTATTATAACTTCTCTTTTATTATTACAAAATATGAGTGTCTCTTCATCGAAGAATATCACATCTCTCATGGCATAAATCCATGGCCTCCCAGGCAACACTTTGTATGCTTCCTTGGGTAGTGTCAATGCTTCAAATGTTACCCATGTTTTGATGCTAAGGCCATCAATTTTCGTTGCATATATCCTACCCAATGATGTGTAATTAACATGATTTTCCACCCTAATCACTACTTTGTTTGGTTTAAACTGTGGTTTCCCTAGTTCTTCCCAAAGTCCCAAGGAAATGTTGTTGTTCAACTCTCTGGTCTACTACTACATCCGTTCTTTGTTTGTCCAATACTATTATAGGCATTTGTAATTCTTTTTAATAAATATAAATAACTTTACATAATTGGTTTACTTCTTGGTCGCTTTCTTGGGCTTCATTGGTGTTGAGTAGATATTCGAAGAAATCCTTTATGTTTTTTTAGGTATTGTTTATTAAAGAAAAACTACTTTGGTTGCTTTAACAAATCCTCTGTTTGGTTGTCTTTGCTCTCCCTTTGTGTTTTATCTTTCTTTCCTTTTTCCTCTTTTGATCCCTTATTTCCTAGACTACTTCCTTATAGATTTCCTTTTGTACTTCAAAATCCATGCTATCTTCTGCCTTAGATTATGTCATGTGGCACCTTCGCTTTTCTCCTAGAGTTCCTTCAATAATATTGGACATTATTTGTTTCATGATTCTTGAGTCCACAATTAGAACATATGGTCACTCTTAGAATATTGAAAATACAATTGTTCAGTGTATGTCTTGAAGTGCCACTCGTGTAACGTTCACATGCTACTTTTACTCTGAGCAACATATAGACATTGGATTGATTGGTTGATTGTATATGTATCTTGTAAACACTAAGATCCCGTCACTTGTCAAATGTATTTTTTTCTAATGGTCCCCTGTTATTTTCTTTTTAGTTCCCAGGTTTATAGGGGCCCTCTTGATTTCTTGGATTCTCAGGGTAGTTATGCCAAGAGTGTTTTGATGTGTTATGGGTTCAATGGAAGTTGAATATGCTTATATTCCTTGGTCACACATATTCCTCCTAGTTGTCCTTGGGCCCTAATTGCATCATCTTTGATTTATGTTTTTTCATTTCCCTTATCTTCTTTAGTTCCACCTCTATTTTTCCAACCTTTCCTCCTGCTCTTCATCTTACTCCTTTTTCGCATCGAGTGTCATTCACTAATTCTCCTTCCATTTGGATGGTTACATGTACCACATCCTTATATTTCTTCAGGTTCATTGTTCTTACATGTGCTTGTATTGCATCATGCAATCTTACCATAGACCAAATTGTTTTCATAATTTTTTATACACCATACCCCAACTACTCGATCAAATTTCTTAGTTTAACATCATAGTGGACCACATTCTCTCCTTTTATCTCTTTGATATCCCTAAGCTATGAAAATATTGATGGATTTTCATTTGGATATGCATCGATATATAGGAATTTGTAAACAACTTCTTCCCATGTTTTGAAAAGTTGATGATTTTTACATCATCTGTATCATGTTAGCATTGAACCTATTAGAGATCCTTTGAAGTCTTCCCATTTTTTTTATTGGATCCACTTCCTATGTTGCTTGCCATTGCATATTCAAAAGAAATAAATGACAATGTCCATCAGTATATCCACCAAACAATAGCATTTGTGACATGTTTGTTTGGTATCTAGTTGTAGCTTTGCTTCCACTAAAGGAGGGGCCATGATCAAAACTTCCAAGTTGTTCCTAGTCCTTCATTATTTGATGCAAGGGTCCCTATATTACTTTGAGGGCATTTCTTGTTAGAGTCATATTTGGTTCGTGCTTTCCTCTTCTCTTATAGTATGCTCTGGTGTGCCATGTACTTGATTTTAGGTTGGGATCCTTGTTAGTGGCATATTTGCTACTTCTTGTTTCTTTCATGGTAGGAATTCAATGCCTTTCTTGTGATGGGATTTCCCCCATAACTGTTATCGAAGTTCATTGATTAAGCTACCTATTTACAATGGTATGATTCCTTGGGATAAGATGTAAATCCATGAGTCAGAATGCCCTCCAAATGTTGGTTATAAATGTATCCAATCCCAGTTTCTCATAAATTGAGTTTAACAAAACATAAATATAATAAGAAACACCAAATAATATCACATATTGAATGTCAACATAAAATAAAAGCAACTCAATCATCTACACCATAGATTTATTATGGGTATGTGTCTCTTCTTGAGGGAAAAACTCAATCTCCTTAATAGTCTTTATTGGTCAACTTTGCCCATATATAAAAAAGAAACCCTAGTCTTTTCACAACAATCATCACCCAAGATAACAAAAAAACTTTCAATACAAAGAGCCAAAATTCATATCATCATATAAAGACATATCCTCCTCACTATGATAATGTTTCCTTCCTATATATATATAATCCATTGGCTTGTTTATTTATTCCAATAACCAAGCAAACCCCTTGTTTTTGTGCTTATCTTGCCCCACATGGGGATATTTGGTGGTAGTTGTAGGTATCCACCCCCATCAAGATACTACTTTATCCAAATGTGGCATGTGGTTTTCATTGATAATGAAGAGTGTAAGTCGCGATGGTTGTGTCTCCTGCTACTATGATTTTTAATTGTGTGAAAAAACACATCACCTAAACGTTGCTAGTGCGTGTTGTTATTAGTCATTATCACTAGATCTCATGAAATTGCATCTTAATGTTCATTTTGGAATCAAATATAACTCCTTTGGTGCCAACCTCTCTTGGATTGTCTTGAAAAGCTACATTGAAGAACACAAGGCATTTGTCTTGTCTTTTGATCCATTCCTATATGTTTTCTAATTGAAGTTCCATTTTCTAGTGGTAATTGTTGGCTCAATTTAAGACCCCGGGTCCATAGAGACGTCCAATAAATGGGACGTAGTCTAGTATGCCAACATTTTTAACCTTCTAGAGGAGGGAGGTCTTACTCAAGGCATTGATGATTTTGACATTAGTGGTAGTGTAGAATAGAAGTGGAATGCAATAGTGCAACATTTAGTTAAATAAACTATTGTTAATATTTAAACACAACATAAACCATGCCCCATAACGCATAATGCAAAGCAACATGCCATCTACCATGGACTTAGAAGTAAAAACACTATCATAAGGAATTTATAACAAGATCAAGGGGACACAACAAGATATGACACACTCAATTATAACTCCACAATATTACATAAAAACTCAATGCACATGACACAAGCTCATAGGTGCAATTGTACAATATTCCTTAGACTCCCATCATAGAAAATAAATAACAACTCAACCATCGAGCTTTGAAAAGTCCTTATACATTAGTAGGTGTACATATTTATAGACCCGCTAATCCGGATACAAAAGCTTCTATAAGAATATAGAAAGTCTATAACTGGAATGCATTAATTGGGAAACTCGGTGTTGGATGTCCTCTACTCCAAGTGTTTGGTAATGCCATAATTTATTTGTATACCACATTGTTGTGAGGGACCTAACATGTACTTGTAGTTCCACACTTAGTCCAATAACCTTAGCTATTTCCATTAACTCTTAACAACTCCACATTTAGCAAAAAGAGATTCTCAACCACAACACTAGCTTCTATCATTTTGTGTCCTTCAGAGTAATTACAATAGAAAACACACTCACTTAATCATTGTATTTTCTAGACCAAATAATCTCCCGTAACTCAAAACTTTTTGGATTTTTTTTTTGTAAGATTCAAAATTATATTTGCCTACATGCTTTCCCACACTTGTCTTTATGATGAGTAATCATGGTTATGGCCCGTTTGTCAACTGGAGGCCACATAACAATCACAATATTTTGCCATTTTTTCGACGTACTTATAGACGCATATAACTTTTATGGCTTTAAGGTCTTTATTTTATACTAGCGTAGACGAGTGATGTATCACGAACTTGATCATATATATGTGTTTGTGTTTGTGTGTATTTTGTAAACTCTTTTTATAATTACATTATTTATGTGTGTGAATGTATGATTTTTTTTAATGCATGATTTACTATTATAACAACTTAATAAATGAATTTACAAATTTAACAAGGCGCACATGTTTTGGGGGCAAACTTTTTGGATTTAAATCAACAACCTTAATTGTATTTTATTGTCTTAATATTATTTTGTTTAAACATCCATTTTGAAACAGGACGAAGACAACTTATTCTTATTACTCATTTCCATATGGTTTTTACTAGATAATATAAAAAAAAGGTTTCACTTTCATGCATAAGATTGAGAAGAGGTGGGAGGGAGGGTTCCACTGAATCTCTAGGGTTTCCTTGCTACATGGTTGACAGTCGCGCTCGGTTCTCGGCACTATTATTGTGCCCTATGTATTCTCTGTGGGGTTCGTCCGGCTGCCTGTATCTATAGCGTTTGCTAGGGGGAGCAAGGGGGAGCAAGGGAGCGTTTCACTGTATCTCTAGGGTTTCCTTGTTACCTGGTTGACGGTCGCGCCCGGTTCTCAGCATTGTTATTGTGCCCTATGTCTTCTCTGTGGGGTTCGTCTGGTTGCCTATAAAAGGTTTTTATTGTCTTGATTCACGGTTGCTATTGGTCGTGACCGGTTTTCCTTGGACTGGCTGCCACCCTGGGGGTTTCCCGATTTTTATGTGGCTCCTAGCAACCTTTTGTGGACTGAGATTGGGACTGTTACCTTGGACTGCTCGGTGGTGTCTCTTACGGTCAGCGTCGGGGAGCTCATCATTTGATTTGCATGCGGATTTGATGGGCCTTGAGCTTACCAGTTGACTTTGGCATCATCGGTCAGGCTCACGGGTTCTATGACTCTTTTGGGCAGCGGAGCGGTGTGAAGGAGGGTTCCACTGTATCTCTAGGGTTTCCTTACTACCTAGTTGACGAACATGCCCGGTTATCAGCACTGTTACTGTGCCCTGTGTCTTCTTTATGGGGTTCATCCGGCTGCCTGTAAAAGGTTTTTTATTGTCTTGATTTGCGGTTGCTGCTGGTCGTGACTGGTTCTCCTTGGACTAGATATAACCCTAGGGGATTTCCTATTTTTTTATGCGACTCCTGAAAACCTTTTGTGGACTGTGATTGGGACTGTCACCTTGGACTGTTCGGCGGTGTCTCTCTCGGTCAGCGTTGGGGCGCTCATATTTCGTTTGCATGCGGATTTGATGAGCCTTGAGCTTTTCGGTTGACTTTGGCATCGTCGGTCAGGTTCCCGGGTTCTGCGGTTTTGCAGTTCTACGGTGACCAGGTATTCTCCGACATTGTTCTCTCCGACCTTTCTGTTTAATTATTGTTTATTGTACCCGGTCTTTGGGTTGGTTTAAGCTCCTCTACATAGATATTATAGGTATTTTTATATACCGGCCACCCCACATGGAGTTCACTCTCTACCCTGAGAGTTAGTACCAACCATGTGCAAAAAAGTGGGAACCTGTTTACACTCTGTCAGGCATGTTTTTGGCCGGACTCTCTGTCCTTAGCCGGCTTGGGTTTGTCATTTACCGTCTCTGTTTCTAGTCTGTTATGCTTTCCTAATATCCGTTGCTTGGGTGTCTTCCTCTGTTATGGGTATATTTCCTTTATTGTGGCTTACCTAACTTGGGTTAGGCTCTAGTAGGGTCTCCTGTGATCTGTATTGAACCCTTGTTTTTCTTCTTTGATTGAGTGGTAGGACTTTCACCTGGGCTGTCTTATCGGGGGTTTTTTGTAATGTTGACCCTTGGAAACCCTATTGCACCATCGGTGGGGGGCGTGGGTTTAGAAGTTCTCCCGCTCTCTTCTCTCGGGTCGTGCTCACTGAAAGGCAAAGGCACTCAAGGCACTGGAGGAAAAACACAGGTTTGTGCTGGGGCATGATGTTTTTGTTGACATGGTAGAAACCCTCTGTCACAGAGCTCTCATTGGGAGGTTGGAGTATGCTTCAATGACTAAGGAAGATTGGGTGTTGTGGGCCATTTCCCATTGGAAACCCATCATAAACTATGTGCCCACTATCATCCTCCTAGAAAATAACTGGGTCATCATTGTTTTCATTTAAGAAATTGATGCCTCCCGTATCCTGGAGACTCTATGGACCATTCAGCAGGGATCCTTGGTTCTTCACCGTTGGCATTCGGGTTTTGATCCCTTCAAAGAAAGAGTCATTATCCGCCACCTTTGGGTGCTTCTTCTAGCCCTACCCTTTCCCCTGTGGAATAAAGATATTCTTATAGGGTTAGCAAATTCCATTGGGCAGTTTGTGGCCCTGGAAAAGGATTTTCACTCGATCTTTGAAAAAAGGGTTGCGAAGATTCTGGTTGAACTAGATATATTAAAGGGCCTTCTCCCTGAAGTTGACATTGTTTGTGGTAGCAGGATCATTACCCAAAAAATTGACTACCTAAACATGCCTTTCTGTTGTAATTACTGTCATGAGACCGATCATTTACGAAGTTCTTGTACTCTTCTCCGTAGGGGTTGTCTGGTTGAAAAAGGTTTTGACCTTAGCTTTGGTTATGATTCACCTTTCCCTGAAGGCTACTCTTCCCCTGGAGAGCCCACAGAACCCTTACCTGATGCTATATATGTGTCCTCCTCCCCCACCCCCTATGAGGGTTTGTCTAAGGGTGAACTATATTATATTGAAGATATTGAAGTTTGTGCTCTACTGTACTCCAAAAATTCGTAAAAATTTAAAATTTTTCATGTAACATAAAATGTTCACATTTGTCACCCTAGGAATAATTAACTGCTAACGGTTACTTTAATCTTTAATAAACTAGAACTGGTTATTTTGTAAATCTCTAGTTTTGAACACTTACTAGTTTGTTTTCATAATTCCAAGTTAAGGAATTGATTTATGGTTTGATATAACAGGAAATAAAACATATGTTTATCTTCTAGTACTAAGTTTGTTTACTGTCTTATGACAAGTAGGAAAGAACTTCAGTTGAGATCGAGGCTTACTTAGCTTATAACTAATGCGGTGAAGTGATGCTTCTTTTACAGGTAAGAAGTTTTGTTACCAGTTTTTCCAGATCAAGATTTATCATCTCAACTAGCATAGAATAAAATGCTAGTTAAATTATTTGTTTTACAGCTTGAGCCAGGTAAGAGGTATCGTCGATCTTTATTGTTTAAGAATTTCATAGTTGATAGTAATAATGGTATTTCATTAAACTGAATTTAGCTCAGTTACTTTTACTATGACAAAACTTGTTCATTTAACTTCTATCATTCTATTCTCAGTTTAAAGCTTGTATGTAATTCTAGTAAAATGCATCTTGTGAAACACATTTTTTTCTACCAAATAATGAGTTATGATAACCTAGAATATTTATGATCCAAATAAAATAATAAAGTATGTTGACTGATAACACACATGAAAACTAGTACTTAGTACAAAGGATAGTTTAATACTATTCTAATACTTATCAAAATAGAGATGCCTTGATACAAATTGTTTTTCTTTAAAATCTATAGTGTTATTACTTTTTACTTTAAGGAACTAAGAATTATTCTTCATAGAGGTCTATCATATTTTCCTTTGTATGATTTCTCATCTCATAAGGGTATTATTGTTAAACCATATACTAGTATTCATAATGTAATACCTAGACTAAAGTCCTAGCTAGCTATCTTCTATAGTTACAAGTATATACATATAATTGATTCCCTTCTCCATTTTGTATCTTCCTAAAACCGATTACAAAGCATTGTTTAATATGTGAAAAATAATGAATAGCATAAATTTTCTTATACCATTTTAAAAGTTTTAGCTTATACTAAAGACCCTAGTTTAGTTACTACCTCCCATGTTATTTACTATGGATAAACACACATAAAACCATAACAAAAGTTAATGAAACCATGACATGAATTATCACATGGTATTAATTTTTATACACTACTATGTGCAGGCTAAACAAGGGTTTCGAACTATATAAAACGACCCACAATTTGAAAAGATTTACCATGCCGCGTGGTGGCTACACAATGGTTAGGTTTTTGGGTTGACTGTGGACAATATAAAAGAGCTCTAAACCCTAAAAATATTATTATTTCTAGTATTATGTCGCTGTTGTGAGTGTGTGTGGGCGGCAGGATCATGGCCGCAACGTTTTCCTGTCAAAACTGACAGCTTTTGTTGCAGGCTCCTTATGCCATCTTTGTTGCCTCTGCACCGAAGGATTTGTGTGTTTACTATTTGCGTTGAGCAACCAAACCCTTTGTACTGTCATTAGCTTACCTCTGTAAGCGTTATTCTTTATACGCTGGTGTAATTGTGACCTAAAGAGGCGAGCACAACTTTTGGTTTGTTGTGGTATGGCTTGAGCTATTTATCGTCATTTTTGAGTTGAGTGTAAAGGTTGGATGTTCTTGTAGCCCCTTCTGTAGAGTGGATTTTAACTCTGCTCCATCATGGGGTTTGGGGCTCAGATCTAAACTCTGTGAGCCGCGTTTACCTTCTGTTAGTGTTTTCTTGAAGTTCGCCGCTTTCCAATATGGTGGCTGGGGTTTCACCCTATCGTTTTCTTCTCAGCAAAGCATGGAGAAAAGAACAGGGTACGAACTCTCTCTCTCTTTTTTATTATCAAATTTTACATTGTTAAAATTTTAATGGTTCTGTAAATGACTTAGGTTTAACTAGTTTTGGTTCTTCTCTTTTGCAGGTACCATTTCGAACGATCTTAAGTTTGAAGACACCAATTCAAATGGGCTCCACTGAACGTCTCATCTAGTACGCCTCGGTTTCGCCGAGGTTCTCCTGCAGTGGTGTATGAGGTTTACTTTTAGTTTGATACAGTTCCTTGGGTTCCAATTTTTTTTGGCTCGGTCGTAAATACTCAGTGTTGTAAAGTTTTTGGGAGGCCATATGGCTGATACTTGATATTTGGTTCAATTTTTAAGAAGCCCTAGTGACTGTTTCGAGTTGAAGATTTAGGGCTTTCATAGCCGAGACTTGAGGAATGATAAATGGGTTTAGTTTTGTTTACAGTTTTATTATTAAAACTCCGGTTTATAAGCCGTGACTCTGTTGGTAAGGGCCATAGGGCCGTAACTTATATGTTCACATTTTACTATTTTTTTTAATACTGTTTAGATTTTCATTTAATAATCTCATAGCTTATTGATTGAAATTATGCTCTGATAATATATATAATTTTCTGTGGTTTTTAAATTGAAGAAGTCAGTCTTGTAATAATTTGTTATTTTGGTTATCTAATGTTGAAATTAACCTATCGGAGGTTGTCATTAAGTAATTTGGATAATTATTTTGTTCTAAGTATAAAATTGTATCTAAGGGTTCTCACAAAAGGTTTTTAGATCATAACTTAGTTATTATTGTTAGTACTAGATTTCTGCAGTAAATAAATAGAGGAGAAGAAATTTACTAAGTAACCTAATTCTTTACTGTATTCTCTGAGTTTGAAAATATGATGACAGGTTTTTATTTACTATTGTTGCTTGTGAGTAATGTTGGTAATTTCATACTCCCTGCTAATAAAAAGGGGTGTATAAATTTGGTTTGTATATATATTTACAGTTCTTCTAAACAGGTTTATTTATAAACCCTAATCCTTCTTAGAATAATTTCATAGTTAGTATTTCATTTTTGGGTTACCCTAGTTTGCATTTTTACTTAGATGAATTTATTCAGTAAATGTTTAGCCTTGTATACTATTTCTTTAAGTTAATATCAGTTATGTTAATTCATGTTTATATAATAACTGTTAATTATTAAAATAATAGACTTATAAAAATAATTTTATCTACTGTGTAAACCATTACACAGACTAGTAATTTATACCTTTAGATATTTCCTAAGAGTTTTGTTTATTTTGCTCAAGTACTCTAGCTAAATGAAAAATCTAAAATAAAAAGGGAAACATACATACAAATCATACATATGAACATGTAGAAGATAGTAATTTACATTCATGCATACCTCATTCGATTTTTTATCTGAAATTAAACTAACCTAGTGTACTAGAATACTACATTTTTTAAAAGGTGTGGAAAAATACAATTATGTAATTTTTATCTATCAGTAAATCTAGAAAAATTCCTCTAATCATTTACCCTAATCTATCTAGTTCAAAACTTAACTATCTTTTCACTGTAAAAATATTTCTCCTAGCTAACCCTAGCAGCAACAGAACAAGAGCATAACATTTCATTGCTTAACTCAACTTTTCAGATAACAATAAACAATTAGATGGCTAAATAAATTAAATAGAACTTGGAAACATAGATGAGGTGACAACAACTTAAGGAACCTGTTCCTCCCAACCAACTCCTGGAAAAAAGATGGACTGCAATTCCCAGGACCCTCGAGCTTGTCTCCTTCTCCACCTGGTAGAAGTAATGGGTGAGATATGTAGTCTAGTAATCCTCTACAACTCCATTGAGTGTTCAGCAGTAAGTTAGTTCTGCATGCAGGAGTATGAACTCAGCTTAGAATAGTTTCACTAGTTCAGATCTTCAACACTTTTCCACTCAAAACATGCTTCAGCTAGTCCCCTCCATAGAATTTTCTTGTGCACTTCATTCACTCATAATGTTCACAAGTCCAGAATGAGCAGCCTCAGCTGTCTTCAATGGGAAGTTTTATTAGCATGCCTAGGTCTTTTGGGTCAGTTTTCACTTAATGAGCCACCTGCTCTTGTTCCACTTTCTTGGGGAACATAACCATAAAAATAGGGAAGTTTCCATCTGCAACAGCTAGAGGTAGTTTGAGGATGCTGCCAAGTGTTAATCTACTCTCAACCCAGCCTACTCCACCAAGTGACCAGTAAAACACTCATTTAACAGCTTCCCTAAGCTGTTGTCTCATCTTTTATTTATTTATTAATAAGATATTCAACAATTACATTCAATTATCCTTGACCCCACTTGGTCATTAATTACAAACTTTAACATAAAATATAACATAATGTTTCTTAAAACATAAAATATTTTTGCAAATTGGGGCATATGACATACACACCCCCTTAAACTATAACATCTTCCTTGATGTTATTTATTCTTCGTCCTCGGAATTAATCTGAAACAGAATTGGATATGCATCCCGCATATGACTCTCCAATTCCCAGGTGGCTTCTTCTGGACTAGAGTGCTTCCATTGCACCTTCACCTGACCAATGGTGCGATTCCGAAGCAAGATCTCTCTCCTTTCGAGGATACAATCCGGTTCCACCAGAAAATATCCTTTGGGCTCCACCTGCACATCATTCCAGTTTATAACATGAGTAGCATCATGTATATATTTTTTTAACACAGAAATATTAAAGACATTATGAACCTTCAAATTTGGCGGTAAATCCAATTGATATGCCACCTATCCTATTCTGGACAGTATTTCAAAAGGTCCGCAATATCGGGGTGCTAACTTAGCACAACTTCCTAATCTCAAAGAACTCTTTTTAGGCCTCACTTTAATAAAGACATGTTCACCAACCTGGAACTCTTTTTGAGTTCGTTTAAGATCTGCTTGACTTTTATGTCGGTCTTGCACAACTTTCAAGTTACCTTGCACTGTTTTACAATTAATTCCATCTCTTTTAATAGTTCAGGTCCTAATACCAACCTGTAAACTGGATTACTCCATGAGATGGGGGTATTGCACTTCCTGCCATACAAAATTTCAAAAGGACTATATCTTGCTGAAGCTTGGTAGTGATTGTTGTAAGCAAACTCTACCAAGTGTAAGTAATCTTCCCATTTACCTGGTTGTTCTTTAACATACATTATGAGCAGATCTTCCAATACCTTATTCACTCTTTCAGTCTGTCCATCTGTCTGAGGATGGAAATAGGTACTGAAATTTAATGTAGTATTTAGTCCTTTAAACAAAGACTTCCAGAAGTTTCCCGTAAACTTAGGGTCTCGGTCTGAAATTATTACTTTCGGTATTCCATGTAAACGAAAAAATTGTTTCAGGAATATATCAGCAACATTAGCAGCTTTGTAAGTAGTTTTTATAGGTATAAAATGAGCTTCCTTACTTAGTTTATCAACGACTACCATTATTGAGTCATTCAAATTTTGATTTCTAAGTAGTCCTGTAATAAAATCAAGGTTGATTATCTCCCACTTCCAACTAGGAATAGGTAATGGTTGAAGTAACCCGACTGGATGCTGGTGTTTAGTCTTTTTTGTTGACATTCAAAGCACTTAGTAATGTATTCTGCCAGTTCATTTTTCATGTTTGGCCAAAAATAATCCTTTCTTAACATGGTTATAGTCTTTTGATAACCAGGATGTCCTGAGTAAGGAGTCTTATGATTTTCGTTTAAAATCAGTAACTTAATCTTAGGTACATTAGGTATGTAGAGTCTATCTTTATATGGCAATAATCCTTTTTCATTTAGACTATACCCTGTACTTAAACTTTCAATTAAATTTTCCGTTACTTTTGCTTGTAATTTCTGATAATTTTCATCAAATCTTACTCCTTCCTCCAACTGTTCTTCTAAATCTGTCTTATAGGTGTTGATTGCTGCTACAAAATTTAGTTTTGCATTCCTACTTAAAGCATTAGCAACCTTATTTTTTTTCCCTTAATATGTTGGAGTTCAAAATCGTACTCGCTAAGGAAAGATAGCCACCTAGCTTGCATTGCGTTTAAGTTAGGTTGATCCAACAAATATTTTAACCCTTTATTATCTGTCATTAATTTAAACTTTCTTTCGATTAAATGATGGCACCACATTTTTAAGGCATGTATGACAACAACCAATTCTAAGTCATAGGTCGCATAGTTTTTCTCATGAATCTTCAGCTTCCTAGACTCATATGCAATGATGTGTCCTTCATGAGTCAAAACTCTGCCTAGACCATCATTGCATGCATCAGTACATACTTTCACACTTTTTACTCCACTCGAATTTCTTCCCTTTCTTCTGTAAAGAAGTTATGGGATTTGCAATTCTTGAAAACCCTTTGATAAATCTTCGATAATATCCAGTAATCCTCATGAATGACTGTACGTCAGTTACGTGTTTTGGGACTGGCCATTCTTCGATTACCTTTATCTTTTTTGGATCAACTGAGATCCCTTCTTTAGTCACTACATGACCAAATCCTTAAAGAAATCACATTTACTGAATTTTTCATAGAGATGATGTTCTCGTAATTCTTGTAAAACAATTTTTAAGTGCTCTTCATGTTCTTCTTTAGACTTTGAATAAATTAAAATGTCGTCAATGAATACGACCACAAATTTATCAACGTACTTATGCATTACATTATTCATCAGACACATGAAGATAGCTCGGGCATTAGTAAGCCCAAATGGCATAACAACAAATGCATAGTGACCATACCTGGTCCTAAAAGCTGTTTTAAAGATGTCTTCATCTTTGATTCGGACCTGGTGGTAACCAGATCGTAAATCAATATTCGAAAATACAGTCACTCCACGTAGTTGATCAAACAGATCACCTATGCGAGGCAACGGATATCAGTTTTTAATGGTCATTTTATTAAGTTGACGATAATCTATACATAAATGTAGAGTACCATCTTTCTTTTTAATGAAAATAACAGGTGCTCCCCAAGGAGACACACTGGGTCTAATATAATTCTTATCAATAAGTTCTTTTAACTGGGATTTTAATTCATTTAATTCCAATATATTCATCCGATAAGGGGATTTTGAGCTGGGCACTGCACCATGTACCATCTCAATAGTGAAGTCTAACTCCCTTTTCGGAGGCAATCCCGAAATTTCTTCCGAAAATAAATCTGAATACCCCCTTAGGATCGGAATGTCTTCCAGTTTTTGTTTATCTTCGTTATTAGTATTTTCTTCATTAATTACTGTTACAACAAAGGCTTTACAACCCTTCCGAACAACTCTCTTTAGTTGCAAAGCAGAGATCTATCTTATAGTTGTTTTCCTAGGGATTCCTCTTACATTTATTGTTTCTCCATCATTATTTACACAAGTAAAAGTTTTATCGAAACAGTTCAGGACTACCCTATGCTGTTCTAACTAGTCCATAGCAATTAACATATCATAAGAACCTAAAGGTAGTACATTAAGCTTAACAGAGATTTCAAACTGATCCATGTTTACAACACAACCTTTACAAAACTAATCACCTTTCTTTTTGCGGAAGTAGCTAGCTGAACTAACCATGACTTTGAAAACTTTTCTACTAAATCAAGAGAAATATAACTTAAATTAGCCCCTAGATCAATTAAAATAGATATAGGTGTTTGATTCAACTTATCGTCCACTTCCACCATGGAAGTTTGATAGTCCGCCTGCCTGTTTTCCAGTGCTGCGTTGATCCTGGGAATTGTCCTTGCTAGATCACCAACAATCATCTCCTCCTATACGGTATGTATGTTGCTAACAGTCTTGTTCCGGTTGGGGCAAACTGATGCATAATGAGGACCATTACATTCCCAGCATTTTAATGGTTCATTTCGTTCATTATTCTTGGTGTAATTATTGTGATTATTAACATGTTCTTTATTTCTTTGACTATTTGGGTTTAACTGTGAATTACCTTTATTCCCTTGGAAATTTTTATTAGAAAAATTCCATGTGTTATTATTCCTAAAATTACGATTAGGTATGAAACTTTTCCTCCTCTGTTCAAAATTATTAAATCTTTTAGCCTTCTAGTTTGTCATACTTTCTTTTTTGCGATTCTGCTCATAACAGAAATTTGCCTTTCTCATCACCTCTTCTAAGGTTTTTGGATTATCATATTCAATTCTATCTTTTATATGAAAAGGTAAACAACTTAGAAACCGTTGTACCTTAGGCTTCTCATCCACAATATAAGGCACATATTGAAGTAGACTTAAAAATTTACTGTTTAGTTCTTTCATGTTCATCATTCCCAACTTTAGTTCATAAAATTCCTTAGCTCACTCTTCATAGTACTGTTCTGACAAGAATTTCTTCTTAAAATATTTCTTAAACGTGATCCAGTTAATGTTCTTCTCTGTAATGCCTTTTACTCGTTTTAGGTCCTGCCACCAAATATCTGCCTTCCCAGTGAGGTTGTAAATGACCATTTTGGCTTTTAGCTAATTAGAATAATTATAAATTTGAAAATATTTCTTCATCCCAGACAACCATGATTCAACCTTTTCTCCTTTCTTAGTTTCACCATTAAAGGTTGGTGGTTTTATTTTCTTAAATTCACCTAAGATTTCCTCATAAGGCTTAAGTTTTCTCTTTCTTGTTTGATGATTATCTTCGCTACTATCACTAGTATACTGATAAATTTTCTTATGTGAATAGCCATAAATCTCAGAGGATGAGCTACTTTCGACTTTAGACTGTTTAGACTTTCTATTTTTATTTTGATAAGGTATATCTTCAGATTCTGTTCGTTTATTTTTTTTCTTCATTCTGAAATTTTTCTATTAAAATCTGATTTAGCTCCTCCTGAGCTCTCAGAATTCTTTCATTTTCCTTTTTGACTGTTTCCATCTCTGTTCTTAGTTCCTTAATTGTTTGTAATAATTTAGAAGAGTTATTAGTTATTTCTTCTTGTGTGGGTTCTCTTCTAGAATTACTTCATTCAGTAAACGAAGATTCTTCATTTGCATATTCTTCCAATATTTCCATACCTGTAGTTTGACTTAGAAAATTTTTCTGGAAATAACATTTCAAAAAGGAAAAATAATAATCAGTATGCATGCATTTAATTTACTGTTTTATCAATATAGGTTGAGCCACATTCATGCCTAGTGTCTGAACCTTGCACTCTGATACCACATGTAATACTCCAAAAATTCATAAAAATTTAAAATTTTTCATGTAACATAAAATGTTGGCAATCGTCACTACCTAGGAATAATTAATTGCTAATGGTTACTTTAATCTGTAATAAACTAGAATTAACTATTTTGTAAATCTCTAGTTTTGAATACTTACTAGTTTGTTTTCATAATTCCAAGTTAAGGAATTGATTTATGGTTTGATAAAACAGGAAATAAAACATATGTTTATCTTCTAGTATTAAGTTTGTTTACTGTCTTATGACAAGTAGGAAAGAACTTCAATTGAGATCGAGGCTTACTTAGCTTATAGCTAATGCAGTGAAGTGATGCTTCTTTTACAGGTCCTTTACAGGTAAGAAGTTTTGTTACCAGTTTTTCTAGATCGAGATTTATCATCTCAACTAGCATTTTATTGAAAATAAAATGCTAGTTAAATTATTCGTTTTACAGCTTGAGCCGGGTAAGAGGTATCGTCGATCTTTATTGTTTAAGAATTTCATAGTTGATAGTAATAATGGTATTTCATTAAACTGAATTTAGCTCAGTTACTTTTACTATGACAAAACTTGTTCATTTAACTTCTATCATTCTATTCTCAATTTAAAGCTTGTATGTAATTGTAGTAAAATGCATCTTGTGAAACATATTTATTTCTACCAAATAATGAGTTATGATAACCTAGAAGATTTATGATCCAAATAAAATCATAAAGTATGTTGACTGATAACACACATGAAAACTAGTACTTAGTACAAAGGATAGTTTAATACTATTCTAATACGTATCAAAATAGAGATGCCTTGATACAAATTATTTTTCTTTAAAATCTATAGTGTTATTACTTTTTATTTTAAGGAAATAAGAATTATTCTTCATAGAGGTCTATCCTATTTTCCATTGTATGATTTCTCGTCTCATAAGGGATTATTGTTAAACCATATACTAGTATTCATAATTTAATACCTAGACTAAAGTCCTAGCTAGGTATCTGTTGGTTGTGGAGCCTAATCTTCCAAATATAGAGATATTATTCAGTTGTGATTGTAACCCAGGAGTACTATACACTCATTCCCCCTACCTTGGAGTTCGAGGCAGCGCCTCGATAAAGGGGGCTCAGGGGCGGAGCCCCCGAGAAATTTTTTTGGGATGTGTGTTGGCCAACAGTTTTGCGGACCCATGGTATTGGGTTAACCCTAGAATTTTCCCATTATATTTCCCCTATAAAAGAAAGCATTGTAAAATTACTGAGTATGGTATTGTATTGTATTGGAAGAGAGACTGTGAGAGTGTGAAGAGGAAGTGCAACGGTTTTCCTGTAGGGTGTATCCCTTCATCTTTATGGACTGTAATAAAAGGACTAGCAATTTCTTTGTGGACGTAGCCCATCGTTTTGGTGAACCACGCTATATTTGTGTCTCTCTGTAATGTTTTAATGTGTTTTGCATCTTGTTTATTGATTTAACTGTATATCTATTATTGCTTTGCGGTCCTATTTTCTAACAGTATCTTCTATAGTTACAAGTATATACATATAATTGATTCCCTTCTCCATTTTGTATCTTCCTAAAACCGATTACAAAACATTGTTTAATATGTGAAAAATAATGAATAGCATAAGTTTTCTTATACCATTTCAAAAGTTTTAGCTTATACTAAAGACCCTATTTTAGTTACTACCTCCCATGTTATTTACTATGGATAAACAAGCATAAAACCATAACAAAAGTTAATGAAACCATGACATGAATTATCACATGGTATTAATTTTTATACATTATTATGTACAGGATGAATAAGGGTTTCGAACTATATAAAATGACACACAATTTGTAAAGATTTACCATGCCACGTGGTGGCTACACGATGGTCAGGTTTTTAGGTTGACCGTGGACAATATAAAAGTGTTCTAAACCCTAAAAATCGCATTCTTCCTTGTCTTATGTCGCTGCCGTGAGTGTGTGTGGGCGGCAGGCTCATGGCCGCAAGGTTTCACTATCAAAACTTACACCTTTTGCTACAGGCTCCTTATGCCATCTTTGTTCCTCTACACCGAAGGATTTGTGTGTTTACTGTTTGCGTTGAGCAACCAAACCCTTTGCACTATCATTAGCTTACCTCTGTAAGCGTTATTCTTTATACGCTGGTGTAATTGTGACCTGAAGAGGTGAGCACGACTTTTGGTATGTTGTGGTGTGGCTTGAGCTATTTATCGTCGTTTTTGAGTTGGGTGTAAAGGTCGGATATTCTTGTAGCCCCTTCTGTAGAGTGGCTTTTGACTCTGCTTCGTCGTGGGGTTTGGGGCTCAGATCTAAACTTTGTGAGCTGCATTTACCTTCTATTAGTGCTTTCTTGAAGTTCGTCGCTTTCCAATATGGTGGCTAGGGTTTCACTCTATCGTTTTCTTCTGAGCAAGGCATGGAGAAAAGAATAGGGTAAGAACTCTCTCTCTCTCTTTTTATCAACTTTTACACCGTTAAAATTTTAATGGTTCCATAAATGAATTAGGTATAACTAGTTTTGGTTCTTCTCTTTTTCAGGTACCATTTCGAAAGATCTTAAGTTTGAAGACACTAATTCAGATGGGCTCCACTGAATGTCTCATCTAGTAGGCCTCGGTTTCGCTGAGGTTCTCCTGCAGTGGTGTATGAGGTTTGCTTTTAGTTTGATACAGTTCCTTGGGTTCCAATTTTTTTTTTGGATTGACTGTGAATACTCAGTGTTGTAAAGTTTTTTGGAGGCCATATGGCTGATACTTGATATTTGGTTCAGTTTTTAAGAAGCCCTAGTGGCTGTTTCGAGTTGAAGATTTAGGGCTTTCATAGCTGAGACTTGAGGAATGATAAATGGGTTTAGTTTTGTTCACAATTTTATTATTAAAACTTCGGCTTATAAGCCGTGACTCTGTGGGTAAGGGCCATAGGGCCGTAACTTATATGTTCACATTTTATTGTTTTTTTTAATACTGTTTAGATTTTCATTTAATAAGCTCATAGCTTATTGATTGAAATTATGCTATGATAATATATATAATTTTCTGTGGTTTTTAAATTAAAGAAGGCAGTCTTGTAATAATTTGTTGTTTTGGTTATCTAATGTTGAAATTAACCTATCAGATGTTGTCGTTAAGTAATTTGGATAATTATTTTGTTTTAAGTATAAAATTGTATCTAAGGGTTCTGACAAAAGGTTTTTAGATCATAACTTAGTTATTACTGTCAGTACTAGATTTCTGTAGTAAATAAATAGAGGAGAAGAAATTTACTAAGTAACCTAATTCTTTACTGTATTCTCTGATTTTGAAAATATGGTGACATGTTTTTATTTACTATTGTTGCTTGTGAGTAATGCTGGTAATTTCATATAGTCATCCAATTGATGCTTATGGTTACATAAGATAGAGTAGATAGGTTTTACTTTATTTCAAAAGTAAAAAGAACAATTTCCCTGCTAATAAAAGGGGTGTATAAATTTGGTTTGTATATATATTTACAGTTCTTCTAAACAGGTCTATTTATAAACCCTAATCCTCCATAGAATAATTTCATAGTTAGTATTTCATTTTTGGGTTACCCTAGTTTGCATTATTACTTAGATGAATTTATTCAGTAAATGTTTAGCCTTGTATACTATTTCTTTAAGTTAATCTTAGTTATGTTAATTCATGTTTATATAATAAGTGTTAATTATTAAAATAATAGACTTATAAAAATAATTTTATCTACTGTGTAAACCATTACACAGACTATAAAAATAATTTTATCTACTGTGTAGACCATTACACACACTATAAAAATAATTTTATCTACTTTGTAAACCATTACACAAACTAGTATTTTATACTTTTAGATCTTTCCTAACAATTTTGTTTATTTTGCTCAAGTACTCTAGCTAAATGAGAACATCTAAAATAAAAAAGGGAAACATATATACAAATCATTCATATGAACATGTAGAAGATAGTAATTTACGTTCATGGATACCTCATTCGATTCTTTATCTGAAATTAAACTAACCTACAGTACTAGAGTACTACCTTTTTTAAAAGGTGTGGAAAAATATAGTTAGGTAATTTTTATCTATCAGTAAATCTAGAAAAAATCATCTAATCATTTACCCTAATCTATCTAGTTCAGAACTTAACTATCTTTTCACTGTAAAAATATTTCTCCTAACTAACCCTAGCAGCAACAGAGCAACATAATAACATTTCATTTCTTAACTCAACTTTTCAAATAACAATAAACAATTAGATGGCTAAATAAATTAAATAGAACCTGGAAAAATAGACGAGGTGACAACAACTTAAGGAACATATTCCTCCCAACCAAATCCTAGAGAAAAGCTAGACTGCAATTCTCAGGAACCCCGAGCTTGTCTCCTGGTCCACCTGGTAGAAGTACTGGGTGAGAGATATAGTCTAGTAATCCTTTGCAACTCCACTGAGTGTTCAGCAGTAAGTCAGTTCTGCATGCAGCAGTATGAACTCAACTTAGAATAGCTGCACTAGTTCAGGTCTTCAGTACTTTTCCACTCAAAACATACTTCAACTAGTCTCCTCCATCGAATTTTCTTGTGCACTTCATTCACTCAGAATGTTCACAAGTTCAGAATGAGCAGCCTCAACTGTCTTCAATGGGGAGTTTTATTAGCATGCCTAGGTATTTTGGATCAGTTTTCACTTAATGAGCCCTTTGCTTTTGTTCCACTTTCTTGGGGAACATGACCACAAAAATAGGGAAGTTGCCACCTGCAATAGCTATAAATAGTTTGAGGATGCTGCCAAGTGTCAATCTACTCTCAACCCAGCCTACTCCACCAAGTGACCAGTAAAACACTCATTTAACAGCTTCTCTAAGATGTTGTCTCATATTTTATTTATTTATTAATAAGATATTCAACAATTACATTCAATTATCCTTGACCCCACTTGGTCATTAATTACAAACTTTAACATAAAACATAACATAATGTTTCTTAAAACATAATTTTTTTTTGCAAATTGGCTACATGTGACATCTACTCTCTCGTTCGTTGGCTTTAGTCTCTCCAAATCCCTTGCCTTTTCCTCCTCCCCTGCCTGATGCCCTGCCTATGATGGGTCCTCCTCCCTTCACACTGGATCACTTTCCCACCCTCCCTACCTCATCAGCTACCCCTCCTGATATCTCACCTATCTTGAGTCTGCCACCAAACTTACAGGCTTCTAGTCCCACAGATGAACCGGCATTCCTGGAATCATATCTCCTTAATTCCCTCTCCATCTTCTCCGATAAAGAACCTATATCACCTTCTACTCTTCCCTTGGAGTCCATTCGTTATAAAAATGTAACGATCCACAAAGCTAAGAAGAACCCTACTGAGCCCCCCTCTGAGTCAGGGGGTATTTTGGGGTCTTACACTCCTATCTCTACCAAGTTAAAGAATGTTGTTAGACAGCCCCGATCCTCTCCCTCCTCATCACAGGTCCTTAGAGCAAGTTCACATGAAGCGATAGGTTACCCATGAATATTTTATCCATTAATATCAAGGGTTTTGGAGGGATTTCCAAACAAAAAGCCCTCAGCTCTCTGTTCTCTGACTTAAACCCTGACATGATTTTACTGCAAGAGACTATGTGTACCTCCTACTAATCCCTTTTCTTGTTCTCCAGATTCAAACGGGGATGGGAGTTCTGTGTTGTTGATGCCTCTGGGCTCTCTGGGGGTCTCCTTGTTGGTTGGAACCCTCTCCTTGTACGCTGTAAAGCTTTCTCATCTTTTGCAGGCATCATTCTCAAAGCCAGCATTAAAGGACTCTGGGAAAGCCTTTCTATCTTTAACTTCTATGGACCTTATTCTCAAAGAACTATTTTTTGGGATAATGTTCAGATGGGAGGCCTTCTTTCCCTACCTAATTTGCTCCTGGATGGGGACCTTAATTTTACATTATCCTCCTCTGAAATCTGGGGTCAAAAAGCTGGAATTGATCCCTTGACTTCCTACTTTTCCCATCTGATTTCTAGCAATAATTTAGTTGATCTCTGCTTGAACTGAACTGGTCCTACTTGGAGGAATGGTCATGTTGGGGAGGAAGGTATCAGTAAAAGACTGGATCGCTTCTTATCTTTATGCCTGCTTCTTCCCAGTCTTGCCTACTTCAGGTCTTGTGCCACTCCTTCTGATGTGTCAGACCATTACCCCATTTGTCTGGAGTGGGGTCAAAGACTTGTACTGCAATGTTACCCCTTCAAATTTAATAAAGCATGGCTCTTGGATGATGATTTTACCCCTCTGGTTGAGTCATCCTGGAAGGTTCCCTTAGATCTAGGACCTACCAATCCCTTGGTTTCTCTCTCGGGGAAGCTAAAACCTCTCAAAGTTTTGGTTAAAGGCTGGGAAAGGAAGAAAAACTGTGATAGGAAACAACTGCTACTAGACTTAAATGAAGAGATCACACACCTCCTAACAAAGGACTCGAGGATTTTGTCATCTTTTGAGGCGAGTAGACTGAAAGAACTTCATGAGAAAAAAGGAAATATCTTGGCACATGAGGTGACAACCCAAAGAATTAAAAACAGAGTCCTTTGGGTAAAAGAAGGGGATGCAAACACTAAATTCTTTCATGCTAATGCTTCTGCAAGAAGGAACTCTAATGCTATTTGGTCCCTCAAAGATATAAATGGTAACCTAGCATCTGAGGATGCAGCCTTGAAGAAGATGGGGAAAAATCACTTTAGTGAAGTTTTCATGGATGATGGGTCTACAAATATTGTTGATCAACTGAGGGTAATTAGGTTGTTTCCAACCTTTACTTAGGATGAGGAGGTTAACTATTTCCTTGAGCCCATAACTATTCAGGAAGTTGAAGCAGTTTTGAAGTGGTTCAAGAAAGACAAAAGTCCCAGGCCAGATGGCTGGCCGGTGGAGGTTTTTCTGGCTTTTTTGACCTGATTGCTGAGGAGCTCACCTCTGCTGTTGAACAAGCAAGAATTGAGGGGTTTGTCACTAGCTCTATAAACTCTACTTTTTTTACCCTGATACCTAAGTTTGAAAATCCCTCTACTTTTGCAGACTTCCGACCTATTTCTTTATGTAACCTTATCTATAAGGTCATTTCCAAAATTGCCACGACCCGTCTTAAGCCTATTCTGAACAGGGCTATCTCCTCTCAACAATTTGGCATTTTAAAGGACCGTTAGATCACCAAACCCGTTGGCATTACCCAGGAAGTTCTACACTCCATCAAAGACAAAAACTCTAGTGTCCTTGTACTGAAGCTGGATTTAGTCAAAGGCTTTGATAGAGTCAATTGGACCTTTCTGAGAGTCGTGCTTCGTCAGATAGGCATCCCTCTAATTGGTGTTAACTAGATAATGGGATGTGTCAAACTCATGTTTTGTTGTTTTAATTAATGGAACACCATCGGATTTTTTCCCTGCTACAAGGGGTATTCGGCAGGGTTGTCCCCTTTCACCACTTTTATTCATCTTGATTATTGAAATCCTGAGCAGACTCATTATTGATGCTCAACAGAAAGGACTCAGAAAAGGCTTCCAGTTCTCTCCGAGCCTGTCAATAACTCACTTATTTTTTGTTAATGATGTAATTCTTTTTGGATTGGGAACTGTCCAAGAATGGGGGGCATTCAAAGAAGTACTGGACTTATTTTGTTCAGCTACCAGTATGACTGTAAGTATGGAAAAATCCTCCTTTCTGTATCATAATGTGGATGAAGAGATTAGGAGGCAAATTGCTCAGTTACTCCCATTCAGCATGGCCCCCATTGACACTGGGTTTAAATACCTGGGATATAGATTAAAACCGTTGGGATATCGGGTTTCAGACTGGCAATGGATGGTGGAGATGTTTGAAAAGAAGATAAACTGTTGGACTTTCAGATTGCTCTCTCTGGGAAGCCGTTTAATTCTCATCAAATCTAATCTTACAAATATTGGTGTGTACTAGTTTTCTCTGGCAAGATGCCCCAGCTCTATTCTTAATGCCTTGAGACGATTAATTTTTAACTTCCTGTGGGGAAAATCTGATGGTCATCAACGTTTCCATTTGGAAAATTGGAAATCTATTTCTGTTCCTGATGAATTTGGAGGATGGGACATAAAGAACCTTGAATGGTTCAACATCTCCCTTCGGCTGAAGAGTTTGTGGCAGGTATTAAAGGGTAATGGTATTTGGAGCCAAATAATTGCTCATAAATATCTAAAGGACAGACCCTTGGAGGACTGGATTCGTGCTAGGAATTTCACAGTGAACGACACTTCATTTTTCTAGAATGGGTTTATTAGAATTATGGAATGGATTACATGTAAGCTTGGCTGGAAGGTGGGTGATGGACTCAAAATTCGCCTTGGCGTGGATCCGATCGCGGGTATGGAAACTTCATATATTCTCTAGGTGGATCTCAGAGAATATCTGGCTAACTATGGGATATTGTGCTTGGCCCAGGCACAGAAACTAGATGGTCTCGCTGTTGGTTATAATGGATGGTTATCAGCACATGATCTGGACCTGGGAGGCGAATGGGATGAACAGTGGACATCCTATGTTAAAGGTCTCTCTCATGGTGGGATTAGAATTGGGGAATCAGAGGATTCTCTTCTCTGGCTGTATGATAAGGTTTCGGGCATGGTTTTTGCAAAAAAAGCTTATGAGTTTATCATATCTGATCTCTTGTCCCCCCCTTCTGAGTGTGTCATCTCACAGATCTGGAATTTCAATATCCCTCAAAAGATGAAGTGCTTTACTTGGTTGGTTTTCTTTTGCAAAATAAATACTTGGGATAATCTCTGCAATAGGGGATGGCTCGGTCCAAACAGGTGTTGCCTTTGTAAGGGGGAAGCTGAATCTATTGACCATCTATTTGTAAATTGTCCCTTTGCTCGTGAGGTATTGGTTCACTTGGGAAATTTGACTGACATTCAGGTGGACCGGTCTATGCCAACCCTTACAGGAAACATCATTAATTGGCTGGGAAATGATAGGATGTCCTCATATCTGCCTTTCTGGTTCATCTGGAACCTATGGAAGACTAGAAACAACTACATATTTGAGAGCAAAGAGCCTAATATTCCCTCCCTCTGTCATAAGATTATGTCTGAAAATTTAACTTACCCGGTACCTCAAGCAAAAATATCTAAGGCTAGGAATATAGGGGATCCTCCACAAAAACATTTTCCAATGGCTTTTTTTGATGGAGCTGCAGGGGACTCAAAAGGTGGTGCAGGGGTATGTATTTGGATAAATGAACAACACTACATTGAAATGAAATTAGGCTGCGGTAGTAGCACTAATACCAGAGCTGAGCTTTTGGCACTTTGGGCTTTACTTTCCATTGCCAAAGATATTGGATTTCCATATCTACATATCTTTGGCGACTCCTCTGTGATTATAAATTGGGTGAAGGATGAATCCACTCTTTCCATTATGAACCTAGAGGCTTGGTGCAACAACACCAAAAAGCTGGTCTCTTTGTTCACTTCAGTGGATTTCAGCCATGTTTATAGGGAATATAATATGAGGGCCGATTCATTATCCAAGGATGGGTTGCATATGGCTCTTGGCCATCTTTCTTTTATGGAATATTGTAAATGTGACATTTTTAGGGAAGTTTATCTTCAACTGTTTTGAGTATCTGCTCTGATGCTGACTAAGGACTATCATTTGATGTTGTTAGCTCCTTTGGGATGCTATCCTTCTACAGATTTTGGTACATTGAGCTTATCCCTGGATTTGAGAGGAGTCAAGCCTATCTTGGATAATGACTCAGGGCTCCTATTATCTTCTTTTGAGACATGTGTGGGTGACCTTACTTGCAGAATTTTTATGAGAGGTCTTCCCTTGGTTACATCAAGCCTAGGTGGGGACAAAAGCTGGCTCAGCCCTACCTCCATGCTCTTTTTTATTTTTGATGATATTTCTTCTTGTAATGTGGTTGGATGCTCATGAATGGTCCTGCTGACTAGATGATGTAACAAATTATCTTTGATTCATTTGAATATCAAAGAATGCTTTTTTAGTCTGAAAAAAACCTTGTACTTCTTTATTATCATGTGTACTTTTTCTCTACTTTAGTCTTATTCAATATAGAGTTTTCGGAACTCTAAAGAAAATTATTCTTTCAAGTATTATTTCTTAGCTTTACAAGAATCTAATATAAGAGCTCAAAGACTACGAATCTCATGTAAAAGTATTTTAAATATAATATTCAATTAATATGACTAAGATAACTATCAATGTTTTACCTTATTTTTTTTAATAATTTTTATTGTGCTGAGAGGCGCTTTCTATAGCTCAAATGGGTGGGTGAGATGTGGAGCTCAAATGGGTGGGTGAGATGTGTCCCGTCTATAACGCTGTGGGACATGTTGGCTCATTAAAATAATAATAATAAAAAGTAAAACAAAAAAAACTTATAACATGTGGGCTTATAATTTAAAAAATAAAAATATTATATTCATATAAATATACAACTATATTAGGGCAATACTTACAAACTAAGTAGTAAATTCAATTGACTCTAATAAGAAGATATTATAAAACCAAGAACATATAAAATTTAATAAAACCTCGTAGGGAAAAACCAAACTTCAATAATAGATTTATTATTAGTGGGCCAAGGCTAAGATCATCTCTCCTTCTCATTTTGGCAAAATACAACTAGCAAGAAACCATGGGCCACTAAAACCATGTGCTTTAAACCACTAGTCAAGGTTAACCCTAACATGTAAATGTTCATTTTTAGTTATAAAGAAAAACAAGTCATTTCTCAAAAACATTTGAATAAATGTTTAAAATCTTCATTTGATGGTAAAATGATTTTCAAATTCCAATTTATTCTAGAAATCTAAATTTTAAAAATTTATATGGATTAGTTTACTCATCAACTACTCTTGAAATTCATTATTAGTTTTAAAGAAAGACAAGTAAAACAATTTTTGGAAATCTATTTGATTAAATAATTATTAATGTTATTCACCTCATTTTTTTACTAATATTTACCCTATTTTGAAATTACTTAAGCAAGTTGATCATTTCCAACTAGGAATACTTATTAGACATTTTTGTAAATTAAAAAGAGTTTGCATCTCAAGAGAACTTGATCCCTCTCGACGCTTAGTAGAGCCATAGTTAAAATGGATCTATACTAGTTAGTATAAACAATAAATTTGTTTTAAGAAATACTTTAATTCATATATTTTATAATATAAATAGTTGCAAAAATTCAAATTTCTTCATAACTATATTATTTTCCACGTCAAATTTTATTAATTTTAACATTTTTAATACCAGGCTTGACTCACATTATAATATAATATAAAACAAAATCTTATTAACTATAAGCCAACACATTATATTTCTAATGATCATTATAAAAGAATGAATAATATTACTATAGAATAAATTATTGAAAAAACCCAAACTTTAATTCATTATAATTTGAATGATTATCGTCCTAAAAAAGAAACTGAATAATATTACTCTGTAATGAAATGCTTATGTCATTGTATTAGTGTAAGGTTAAAAAGGATTATAAGTCAAATAATATGATAAAGAGCATTTCATTATATTAGTGTAATGTTATGATTATAAGTTAAATAATTTTATAAAGATATATTTTAATAAAATAATGTTAATAGAAAAATATAATTTATATTATTAAGAAATAGAGATAATATTATTATTTAAAAAAGTAAGTTAATGAATAGATAAATATTTTTTGAGTTTTTTCTTAAATTTAAATTTTGATTATTATTTTTGTGAAAGTTATAGTTTTATTTAATTGATAGAAATTTTAATAATGAAACTTTGTTTTTATAGATTTTGGTACATGTTCATTGGATATAGCTTGGATGGTTGGGAGGAATAATTGTTACCCTCCCCACCAAGGTAAAAGTTGAGTTTGTTCATTTATTAATTCATTGTAATTTAAAGATGTTTAAAGCAAACAAAACATAAAAATGATAAGGTTATTAAGATTAAAGTGACAAAATATTTTATAGTGATAGAAGCAATTCAAACACACAACAAGATAGATGCATTCAACTTATGAATTGATAGAATCATGTTCCACACCTTCTTGGGATAATTTGTTCAACCGAGCCAACACCTTCCCTAAAAAGGGAAAGTCCTAGACCAAGTCTAATACTACCAAACCCAATCAATGCCAAGTGCCACTGTCACTAGTACACAGACACACAAATAACAAGGGTTATTCACTCACACATGCTAAGTCTTGGTTGTTAAACGACCTCATCCAATGACCTTGAACTTATGACTTTATGGAATATTGTTCCATGCCTTCATGAGATAATATGCCCATTTGAGGCAACAACTCTCCTTAACAAGGGAACCGCTAAACCAATGCTAATATTGGCACCCAAAATGCCAAGTGCCACTATTGCTAGTGCACACACACATGGAACAAGGGTTATTCACCTACATTAAACTGGACTTGGTTGTCAAATGATTTTCCCCAAACTTGAATTAAGTATTTATCGAATGTTGTTCCATGCTTTTATGGGACAGTATGTCCAAATGAGCCAACATCTCCCCTAAAGGAGGGAAGTGATAGATCAACACTAATACTAGCACATCCAATTGGGTCCAATTGCCACTATTGCCAACACATAATTACACATAACCAACCATATTTAAACCTAGGTCTTGCCTTGGTAATATTGACTAGTTACCGATTACCCTAGATCTAAAAAAAACAAGGGTTATTCACCCACATCTAACAAGACTTTGGTTGTCAATTGATTTCCTTTCCCTACCTTAAACTTATGGCTTGATGGAATACTGTTCCATGCCTTCGTGGGATAGTATGTTCCATTGGGTTAACACCTCCCTTAAAAAGGAAGTGTTGGACCAATTCTATATTGGCACCCCCAACTAGGGTCAAGTACCACTACTTTTTTTAATAATATATTTAGCGTAATTGATCACTTGATAGGATTATTGGGGCAAGACCCATGTTCAAATTCTACTAGTTGCTATTATAAACCCTAGGTTAGTGCTAATGACCCACAAACTAATGCATAACATGAAATTTACAACATAGTAAGGTTTGAGACATCTAAGATGGGGTCCCACTCAAGGGAGGTGCCCACATTTATAGCCTTATCACAACGAGCCAAATGCCTTAACAGGGATTTGACATTGGGTGTGGAGAGAGTGAAACTCATATTCTCACTATTATTGCTGGTATACACATACACTAAACAAGGGTTATTCACTCACATCTAACTAGATTTGGTTATTGCACCGAGAGGAGTGAGGTGCTCTATAGCCCAATATGGGGGAGATGTTGTCACCTAAGGTAAAGTAAGGTAAAGTAAGGTAACATAACATAATGTTACATTATCAAAAATTAAAAGTAATTAAAAAAATTCATGCCGGCTCATAAAATGAAAAAATATGAAAAGTAATTAAAAAAATCCATGTAGGGCTATACAATAAAAATTCAAAACTTAAATCTAGATCTAGAGAGGGATCAAATTTATTGAGTTTAAAAATAAAAAAATAAAAATTACACCTCAAGAAATTGAATGCCTCTCTATGCTCGATAGATCCGGGTTTAAGATAGATCTATTGATTAAATAACCACCTTCTCCAACCTTGAACTTATGATTTGAGTTTCATAAAAATACACCTACACAACATGTCCAACATGAAAAAAAAAACAGTAAATAAATATACTCATTTCAAAACCAATCGATAATCATGTTAATAAGATACATCACTCTTTTGTACTTCACTCCATTAAAATCATTTTAATGATCAAAATAGGTTAAGAGATGAATATATAATGATAAAAGAAAAATTAATAAATAAAAAAATGTTATTTAGAATAAGAAAATAATAAAAATAGAGGTAAGACAAAATATTATTTATAAGAATAAAATAATAATTGATATTTTTGTTGTTGTTGTTGTTGGTTAAGTGTCCTGCGACTTGGATTTAAATGCCGCTTTCCAGGAGGAGCGGATTTTGATCTTGGGTCACCAAGCAAAAGAAACCCCTCTTGACAGTGTACTTTACCGAAATTTAACAATTAATATAAAATATTATTTATATTAAGAAAATAATAATAATAAAAGTAAAACAAAATATTATTCACAAAAATAAAATAATAATTAATATAAACAAATATCATTCACATTATTATTGATATTTGCAAAACACACAGTTCTATATTTATAGTTGCAAAGGTTCAAGTGCAAATAATGTGTCTTAAAGCTTGGAAAGTATTTTGATCTGTTATTTAGAAGGTTTTGATCATAAAATCAATATATTTGATCGTATTATTTGTGGAACTCATTTGTTTTTGGACAGTCTACTATATTTAGCTAACCATCAAATTCAAACGTTTTTTTCACAATTATGCCTAACAGAAAATCAAGGCTGAACAAGACAAAAACCCACTACATTAGCAGTTGTCATGATAATGTAATGTGGAGGGTTGCCACGAACAAATCCCTAGGCTTTCAGCATTATAGAAAGGGAGCTCCATCCGGTGGCGTCAGAGCGGTGATCCAATCGCCCTGAATACCATGCCATTGGAGGAGGAGAAGGAGGAGGAACCGGAAGCGGATTAAATGGATGTGTATATTATTCTGGAAAGGGCTTGAAAACGAAAGGAATCGATGAAAGGATGCGATCCAATTCTTTAAGAAGCGGCCCAATCTTCAGTCACGCCTTTTCATATCGATTTTATTGACTTTGAGGCCCTTTCCTCCTACCCATCTTCTCTGTCAAAGAGTTTAGGATCGATATTATTATTATAGTTCCTTTTCTCCTTCGCCTAGGTCGTGGGTTCGAGGCCCTCTGCCCGCACGACAGGTCACGCGTTCGAATTCCAAAATCCAAGTTTCGCAAATCAGAGAGAAGACAATACGATGCCGTCCTCAATGGGATGGTGCCGTCCGGAGGATCTCGTGGAGAACCTGAGTTCAGTTGACGCCGCGGCGAAGTTGAAGGCCCTCAGGGACGTAAAGAACCAAATAATCGGCAACAAGACCAAGAAATTGTCCTATATAAAGCTCGGCGCAGTTCCAAGAGTTGTGGAGATCCTGGCGAGCGAATCGGAGGCTCCACTGTTAGTTCAGTCCGCAGCTGCGGTCGGGAGCTTTGCATACGGGATTGAATTGGGTGCCAAGACGGTCTTGGACAGTGGGGCTCTGCCTCATCTCTTACGTATGCTCTGCAATGAAGATGATCAGGTATTCTTCTCTCCTCTTTACCCTTCGCCCTTTAAAAAGCCCTTTTTAACTTGATGAAAAGAGTTTGAATTCCTAGTTTGCTACAGTTCTTATTTGTATATAGGATAGATACTGTTAACTAATTTGTTTTCAATAAAGAAAAAAAATGGTGGGTTCTCCTGCTTCATATGAGATGGTGAATTTCACGGTGTAGTATGTAGTTTATTTGACCTACACCTATTTTTAATGCCATCTGATTTTAATAACTGATGTAGTCAAGCAACAGATTTGAGCATCCGTTTCTTTAATCAAAAGGTTTTATTAATACCTGTTCTCATTTCAATGTATTGCCTTTTGTTAGAGTTCTTTGCCTTGCAGCTAGAACCATAATTTGCAATGAAAAAGATGGCCTGTTCATGTCTTTATGCTTAAAGCTTTAAACTGTCTGATCCCAGGTTGTGGAGGCTGGCGCTAGATCCTTAAAAATGATTTTTCAGTCATCACATGCTCCAAAAAATGATATGCTTCAAGGTCAGAGACTGGATTTATTACTTACCCTTCTGAACAGTACAAATGAAAATGTGGCAGAAGTTGCAGCAAGTGTTATTGCACGTTGCTGTGAAACCAACAGGCAACAGCATGCTTTGTTGAATGCTGGTGCTTTGGACATCCTAGTAGATCTGCTTGGAAGCTCTCTAAAGATAAGAGAAGCTTGTTTAGATGCTTTAAGAACTCTTGTCAGGAAAAATCCTCAAATTTCTATGAAGTTGATTGGTGCAAAACAGGGTGGTGCTCTAGTTACAATCATCAAACTAGCAAAGGATAAATCTCCTCGCACAAGATTGCTTGCTTGCATGTGCTTGACAAATGTTGGCTGTGCTTGCCCTTCTAGCTATCCACAAGAATGGGAGATGAGGACTGATATGTTACCTATTTTAGTCAAGCTGCTTGATGAGCCTGGTCAAGTTGGAGAAGAAGCTCCTAGTGTACTGGCAGATCTGGTTGCAAATAATGAAGAGCTGCAGAAGCTAGCCTATGGCATAAATGCTGTTGAAAAATTATGTAAATATTTGCACAATGATTCCTTGCAATCCAAGCATCTACAAGGTGTATTAATAGCTCTATCTGAGCTTGTGTCTCGGTTGGAAGAAAGCAGGAGGAAGGTTCTATCCTTGGAGGTTTGTAAATTTGCCTTAAGTTTTATTTTTGCACTTGTGAATGGATATGCGATCTGAAAAAGTTAAGCAACTAATTTCTGAAATGATCTTAAAATGATATCTAAGCAAGTTTTAGAAATATTTGTGAATCAACTAATTCCTTAAATTATTCAACTTTTTATATGAATTGAGTTATTTATCTTTTATTTAAAAAATTGGATTTGGATATAATTTGTTGGATTTCATAAATTTTATTATATTGTCATTGATTTCTGTAACTTTGAAAAGCGGCTTTGAAAATAAGCAGTGATTTATAGTGTTGCCCCTTCATAGATGTTAGTTCTGTTTATCTGGAGTCTGAAGTACTGAGTAAATGAATCTCTGTTTGAAACCAAACATTTTAAGAATATGTTTTTCTCAAAAGCAATCCAGCCTACATTTGAAAAGGGTTGTGGTATATGAAATTGCCATCCACTGGGAGAAATTATCAATTGCCAAATGTGCTTTGGATTGGGAATTTGAAACTTAGAAGGCTTCAACCACCTTGTTTAAAAATGTAACCCAATTTGTTCTTCATAGTCAGTATGAGTCAATCTGCTATGTGGGGAAATTCCTAACAATCCAGGATTTTAAGATTATAACTCCTTTTTTCTTATACATTAGGTCATATCTTAGAGTTTTTAAGCAGGAACAGTGGTGAAGTCACCCTATGGACTTGGTCTATGATAGCTTTAAATTTCATAGGGAATGGTCAACTTCTGAAATGCTTCATTGTCTTTCCATTTGTTTCAACACTTTTCACTTTATTATTGTTTCTTAACATCATGTCAATAAACTTGGCACATCATATCTAGTATAGAAAGGGATGGGCCTAACTTAGATGTCTCTTCTTTTGTTAAATACACACACAGATTCACAGAACCAATATTGTGTATGAACATTTGGAAGCATAATTAGCGATAATATGCTTGGATACTTGTATCACTGACTTTGTTGAGTGTTTTGATCTATTTTCTCTGGTCAACCTATTAAATATTCTTGGCACCTGAAATTTCTCTCTATATAAATTTATTCTCTTTTTATATTTAGAATTTTTCTGAGCTGATCCTTCCTTCTTACAGCCCCAAGGCCCAATAGCTACTGCTTTGGTACATGAATCTATGGCTGTGCGCATAGCGGCTTGCACTTTTGTAAAAAGCATTTCTCGATCTGTTCAGGGGTGTTCCTTTGCATCAGTTACTCTGCATAATTAATTTTTAGTTGTTCCGTTGAATCTGGAAAGTCTTTGTTACATTTTACTAATATCTAAAGAATTTCANCTGTTCAGGTGTGTTCCTTTGCATCAGTTACTCTGCATAATTAATTTTTAGTTGTTCCGTTGAATCTGGAAAGTCTTTGTTACATTTTACTAATATCTAAAGAATTTCATTACACAGAATCTTCGTACCTCCCCTACAGATGAAGCTGTTGTTTTTCCTCTGTTCAAGTTGTTGGATGATGATTCCCCAGCAGTGCAGGTATATGAATCTGCAAAAAATTATAATCATGTTATAACTTATTATGAAATGGCGTTTTTGTATTGGTAATTTTATCTATTTTGTTTTGATATTTAAAATACTAAAGACATCTGGGGCATGACATATTTGGTGATTGTGCAACATAAATGCTAGTCTTTTAGAAGAAATCATAAATTCTGTATCTAGCATGAATAATTCATTTTCTGGGTACTTTTTAAGTTTTTAGTGTGCTGAAAGTGTCATTTACCAGTTTTCAAGAGCTAGCAAATTGACTTTAAAGAAGTGAGAAAAGAGTGCATGCTAAATTATCTAGAAATCAGGGTCCATTTCTGTTAATGTATGAGAAACATGTGGACCATTATAAAAGGGCAATATTTGGAGCATTATAAAAGGGCAATATTTTAGGACTATATGGCCGCCTTGGCTTAATTACCTGATTATGTTCTATACTTGTCCTCTGTTGGTTTCTTCCCACACTATATATTTCTCTTTATGCATTCTGTGTCTACTTTGACTAGGTCATGTCTTGCAGCTTAGGCTTAATAGCCTATCTTGGCGTCTTCATCTCTCCAGACAAGTAAAAACGTGGGATGTTATTAGTATTTCATTTTCATTTTATTTTTCAAAGTACTTAAATATTTTTTGATTATTGATTCAGGTTGAGGCTTTGAGTGCGATCAGTAATGTTGTGCTTGATTTTACACCTCATAAAACGGTTTTCTTTAAGTGTGGGGGCGTGATGCAACTCATTCAGCTTGCTAAGTCAATGGATCCAATGCTGAGGCTGAATGCAGTATGGGCTTTGAGAAACTTGTTGTACTTGGCAGACATGTCAGTGAAAGGGAAGGTGATGGAGGAGCTCACTGTAACAACCTTGTCAAGCTTGATTCATGGTATTCTCTTCCTTTGCATATGCTTCAAAGTGATTCCAATTTGTAATCTGTCTATAAGAGTCAAACAATTTTGGTACTAGATATTTAAAAGGCCATTTCCATCTTCCCTTTGCTGTTAATATCTGCTATAGATCCCGAAGAAGTGGTCCAAGAGCAAGCACTGGCATTTGTTCGTAACCTGGTATATGGAAGTGTTGAATCTGTTCAGCAAGTTTTTATAGAAGATGGACTAATTCTTAGAGCTGTGGTGCAACAATTACGTAATGCAACAGGACCAGAAGTTTGCACACAGGTTTGCATCTCTTTCATGTTGTATATTCTTTTTATCCTTTATTTTTCTGTGGAGTTTCTTCTATGTTTGGTCTCTCGTTTTCAAGAGTTTATAATGAAATTTATTTGAGTTAGCCTAGATCCAATCCTTGGACTTAACCACCTTTTTTTCTATTCTTTCTTGTTTGATCTCATACAGTGTATTTAAATCTTGTCAAATGGCTGAGTATTCAGAAACCTTTGACCACATTAGCATCCTTCTGGGCTGTGGCTCATTGGTTGGGAGGGGTCACTGCCATTAAAACAGCCCAGTTTCAAACTCTGGTGGGTGTAGTGCCCTTTTGTGTATGTATGACCGAAGGTGTTTGACCTCCCAAAGTTGGTTACCCTCCATCAAAGTGGGTTAAGCCATACAGGCCAGTTGGTATAAGTGGATGTTAATAGGACACTTTATCCTTTTAGGTAGCCTTTTGACACTTTTGTCTTCAAACCCTTGTACTTGTTGTGTGATCCTTCATTTTTTTCGTTAATTTCTTATCCCAGGGATTCCTCCTCTTATTTTGTGAATTTCCAAGTATTTTTATTGTTTTCTTCCTACTTTTTTATTTTCAGTGGGATCAACATGTGATGAATTTGAATTTCTTATTATATATTCTTGGCTCACCTAATTTGAGCTCTGTGACATCACAACTAGGACTAGAAGGATTTATACAGGCCAGTTGGTCTAAGTGGATGTTAATAGGACACTATCCTTTTAGGTAGCCTTTTAACACTTTTGTCTTCAAACCCTTGTACTTGTTGTGTGATCCTTCATTTTTTTCGTTAATTTCTTATCCCAGGGATTCCTCCTCTTCTTTTGTCAATTTCTAAGTATTTTTATTGTTTTCTTCCTACTGTTTTATTTTCAGTGGTTACATGTGATGAATTTGAATTTTTTATTATATATTCTTGGCTCACATAATTTGAGCTCTGTGACATCACAACTAGGACTAGAAGGATTTATTAAAAATATTTGCGTATGGGTATTATCCAGCCTGTTTCCATTTATTTGGTAAACCTTCTGAAGTAAAATTATATTTCTTTTTCCCATTCTGGACTGCTTTTTTGAGTTCTGCTTTGGTCAGCAACACACTTATTTAAAATTTGAATTTGTGTCCCGTTATATTTGTTAGGGTTCATGTTTTATTGTTGTTCCTGACAAAAACCATAACTCTAAGATAAGTAGTCACAACTTGAGATTCTTGAAAAAATTTGATTAAAATTATGTGCAATGTATGTCTGCGAATCAGATTCAGATGTGCAAGGTGACAAATGAAGAATTCCTGATGATTATTAGTCATTGCATCCTTTTCCTTAATTTAATTGATATAGATGGAGAATGATGCCTTAAATGACCAATTTGTTCTTTCATTTTTTTATTGACACTACTATACCTTACATTGTGGACTGGCTTATAACATTAATGCAATTTGAACTGGAGAATTCTTGACAAAATTAAGAATTGACATTTAAATTTATTCTTGTTTATTTAAGTTTTTGGTGGTCATTATTGAGTGATTTTTTTTAATATGGTGCTGCAGGGGCTTTATGTGCTTTGCAATGTTGCAGCAGGGAATGAGTTTCACAAAGATGAAGTCATGCGTTTTGTTCAAGCATCTTTCCAGGAAGAGTGTATTCCTTTGATTAGATTTTTGCAGGACATGAACAACCCTCAAGTTCGTGTGGCAGCAGTATGGTGTATAATGAACCTAAGTTATCCTGAAAGCCCTGGTGTTCTTTCTCGTATAGAAAGGCTTATACATGCAGGAATTCTTTCACAACTTCAAAATATGACCGGTGATCCCAGCTTAGATGTTAAAGTATGGGTAGCAGTTATTTATTAGCCTTGGAAACACTGTTTTTTTTCCCCTTTATTAAATTTCCCTGCTTTTTTTTCAATAATTGTCTTATTGCTACCTCATAATCAAATTACAGGGTCGCGTCAAAACAGCATTGGAGCATTTTGTGGCTGCAGAAATCTCATTGTAGCACCAGATTTAATCCAAGCTCTTTAACATCAGCTAGTTTGGAACTCATGTACCAGACATGTTTGGGTGCGCTCAAAAGCACTTTTCAGGAATTTTGTTTTGAAGGTATTATTACTGTGACATAGCTGCATTAAGGCTTTGTTGGTATTTAACCATAATGGTAGTCCCTGGTAATTTC
This sequence comes from Pseudotsuga menziesii, assembly GCA_001517045.1. Classification (NCBI taxonomy): domain Eukaryota; kingdom Viridiplantae; phylum Streptophyta; class Pinopsida; order Pinales; family Pinaceae; genus Pseudotsuga; species Pseudotsuga menziesii. Next base: position 1,245,004 of record LPNX010750625.1, read on the forward strand.
ATGAGACGAACTTCTCATTGGGATTTCCATTCCTTTCTGTATGCGATATGGGTTTTATATGGATATTGAAATATCAACTGGGGAACTTTATTTCTGCAGATATGGAGCATCCATGAGATAGTTTATAACAAAACGAGGATTTATAAGACTATCTGTCTTAAAGGGACCTTTTCTTTTGTACAAGAGAATATTGTTATATTTTGTGTACCTCATTAGCGATGTGCTAGGTCACATACTATTGAAAATCAAATGCTGGAAATGAGATCGGTAAGGAGACTTTCCTCTATCATCTCATACCACTCTCAAGATTGAATCAGTTGAGCGTAACAGGCTGTAATGATGCCTTGGCGTTCTACGTTTGAAAGGCTTCTACACACCATTATCAAGTGAAATCCTTTCTTGGAGACTCAGGTTACAGGGCTTCATGGATTGTGTAAAGTATGTCTTCTTATTTTTATGAAACAAATAGGCACAACACCACTCTGAACAATGCAACATGTGTGTGCCTTACTAATTTGGTGCTGTCGAGGACATAGCTATTGGCTACGAAGGGAGAATGGAGTCCAAAGTACTCCATTGGATTTAGTTGCAGACTGCTTACCCTATATAGCTGAATATGCACCACCGTGGCAGCTATGTTATGAGCTTCTTTGTAGCATATTCGATGTAAAGCCTTCCGAAACTCCTTTTGAACTTTTGAAAGCCATATAAATGTTTTATGCATGATTTAAATCCATTTTGAAATTTCGAGCACATGAATCTTTCATAGATTTTGAAGCACATGAATTTATTATAGATTATATATTTTACAGGTGCATTACACGAAACTGCAGCTATAATCTGCACTAGTCTCTTATGCAATGCTAATCCTTTTTAATGCTTTTTCGTTTTTTCGTTTGATCGCAAGCTAAGCTTCAACTAGTGGCGTGAAGTGGAAGTGGTTATTTCTTCGCTTCATTTTCATTGCAGAGCTTTCTTTTGTTCAATAATTATTTCTTGTGTAACTTAATTAATGTCTGCCCGGCTGCAGATCTCTATATGTTATACTTTGTTGACTTTTCTTGTTATTGTGATTAGAAAAAAATAAAAATTATTCATTGGTCTATACAAATTTCATACATTATAGGCAGAATAGATAATAATCATGAGGGCTTTGGCCCAATTACTGACCTTGTGGTGATTTTAAATCTGCGGGGGTCTTCGGAATCTAGATGGAGGGATTCATATTTATGTTTGGTCGGTGTCTGAAATAACAGACATGTCTTGACCAAGCAATAAAATGTAGTGATCTATGGAATGAAGTAAATTTGTATATCATTGTAAAATAAATTAGTATCTTGGAAATATTTACAATTCAAGGGGCTGTGTTTAGTATTTTGAAAAATAATTGGCCGTTTATAGCGCTTACAAATAATTGGAATGATTTATGAGTAAAGTTTGGTTGTCATGGTAAAATAAAAAACATTATGTCGTAAATGTTTTGAGGATGTGTTTAATGCCTTGAAAAATAATAATCTGTGAGGATATTTTTGTTCTGGGAAGACTTCAAAGCATTAAGATTTTGGATATTTGGCTAGAATTCTTTTCATTGAGAGGAAAGATTAAAGATTTTGGATATTTGGCTAAAATTCCTTTCATTGAGAGTTCGAGAGGTTTTGGTGGATGAATGAAATTAAAGATTTTGGATATTTGGCTAAAATTCCTTTCATTGAGAGTTCGAGAGGTTTTGGTGGATGAATGAAGAAAATTATTTTTATATTTTGGTTAATTTATTTGTGAATAAAGATAATATTGGTATAATTATTGTTTTTATACAGTTAAAAGTAAAAATATATTGATTTTTTATTTGTATGTGATTTTTTTAATTTAATATTATTTGAAATATATTAAATATTATAAACTTACACAAAAATGAGATACATTTTTTGGAATTTATTAATTAAAAAACTATAAATGATCAAATATTTATATTAAAACCTCCCTCTCCAGGTTGATATTAAAAAAAAACTTTGAAATTAAGTTGTGTTCAAGACAATCTTTGAAGCTTATTAAATAATAAAAAGAACCAACAGAGATTTATGTTAAAATCCTTTAAAGCTATAGACAAATGTTGGTTGAAGAAACCAAATTGTGCAATAGGATTAATCTTCATCCTTGTTATTTGCAACCTTCATTTATGGTGATCCTTGAATATTTTTCAAGATTTCACTATCTTTTTCATTGGCTCTTTCAAATTGATGTTATTAATATAATTTTTTCTTCCATATAACCATGGATATGTAACCTTTAAGACACTTGACCATTGTTGAAATCCTTAATTCTTGAATCCTGAAATACAAAGCCAACCTCAAGGAAATCAAGAGAATTAAACTTAGGACTTTCCTTGCTTTGAAGGAGTGATACCACAGTTGAGTTGACCCAAGATTGCCTGAGCTAACCCTTCCAAATTGATATGTAAAAAGTGAACATTTTAGATGTTTGAGAAAATGACTCGAATTGTAGCTACCATTTTATGCACTAACTTCATAAGTATTGTTGAAAGATTTTAACAATTTTGAGAGGGGTATTGACTTTAAGTCTATGAAAGTTATGTCCTTATATCCATTATATATTCTTTGTTTGCTTTGCAAGTGTTGACTCAATTTCAATGCCACTAAAGTGGGGGGAGAGTGCATTTTCCTTCAAGCTTGTCAGATTTATAGGAAGATTTCAAGGCTAAGGGATTATGATTTTTACTTTTCACGAAAGAGCTCTATGGTGCACTTACTAAACCAAGGTATATATGTTGTAATAACTAAGATATGCCAAGCCGATATATTGGCTTAATTTTGTTTGACATAATTAGTAAGCCTAGACACTTTAATAATTAAAATTTTGCCAATTTTTTAATATCTTTGATATTAAATTCAAAAGAGATCTAGGACAATTACTTTTTATCGAAGTATAAACAAATAGTCTTTGTATTAAAAATGGGTGTTGCACTTGATTTGGCCAACACTTTAATATAAAGATTTTAAAGTAACATTGTCCATTTTTTTTCAAATAACATTAGCATTTGCAAAATACTATTACTATTATGCACTATTCTTAGAGTTCTAATGCTATTATTTACTATATGGTTTGTATGAATCTTTACATATTGTTCCAGTGAAAAAACTATTTTGAAAAACCTAAAGCTAATTGTTTGAGCCATCATATTCACTATGGACATTTTTCTTTGTTCCTGCTATAGATGAGAAATTAGGGGTCTTGTTTCCATGCATACTCTATACGCTGTTGCATAGTGTCTTCTTCCATGCTTGCCACTTGGTCGTGTTCAAGAGAACTTGGGTTTATCAACTCTAAAAGTCATGGCCTTTTCTCCAATTTTAAATGCATCACTTTCTTTTGCAACTTTATAGTCTTGTCCTCTATTTCCTAAAGCTTTTCCTTGTTACTTTTTTCTCTAACCTCCAATAAAACGAGCTTTCCTCTATGCTTCTCCAACTAGTATTTCTCCTTGATCACTTGTCTTCTCATGTTTATGTCATCCTTGGTGTCTTTGTTCTCCTATTCTTTGTTCCAAGTTTCCCATATCCTCATAACCAATGCCATGCTCTCCACATTATCATCACAATGATGTTCACAACAATGGACATTTGGTCAAATGCTTGAATTCTCATAGAAGGTGCAATGGTTGGGGTGGTCATGATGATTGGCCACGATCCTAGGGGATAACCCATTTATTAGCCTTGGATTCCTTAAAAGTTGTAAACAAAATTTGAGACAAGGTGAACTTAGATCTTTGTTCCGATGAAGTAATCATTCATAAAAGCAAGACAATTCCCATGATCCATCGCCACCAATCTGTTCACCTTCAATCGAGGAAAGAAGGCCATGTGATAACCCTCATGCTAATTAAACACACATACAAAGATTGTTCCATCCTTGTTTTGTTCAAAGGGAGTTTGCAAAAGGGGATGTTGTATGGAGTATGATGGATCTCCCTCCCAATAATTTGATGGTGCATCTGATTTTTGAGTAGACACATGTCTTGGTTGATTGTATGTTTCATGTGGTGACGCTATGGGTTTAAATGTTAGGGAAGATGGCATTGCATCACACCCTCCATTTTTCGAAACCACGCTTAATGGTACATTACATCATATATTTGCTAATGAATTAACAAATGAATTTAATCCTCGAAGGATATGGAATAATTCCACTGATTCAAAGCCTTTATCATCTCTTGTACTTCATATGGATCATATTCAAATGGGGGTCATGAGAAGAGAGCTAAAGTCCATGTGATGCAAGATGACAATAGTCTCCTTGGCCCATTGTGTTTTTAAATCCCAACTACTTCGTTGTCAACACTCCATAACATAGTGCTAAAGATTTTGCCTAGTTATTTGTTGTATTTCCTAACACCCATGCATACGAAGTTACTTGATTTTCTTCGAGGTCAAGAATACACCCCCTACAACTATTGCCCCTTAGGATGCAATTACTAACCTTAGGTTGCAATTACTAAACATGTAGATACACTATAATAATTAAGATTTGCCATGCTTTTTAATATCTTTGACAATAACTAGGGAGGCAGGTGCGGGTGGGATAATCTTTGATCCCGGAGGAAACATACTCACTTCTTTCGCCTGAGGAATAGGACATAAATCCGACAATGAAGCGGAATGGCTTTCACTCTACCTTGGCCTGGAACTGGCAGGACATAACAACATCACTAAAATATTAGTTTTTGGAGATTCGAAGCAGGTTATTAAAAAATGAGAACGGGTTATGTCGCCAATTGTAGAAGAATTTACGAGCGCATATGCTGCAACAATTATGATATTCAAGGCTCTTATTATCACATCCTTAGAGGAAATAATGCTACTGCAGATAAGTTGGCCAACCAAGAGTTCAAAAATAAATTGAGTTTGGTTTCTACTAAGGGTCAACACACTTATCATAAGCATGTCCCCTAGAATAAAATATATATGGGGGTGTAAGTTGTGGTCCTTTCACAACCTTACCCTCTTCCCACTCCATCGACGGTTGATCAACAAGTGTTCCTTGACACCAGAGCGTTGGCCTCGTGACATTCTTGTTCATGTGAAGACTTTAATGACTTGTCCTTATATCTGGCTCTTCGAGGAAAAGACAGGATTGTTGGAACGCTTCATGGATACACATAGAGGGATGAATACCTTTCTCGTGCTTCTTGCTTTTCTATGCGAGACAGTGGAGCTCAGATAATTGGTTTCTTCTGGTTTTAGCTCTCCAGAGGAAGATATTAGTATTTTGTTTGAATTTTTACTCAGTAAACAGGCTCTCGAGTGTGAACCTGTGCAAACATTCCCCAATAGCTTCAAAGGTGAAGTGCCTTCTCCCGCCTCTTGGCATTCAGAGGATTTGTGCAGGCTTCCTACTGCAAGTTTCCACAGTGGTAAGGTTATTCACGATGGTCTTCCATTTTGTCCTTTGTAGGAGCTCCCTCCTGTCTTTGCTACCCCACCGGTGCTAAACAGTGCTCAGGCTCCAATGGCGACATCAAAGGACATCAATGACATTAAAGCAACTCTGTCAGATATAAAAAAATGGTTTGCGATGGATATATGAAATGGTTGGCACCGACATCAATGAGAACAGGGTTGCAGCTACAGATGTTAAGTATCTGGCAAACCAGATGGGTTGCCACGAGTCAAGAATATATGATAATGATCGCGATCTCCACGAATTGATGGGAACAATGGATATCATAAAAGAAGAAGTCCAGAAACTGGCCAACATGAACCAGTCCAGTCATTGTCAGGAAACCTCAGCCAACAGTGGTCATCAAATGGAAGAAACTTCGGTTGCTCAGCCGGTTCGTGGGACATAAGGCAAGAAAAAATAGGTTACTTCATCATGCCTTCAAGATGTTTTTTTTGTGTTCTTTTAAATAGCTATTTTGTCAGACTTTACCCTTCAATGGGTGTAAGTTATTTCAGAAACCGCTCACGAACTGGTCATATATATATATTAGTTATCAGTATAGTTATTTCAGTCTCACCTCTCCTGAACAATTTGAAACTATAGTAACCCTTTTTGTAAGGATGGTTGTGCTCAACCTTTTTATATATATAAATCTTTCTCTAGTTTTTGTTAAAAAAAATATCTTTGACAATGACTTCCATTTTAATGGCCAACTTTGATTACCTACTTGCTAATTAAAGCAAACCTAATAAGTCGAAAATTCACTTCATGAAATCATTATCCATGAAAAAACAACTCCATAATATCTATATTAAAAAAAATATTTTAATATGAATATATTACATGAGATAATGAATTGAGATATAATGGAGCATACATAAATACACGTTGGGGGATAAGTCATACTTAGGGAAAAACATTAACCGATCATTTATTGCAACATAAATATGAAGTTGTAACCTATTACTATTATGACATGACAATTGCTTATAACATTATGCCAATAGTTGTAAAATACTCCAGGTATATACACGTCTTTGTATATTACAAGGCCTCACCTTTAAAATGCTTACCATGGGTAGAGAACATCTCGTCATCTAGAATCGTTAATCTTTTTGTAATTTTCTTCTATTTGATAAGGTTGAGGAATTGAGACAATATGATTTCCAAATCCTTGAATAATATTATTTCATCATAAAAAGATCAATACATCCTAGGTGGAATTTGCTTCGACTTTTTATTGATAAGATTCTTGATTTGAGCTTCTTTGTTTTTTATTTGATTTGATTTTAATTTTTGGATGTTTGCTATAATTTCAAATTTAATATTTCATGGTTTACTTGTTGACATATTGACTTTTGATATTTTTATATTCATTGGTTCGTCGACATTTTTGGTTGAGATATGAGGGGTGAAAGGAGGGGAGGGATTATTTTCACTCATGATGGCTTAATTAATCTTTGGTATGCTTGGGGGTTAGAAAAGGCTGTAGATTATCAAGCAGAAGCATTGGCTCTTCTTGAAGGACTTCAACAACTTAGGAAAAACGAAATAATGCAAGCAAGGGTAATATGAGACTAATAAAGTCTCATTGGTCTTATGGTGAGAAAATCCAACCCGAAGAACATCCAGTTAAAACAAACTGTCCTCATAATCCAAGACTTATTTTCAAAATTTCAAAATCTCATTTATTTTCATGTTCTCCGTAATAACAACAAGGAAGTTGATCAAACCGCTAATAGAGCGGTGGGCTTGGATCCTAATATCCTATTGCTAAATGAACACATGCTTGAGCGGGACCCGCTCCCCTAAAGGGAGCCTTCATGCTGCTGCATGGTGGCTTACCCAACACATGGTGTCTCACTTCGGGAAGGTGGCATCAAAAGCCTCGTTTAAGGATGGTACGAGCAGGGAGATGGAGGGTGTCTTCAGAGCATGCGAAGTTGATGGGCCTGCCTAGAGATCTAAACCTTCAACGAGCCCATCTGGAAGGTACATTGTAACGTAGGTTTGATGATGCCAAGAGAGTCCTATATGATTGGGAATATGAATCACGCCCTAGAGATTTCAATCCTCATCATGGAAGTGTGCGAATGGATTTGGGGGAAAGGTAGTCATTCCAGTTTTTTTGCATGTGTCTGTTTGATAATTGGAACATAGGTAGGAACAAGATTATTGCTGCTTCCAGCTTGCATCGCGCTTTGTCTCTACTCCTTCAGCATTGCGCTCAACACCATCTCAAAGGGGCCCTGTTATTAGGGTCAAGGAGAATGGACTCCAACGCCGACAACCGTGCTTGTTTCCTAGAGCACATATTGCAAGTCACGGGTCATCATCTACATAGGGTAAAGGAAGGCGTGAAGAATCATAAACATCAATTATGTAGGTTTAGAGGTGAGATGGAAGAACATCTGGAGCATGTGGAGGAGGACATTCATGAAGCCATAGTGGTCAGCAAATGGAGCAAGCTGTAGCCGAGGAGCTCTCAGATAGGTTGATTCAAGTGGAAATTCAGCTTAGAACGATGGTCTTTGAATCCCAAGTTCGGAAAGAAGTGGAAGGCAACTAGAACATGACTGATGACATAGGCCTAGGGACCTCCCTAGGCAAATAATCAGGTTTTAGGAGATGTTTTTTTGTCTGCTTTTGGGATAGTTTGTCTGTATATTTTGGCATATAGCTATTAGTATCATATACTTTCTTCTTGTTTTTCAGTTTTATGGACAATATGGAGCAGACCAACTCTGTAATGATGTTTGTAGTAAACTTTTATCTTACTTGAAAGGTTGATGTAATTCTCCCAATGCTTTTGCATTAGGGATTTTTGCTAATATAAAATTCTATCTGTTTCTGTTAAAGAAAACATCCTTTGGTTGAGATACGACTTCAATAGTGGTGATGATGGACATTGCATTGCAATTGAATATGTAGATATCACATCTTTGTTGAATTGTTTCTTGATCTCTTGATGCTCTTGATGTAGTAGACATTCGTTAGTTGTGATATTAGACTATTCCATTAATTGACATAAGAAACTACCATCCTCAAAATGTACCTTAAATACAAAATCGATTAATAGTCATATTATGATGTAATTAGGTAGGTTAATAAGATAATGAATCAAACTCTTATTTCTCTTAATTTTTTTCGACTATAATATTTTGTAGGAGAAATAATGTGGGGTTAACTTAATCTTCACAAGAATCAATGTGGTCTTTAAACATTTGGAAAATCTTTCATTTTTTTTCTTGTAATTTCGTGTTTACTCTAAACCTATGAGAAACCTAGGCTTTTTCCTTGCTTGAACAAACCTTGAAAGTCAACTTGTTAAAAGACCAACTTGGATGCTCTCCTTGAATGAACTTAATAACAAAACCATGCGAAAAGTCCAAGTCCAATGCCCCGCTTGAACAAACATTTTGAGAGAACCATTTTAACAACCTAGGTTGGATGCCCTACATAAACAAACATTGATAAAATCATATCAAATGTAATCCCTAAACAAAACAAATAACAAAACAAATAGGATGGCATGAAAATACATGCTCTAAACCATTAAATATTATGGTGATGCATTGGTATGATGATTTAATTTGTCCATCACAATGACTTATTTATTTATGTTTTCCCATGCTATATATTTTGGAAGATGTATTTTGTTTTACACTTGATTGTATGTTTGTTTAAGTTCCATTAGTAATGGATTATACACGATCGATTATATGATAAATATACAGGTTATTGTGGAAAAACATTACAGACTTAAAATTGATTATGTGGTCAATTATTTAATGAGATCTTAAAGTAAGATATTTATCAACCCTTCCATATATGAGTTGCTGTCTACCATTACCATTACCGCATGGAGTTTGTTTTCAATTCCTTTTTATTGAAACTCCTTATTTTTTCAAGATTGTTGCATTTAGATCATCAATTTTTTTTTATGTCATATTACTTGCATATTATAATATGGTTACTCCAAGTGATCTTCTATTACCAATACTAACTACTCATAGAAAGCATGTATGGAGAATGTTCTACAAAGTAGGGGACTATAGTAGATTACCTTGGGAAAATAAACTGCCCTATTGATGCCTCAAAGAAATCCAAATGGGATAATAAAAATGACAAAGCAAGTGGATTGATAGGGACGTCCATCTCTAACGAATTATGATTTCATTTTCAAGGAATTGATGAACCAGATACAACTTGGACCAAGTTGGAAATTATATTTGTTAACCACAATGAGATTCAAGCTCACTAGTTTGAAATTAGTTGGTTGCTTTAAATCCAAGTGATTTCATTTCCAACATAAGATGTTCATTCTTCACAATCAACCATGGGGATATATTGTTATTAATCACTACTACTGGCCAAATTGAATAGTTGGTATTTTGGAAAGGATACAAGTTAAATTCATCCATGTCTATTCTCAATTGAAGGCTCCTTACTTCATCTTTGAATTTATCGGGCCATGTATTCTCTAAATGCTTCATGGCTATTGAATCTGCTAGGATTGGCATAACTCTTGGCTCACTTCTATGTTAGGCATGCCACCCTCACAACATGACTAATTCTTTGCAACGAAGGAGCCCTTGAATCATTGGGATTATAGGCATGTGCCTTAATATGTTATGAGGAGGACCATGCTATTTACCCCTATTTTCTAATTTTTGGTACTTGTCATTCCCACATTCTAGACATATATTCCTTTTATCTACATATTCACCTCTGTATAAAATACAACTATTCAGACACGTATGATATGATATGTACTCAATACCCAACCTTTTCAACATTTTCTTTGCCTCTTCACAACTTCTAGGGTGCAAGACATTGTCACTCAGAAGTACATTATATTTAAATAAACTACAATTATTGGGCATTATAGATGTCATGTCCCCTCCCCTCCCCTCCCCTCCTCTCTCGCTGAGGAGAGGACACGACTACTACTCTGCTGCCATCTTAACCGGGCATCTAGCCCCATGAACATAATCCAAAATGCATTGAAAAAAAAAAAAAAACATATGCAGATGCATAATGCAATAATATACAATGGAAGCAAATCTCATTCAACACATTCATAATGTTCATAACCACTATAGATCCATTTTAACGATGGCTCTACCAAGCGTCGAGAGGGATCAAGTTCTCTTGAGGTGCAAACCCTTTTTAATTTACAAAAATGTCTAATAAGTATTCCTACTTGAGAGGGAAATAGCCAACTTGCTTAAGTAATTTCAAAATAGGGTAAATATGTATTCATAGTTGAGAGAGAAATAGCCAACTTGCTTAAGTAATTTCAAAATAGGGTAAATATGTAGAATAATGGGTTGAGTAACATTAATAATCATATAATCAAATAATTTACCAAAAATTGCTTTACTTGTCTTTCTCTAAAACTAATAATGAATATTAAGAGTAGTCAATGAGTAAAATAATCCATATAAAATTTTAAAATCTAGATTTTAAACATTTATCCAAATGTTTTTGAGAAATGACTTGGTTTTCTCTATAACTAAAACTTAACATTTGCAGGGGTTTTTTTTTTCAGAAGAAAAAATACCAGACCTTGATATTCATATTATGAATCAAAGGACATCATATACAATGCGCCCTTCTACCAGGCTTCTAACCAGCAAAAGCTATCAGCGTTCCGAGGACCCCATGAGTCGCAAAAGTGAAAAACTATGAACAACCAACATCTAGGCTTGATAACAACAAATAGGCACTACAAAATGCCAGTAGAACATCTAATCATCCTGAGCAGAAAATGTGTGAAAGAGAACCTATCTTCCTGAGCAAAGTAGGTAATCAAGAAAGAAGAACAATTTACTACCAAATGACAAAACAAGCATATCCGCCCTATGCACAAAGAGAGTGCCGAGTGCCTCATCAAAGAAGCCATATCCAAACAAAACATAATAAAAGCATAACATGTGCCCAAAAAGAGGGGACTGTGTCCTAGCACTAAGCTCTAAAAGAGCTGAAAGATCCCTTTATAATTATTTAGACCATTAATACTCTCAGTGAAAAGACCAGATCCAAGAGCTAAAGCCAAAGCCTTCTTTGAAAGGCAATCAACACTCTGATTGTGCTCACGATAGATATGCTTGATTATCAAATGTGAGAAACTGTTCATCTAAGACCTGATATCCTTGCACCAATGATCCAAGCAAGGTGAGTCCAAGGATGCTACATTGTTTGCCCAGTTAATGATGACTGAGGAGTCACCAAAAATGTTTATGGATGGGATTCCCATAATTTTTTCTACAGTGAGTAGCACCCATAGTGCAAGGAGTTCAGCCTTGGTGTTGGTACTTGTGCCACAACCCATAGAGAATATGAGAGAGCGTGTAACACCCAGGTGTATGACAAAACCAGCTCCTCCATTGTTCCCCAAAGCAACCCCATCAAAAAAACCACAAGGAAATGTGATATGCGGGCTAGATCCAATACACCTTAATTTTTTCTTTTTCTTCGGAACAAGATACATATGCATGAGGTGATCTATCTGATGGATAATTACCAAAACGGAAACCTTTTTACCATCAAATATGCACTTGTTGTGGATCTTCCAAACACACCAGAAAACAAATAAAGGAATATCGCTGTGCACAGAATGAACTGTGTGTTTTTTGAACCAAAGGTCTAAAAAAATATTGATAGTGCCATTCAAATCAGGAGAAACACAAAAGTGCTCGCAAAGACTAAAGAATACCCCTCTGGTTATGGGACAGTCAATAAAAATGTGTTGCACAGAGTCCTCACCGGAGTTGCAAAGGGTGCATATTCTAGGCCCCACCCATCCACGTTTCATGAGGTTTTCCCAAGTCAAGATATGGTTCTCAGCAGCAAGCCACATGGAACAACTGATCTTTAAAGGGATATTGCAATTCCCGAGTATATCCGTAACCTGTTCAGTCTTGGGCCCAAGAATGGAATTAGTAATTAAATCATAAACCATGGAAGCCGAGATCCTCCCATTCCCTTTGTTGTGAGTCTAGATCAGAGAATCCGGAGATTGATTGAGTCGGATTCTACCATACTCATGTCCTGATATATACTTATCCCATAAAATTTTGCATTCTCCCCCAAGTTCCAAATCTTCAGCAGCGAGCCAGTAACCCTGGGGCTCTTGTGAAAGGTTGCGAGCCTGGTAAATAGAGGTAATACCGTAATATTCTAGATAATCTTTGAGCTCAAGAGGAAAGAAGAGTTGATATTTCAAGCCAACAATCGAATCAGAACCAATAAGAGTGTGCATGCCATTACCCACCTGCCAGGAAAAACATCTACCAAGCCAAGTGAGAGTATTAAGGAAGCCATTCCAAATAACTAAAACCCCAATTACAGAGAAAGACTTATGTCTAATCCAAGACACCACCGAGCAGTTTTTTGAATATTTAGTGGAAATAACTTGGTGCTAGATCCTGGTCCCATTAAGTACCAGCCACAGGTTTTTCAAACACAGAGAGAGGCTAAACCAGCCCAGATTTTTGATACCCATCCACCAAAAGCAGTAGGTTGGGAGAGAGACGACCAATACACCAAATGGTACCTCTTCTTATCTACTGATGAACCCCATAAAAAAGAAAAGATCAGCTTCCTGAGTTTATCCAGAATTGACTTGGGGATAGGGGCGAGTGCCAGCCAGTAGGCTGGCATACTGATAAGCACTGCGCTGATTAGAATGAGTCTTCCTCCAATAGAAAGAAATCTATGGGTCCAATGCTTAATTAACTTTTCAAAATTCTTTATCAACCAGTACCAGTCCTTCACAAAGTAACCAAGAGGCTTTATGAAGTAGCCCAAGTACTTGAACCCCAGAGAGATGTGTTCAAACTTGAAAGGCAGAGAGTGAGAGATGCTATTTAAGATGTCCAACTCTACATTATTGTAAATAAAACAGGATTTATCAAGATTGATACACATACCTGAGGCTTTGCAATATGTATCCAGAATGACTTCAAAAGCAACCCATTCCTCTAGAATTCTGGTTCCAAAGAGTATCACATCATTGACAAATAAAAGACGAGTGAGGGTCAGCTGAGAGGAGATATTTATACCTTTTATCCTTCCATTTGACCGAGAATCTTCAATCAGTGAGCTAAGACCCTCAATAACTAGGATAAACAAAAGAGGAGACAAGGGACAACCCTGCCTTATACCCCTGGTGGCTGGAAAGAAACCGGAGGGTGTACCATTCACTAACAATGCGAAATTTGCTGAAGATAGAGATCCCATAATCTAGTTGACACTATCTAGAGGAACCCCAATCTGAATTAAGATGAGTATGAGGTAAGACCAATTCACCCTCTCAAAATCTTTTGATAAGTCAAGCTTGAGGATAAGGCCACTCTTATTTTTTGTCTTCACCGAGTGTAAAGCCTCTTGAGTGATACCAATAGGTTCAACTATCTGCCTATTTTTAAGAAAGCCAAATTGCTGGGGGGAGATGTAATTGTCCAAGAAAGGTTTCAGCCATAAAGCTACAATCTTGGTTATGAGTTTGTACACAAAGTTGCAAAAAGAAATGGGTCTGTAATTTGCATAGGTGAGAGGCTTTTCTTTCTTAGGAATAAGAGCAATAAAGGTAGAGTTCAAAGAAGGTGTGACTCATCCATTCAATCTTGAGCATTTAACAACATTCAAAAGATCCCTCCCCAGAATGTTGAAGAAATCCAGGAAGAATTCCACTGGCCAACCATCTGGCCCCGATATTTTATCTCGCTTGAAAGACTTTAAAGCAGACTCAATTCCCTCCATGGTAATCTGCAAGGAGAACCTGTTAATCACTTTCGGAGAGATAAAAGAGGGAAACAGGAAAATGACCTTTAGGTGCGCCACAATGTTTGTCTGATGGTCATCCCTGAAAATATCAGAGAAATATTTAGCACCTAAATCCTTTAAACATTTATCATCTTCTATCAAGTTTCCCAAATCATTTGCAAGGCCCCAAATTGCATTTTGATTCGTACGAGCAGATGCCACTGCATGAAAATATTTTGTGTTCGCATCCCCCAATGATGCCCAAGTCACCCTACTCTTTAATTGTGTAGTGATAAGTTCATGATCCAACATATGTTTCAGTTTGATCCTAAGTTCAACAAGTCGGGTCTGATCCTGTAAAGAGAGAATACCAGAAATCGAAGAACTTAAGAGATTTTTAATTTATGAATCCAAAGCCATAGAATCTTTTTTCATCTCCAAGGACTTGCAACGAGTCCAATCTTTAACCTTATTTTTCATTAGGTGAAGCTTTTGATAAAGTGAATCCATGTCATCCAAATGACTCGCAGGAAGCATCCTGGGCCATTCTTCTTTGACCATCTTAGTGAAATATTCATCATGGAGCCAAGCACGATTGAAATTAAATGGAAAATTTTGTTCTCCCATCCCCTCCATTCATTCAAAACAAATGGGATAGTGATCCGAGACAGATGAAGGGGAAGACCATACCCTATACCATGGGAGCACAACAATCAAGCTTGAAGAAATTAAAAACCTGTCTAGTCTCTTACTGATTCCCTCATCCCCAGCCATATCGTTCCTCCAGGTAGGCCCTGCACAGGACGGTGCAATATCCACCAAATTATAATCAACAAAGAGTTGAGTAAATAAAGGACCAAGGGGGTCAATCAGGGCTTTCCTCCCCTAGATTTCAGAAGCATTAAGAGTAAGATTTAGATCCCCTGCGAGAATTAGATTTGGCAGAGATAAGAGACCACCACACACAACAATATTCCAGAAGACATTGCAATTGTGGTAAGGACCGTAACAATTTACAGGTTAGGGTTAACCTTGACTTGGGAATGAGTAAGGATGTAAGTGGTTTAAGGCACATGGTTTTAGTGGCCCGTGGTTTCTTGCTAGTTGTATTTGCATTTAAAGAACCTTATAAACATGGTTGTAATATTCCATTGTAATGTGCCAAAGTGAGTAGGAGAGATGCTCTAAGGTAAATCTAGTGTTGGTATTGTAATGGCTATTATTTTGTAATTTATTTTCTATTTCTATCACATATTTTATTTCTAACATTAAGTATGCTTAGGTTTCAAGTCAACTAAATTTTAAATTAAAATTTGATATATAATTACATAAATGTGTTTTACAATTTAGCTAATTTAAAATTAAATTTTATATGTTCTTGGTTTTATAATTTTTATTTTTACTACTCAAGTCGACATGTTATAAGTTTTTATTTTATTTTTACTTATTATTATTATTATTATTTTTATTGAGCCAACATTTTCCATGTGAGCATTACTGACGGGACACATCTAGCCCATTTGAGCTCTAGAAAGCGCCTCTTGACGCAATAATTCATAAACAAATACAATTGCTAAAATTAAATACACATAGAGCACTTACCTTATAAATGAGCTGTCCTGCAACTAGCTATGTCACTGCAATGTTCCACCCAAACATAGGCCAGTTGTGCTCATCAATCTTGCAGCACAACTGCCACCCCTGAGATGGGCATGATTTCCACAAGGAACTAGGGAACAACATGCTCACACATATCCAAATACAGACCTAGGTTCAACGAAGCCAATATGTAGTTGGGTTTATTAGGCTGCTAAGGCAGTGGAAAAGTAGAATTGCTAAGCTAGTGAGCTCAACCACAGAGCTATGGACACCTGCAAAAGATCTATCTAGCTTGGCATCCACAATACCTACACACCCAACACAAGGAAGTATTCCCTTCACTGCTACACAGTCCCTCAGGCCATACTTTCCCTTCCAGTGCTCTTCAGGGCTTGCATAGAAGATTAACCAACCCTCTTGATCCTTCTGTGAGGTTCCTCTCTTTACTAGGTTTATCAAGCCAATTATGGGCCTCTTCCACTCCTAAGTCTTTTAGACCAAAACATGGATGCACATAACAACAAAATACAAATGCTGGGTATGTAGAAAAAAGTCTTGGAAACCAAAACCGAATTGGTAGAAGGGAAAACAACCCTGGGAGATAAAATTCGGTTTCAGAAACGTCTATGGGCTTCACAGGGGGGGGGGGGGGGA
>LPNX010750625.1:1261611-1352067 GCA_001517045.1 Pseudotsuga menziesii
GAAAAACGGGATGAAAACGCCCCAACTATCTCCAGTTGCATGAGGAAGGAAACACATGGGTGAATAATAATGGAATGGGCATGCATTTCTGGTTATTTAATTGCCCAATAAACAATTTTTTTTTTTCAAAAACTAATGGCTTCCCCAATACGAATATTGACTGCCATACTCTTCCATTCCCAATGCATTAACTACCTAAACCAATTTTTGGAAGAAATAAATAATTGGGTGTGATGTCCCCTCCCCTCCTTTCTCATTGAGGAGAGGATGCGACTACTACTCTGCTTCCATCTTAACCGGGCATCTAGCCCCATGAACATAATCCAAAATTCATTGAAATATAAAAACATATGCAGATGCATAATGCAATAATATACAACATAAGCAAATACATTTCAACACATTCAATATGTTCACAATAATTCTTTAAGCAAATACATTGCATAATTTAAATACAGAAAATACAAGAGAGCACTTATCTTGTAAATGAGTTGTCTCACAACTAGCTATGTCGCTACAACGTTTCACCCAACCATAGGCCAGTTGTGCTCATCAATCTCTCAGCACAACTGCCACCCCCGAGTTGGGCATGATTTCCACAAGGAACTAGGGAACAACATGCTCACACATAGCCAAATACACACCAAGGTTCAACCAAGCCAATCTACAGTTGGGTTTAGTAGGCTGCTAAGGAAGTGGAAATGTAGAATTGATAAGCTAGTGAGCTCAACCATAGAGCTATGGACACCTGCACAATATCTATCTAGCTTGACATCCACAATACCTACACACCCAACACAAGGAAGTATTTCCTTCACTGCTATGCAGTCCCTCATGCCATACCTTCCCTTCCAGTGCTCTTTAGGGTGTGCATAGAAGATTAGCCAGCCCCTCTTAATCCTTCTGTGAGGTTCCTCCCTTCACTAGGTTTATCAAGCCAATTATGGGCCTCTTCCACTCCTAAGTATTTCAGACCAAAATAGGGATGCACATAACAACAAAATACAAATGTTGGGTATGTAGAAAAACGTCTTGGCAACCAAAACCGAATTGGTAGAAGGGGAACCAACCTTGGGAGAACAAATTCGATTTCATAACTGTCTATGGGATTCACGGGGGAAAAAACTCCCTCTTCAAACCCCCAATTCGTGGATCTCTTCTCCCATCGACCGTGCAACACCAAAAACGGATTTTCCAGCCATGGAAAATGAGGAAATTGCAGAAAAACGGGATGAAAATGACCCAACTATCTCTAGCTGCGTGAGGAAGAGAAACTTATGGGTGAATAATGGAATGGGAACCAATTTATGGGTGATAACTTGCCCCATAAGAAAAACTTTATTTTCCAAAAATTATGGCTTTTCCCAATACGAATTTACTTGCCACACTCTTTCATTCCCAATGCATTAACTGCCTCAACCAACATCTAGAAGAAATAAATGATTGGGTGCATAAGACAAAATGGGTAGTTGAGAGTTTGATGGGTTATCCCATTGAAATTTGGCTCAATAGTTTGAATAATTTCCCCTCCCTATTCCTTGTGAAATCATGCCCCCATCTCTTGTTGCATTGCATAGCTAGTTGTGGGTATTTTATTAAATTGCATATTTACATGATGTCTCAATTTATAGTGTTCCTGGCTAGCATGAGAACCATATGCATCAATTTTAATTGTCGATACATAAAATGCTAAAACGATGGCGGCGCCTTGGCCTTGAGCTCCTCACCATGATTTAATAATGATATTTACATAATTTACATTTTTAATGCAATTGGGATCAAAATCAGGATATTGAAATAGATGTACAATATCATTAACCATTCATAAAGTTAACCATTCTCAAAGTTGATCTTGTGACAAGATTCCTCAAAATATAGGGGACTTAATGGTTAGTAGTATCTGAAATTTCCAAGTAACACACATTTGACATACCATAGATTGCTTTTAAGTTGTACAATAACATTGTTGTCCCTAGTTGGCTAGACTTCGATCCATGTCCAAAGAGGGGTTATGGTAGCATATTTCAAGCTTTTGAAGAAAGTGTTGGTGATATGAGCATCACCCCTAGCTCATTTCGTTGGAATGTATGTAACAACATTCTTTCCATGGTACTCGTAACCTGTCAAAACTTATCCATACCAACCTCTATTTCATTGCCTTCATTCCAACATATGAAGAACTAGTGTTATTGTAGACATCCTGAATTGGTGGCTCAATACATAGTGAGAATTGAATAGGTGGTTGATTCATCCATGCTTGGTATGCTTCCTTTTCAATATGTGCTTATGTAGAAACTGTCTCTCGATTTCACATTAAAGTGGGATGCAATGGAAGATGGTGGATAGGTTGCTCATTATTATAATATTAATTGCAAAAACATTGAATATTGCATCGATGGTATTGGTAAACACATTGAATTAAGTTTGTTCAAACATTATATCTAAGAATTATTAAAACCGTGGAATTTGTTTTATGTAGTACATGTGAAACTAACCACTTTATAAAAGAAAATGTTAAATTAATCAATATGATTCAAATGAAAAAAATAAAAATAAAATAAATTAGTGATATTTTTCCTTATACCCCAAGGGGATTTCTAAAGGTAGTCTTAATGCAAGGTATCTTTGTCGAGTGGTTGGTGGTCTACAAAAGTTGTATTTTATCAACAACTTGGCACCAAGAGACAAACTACATATTGCATGCATGACAACAAATCTGAATACTTTCCTTTTCATAAGAACTCCTTGTCATTGGAGTGTTCCTAAAATGAACAATTTGTATTAAATAATGAGTACCTATAACTATTTATGAACCTTGCAATGTTCCCTTGAGTACATAGACAACCATCAATATACAATAGGTTTTTCCTGTTAAAGTTTCTAGAAGCATAACCATTCATGCACAAATTGTACACGGGAATGTTATGTTTGTATTTAACAATATTCAAGTAATCAGACCAACGATAAAGATGACCACAAATGGCATAAGTGTCACTGATTGTTTGAGAGGAACGAATACATGTGAAATAATAAAGAACCCAATATTTACAACATCTATTTTGTACTTGGTAATCATATACTTATCACCACAAAAAGAGATTCGGTCCCAAGATCGAGCATAGGAAAATAAGAAAGTCAAGTGCCATACAAAACACGGTTGCAACAATATTGGTATTGATTTTGAAGATGGATAGGAAGAGGGAAGTCATCACTACCCTCCAACAATTGAATCGAACTTGGTGTGTAATTGCAATATTTTTCTCTTAGCTCATACAAATTTTTGGATCTCCTAGTAAATATGTTTTTGGTGGTATTGGTATCATACTTTGGCTCACTAGAACTCTCAGTTGATCAATAGAAGGGGATTTTCTAGTTAGTTTAGGACAAAACATAGATATTTTGGCTTTCGATTTTTCAAAAAAGGATTATATGGAAGTGTTTCAATATTTCTTTTTCTATACAACCTATTGGATTTTTTTACCATAGTGGGAGTTATTAGACCGTTATATTGGATAGTCTATTAGTAATATAATGGTACAACATGACACGTCGAGGGTTCTCCTTCAATCCTTGAAATTTTGAAGAACCATTTACTACTGGGGTGTGATAAAAGAGATACAGTTCACAATGACGTACTGTTAACACAAGATGGTCGTTTAAAGATGGAATTTTACAATTGGAGGGGTAAAACAGTTCTCCATTTTCGTTTAACAGTTGTTTGCAGTATCTTGTTCCCAATAAGAGATTTTAACGTTTTTTGACTGGTGGAATATCTTATGCATCCGAACTTAATCCCAAATTAAGATTATGCAAAATTCAACACATAGTTATTCACAAATAACATAAATTTGATTAGATAATCAGAATACAAATAAAATATGAACTTACTACAAATGACAAGCGAGAACTTGATGAACTTTGAACAACATGGAATGAGTTGGACTATGAAGAATTGGCCACTTGGTATTATCATTTTTCCTCTCCGCATTTCAATTAATCAACAATAAATACATGTCTACATTTTTAAAAGAAAGTTGGGAGAGAATACAACAATGTAACTTCAAATAGACTTTTGAAACCATTTTTTAAGTATATAGTGAAAGTTTAAGCAACATATATACCTTATGGAGTATTGTAATTTTTGTGCTGCATTCATAAAGTAATTTTTAAGATGCATGTAACATTTATCTTATAAAACTATAGTCAAAGTATTTTTAAGTTTAGTCAACGCATTTGTAAACTTTAAACGCATTGGTGCGTTTGTATAAACTATATGCATTGGTGGGTATACGTATGGTACACACTGAATGGAAACTTTTGCAAAACCAACTGCACACAAATTTTTTTGCAAAGTTTTAATAACACAGGTTTTTATTTGTATTTTACTTTTTTATTCAAGACGTGAATTTTTCATATATTGACATATGATGCACTTTATGTTTTTAATGCACATTGATGACTGTAATGTAAAAAAAAGAATTATGCATGATTTCCCACCAATTCAGTGAATTATCAAGGTGATAAATGTATAGGAAATAAAGTGAGTTTATAAAATAAATTCTAATCACTTTTTTATTCTTTTGTCGAAAATTAGAGAGGGGATTTGTGTAAGACAAATTTACAAGAGAGCACTTTGGAGTTGTTTGATTTTTTAAAGAAGCAAATTTGTAAGGGATTGTGGGTTACATACAATTATGTAAATTCTTATTATTCATTTCATTTTTTTTTCTAATTGTTTCAAAATAATTCATTACTTCTTTATATCTATTCATATTTATAGTCCATTCTAAATAAAAATGTTTTTTTAGTTACTGCTAACAATGGAAATCTTAGCTATTTTATTTCTTCCTTTCTCTTTTGTGTAGGTACAAAGTTTAGCATTAAGGTTTTACCCTTCCAACTATTTTATAATGATAATTTTTTTCTAGGCACTAACGATTTAATGGCTTTATGCATCTATATATGAGAGTTGGGCATTTATTGCAACGATGCCACTTATTGCATTGGATCCCAAAATCGGTCCCTATCAATATTTTTTGAAAAATTATTTTGTGGCTTTTAGTGTGCACTTTACAATTTAACACATTGATGTGGTTTTAAGAAAGTCATTGTTTCAGGTTTATATGTAATTTTTTTACGGGTTATTTGGTGCAAAATATATAGAGAGTACACATTGATGGTCTTATTTGTGTATAACACACCATTGTAATTAAATATGAATTTTTAATATTTTGGTACACTTTTACTGGTGCATATTATTGTGTATCGCACATCGGTGCATATTCTTGAATAATGCCAACTGTTAAGTCATTTTTTTGAAGCTTAAATTATTTACTTTATTTATATAACATATTTCATAGTTTCTATATTTCATGATGTATGGTGTTTATTGATAAAATATGCCTGATACAACTTCAAGGAAAAATACTTGTTGCGATGAGCATGATGGGGACACATCCCAAAAAGAGAGGAAGGCAAGTTTTTAAAAATTTAGTACAAAATTAATATGTTTGGATTATCTATATGTTTAAATGATGTGTATTGGTAAATGCGTGTCATAGATAATTTTTTTGAAGAAACTAGATAAAATTGTTTGCTATATGAGTTCAAAAGAGCGTAAAACCTTGATTCAAATGTTGCAAAGAGATGAATTAGGTGAATCAAAATGTAATTAACATGGATTTTTATTTGATTTTTTAGTGGTAATGTTCTTC
Source organism: Pseudotsuga menziesii (assembly GCA_001517045.1). Taxonomy (NCBI): domain Eukaryota; kingdom Viridiplantae; phylum Streptophyta; class Pinopsida; order Pinales; family Pinaceae; genus Pseudotsuga; species Pseudotsuga menziesii. The sequence continues at coordinate 1,267,326 of LPNX010750625.1, forward strand.
TTAGGAATAACTTCCTACATGTTTCAAATAATATATTTCACATTTGTTGAATGTTGTGCAGTACTAACAAGGAGGGATGGGAATGTCGTCCTAATAAGATAAAAATTATGAAAGATGTAAATGACGATGAATTGGTTCTCAGTTCACCTATATTGGTGTTAGAAGTTGATGAAATGGTTTTTTATTATTATAAAACTATGAGGGATATAGTGGAAATAATATATAGACGTACTTTCCACTTACATTACAAAAATCAATCTAACGAGTCCAATAACCAGATTATATATAAGTTATAGCAAACATTTTCAGATATATGATTAATGATATTTGTAAGACTTGCAATAGGAAAAACACACAATAACAAGAAATAATCATTTAAAAAGTATTGTTCATAAACATCTTTTCTTATGATATGTATATACTACTAGAAAAATGATGAAATTAATATTTTAGTTGTATTTACTTTCTTATCAATATAAAAAGCTTTTTCTTTGATTTTCATTTTTTTAGGAAAATTATGAGAATTCCAAAGGAAAAACAAGGCGATATCTGAAACATGCTAGTAGGGATATCCAAAAAAAAATACAAGGAGATAGTCAAATAAATCAACATAATTGCATTGTATGACGAACCATCTCAACAACAATGTGCATCAAACATTAATAATCATTGATTTTCTTTTATGTACCTATAATTTAATTGTTGCATGAAATATTGACTTTCAAATGTTATGTTATAGAAAACAAAACAAAATGGAACCCATTCAACACATAAGACATGTTGACAAGGAAGAAAATGGTTGATCACAAGTTTATGAGTACTTGTGTTTTCCTTACATAAGATTTCATATTTGTTGTGATTTTTATATTTTAATTAATTTACACTTGTCTTTGGATGTGTTATAATAGGTGCTCACATACAAAGAAGAGCCATCATAAGAATTGATTGAAATTGGGTTAAGTATGGGTTGTGAGTATATGTTGGAGTATCAAAACTTTAATTATGCAATTTATAAGTAGCTATGTTATTTTACTTCCTCCATTTTATAATTAATGGAACAACGATAAACCTTTATATGAAATCTATAATTTGTCATGGCATATAACACGCCGCAAGAAACAAACTATGGAGAGGAGGCACCATAAGAGTTGTTGAGAGATGACATGCAATATGGCTATGAAAGAATTCATATTATTTATGAATTACTTCTAGATATAGCATTCCTTTCGATTTACATAATCATTTATATTATATTATACATTTAGATATACTCATTATACCATATTTCTATTAAACATGGATAGAATGAATGAAATCAAGCCAATCCAAAAAATAATCGGCCATATAACCCAAGTATACTATCGCTTATAAGTGATGAAGAAATGAGGCATGCAAGCAACTGGATCATTGACAGTAGTTTGAGTGAAGAATGAAGATCAATATATTTGAGTGTTATTGCAAGTTGTATGTTTTGAAATGAATGTCTGTGAAAATCAAACATGGTTTAATGTACTGGACATATTGTCATAACTGGATGGCCACAAATGACCAAGTGGAACAATTACATATTGACATGTTGATTTTTGTGGACCTTTATGTTGTCCCATTTTGTATGATGAAATGGTTTCTTATTGATATATAATAAAATGTGTTTCTTATTCGATTACATTTTCTAACATTGTAAGATGTTACATTATTGATTAAATATATGAATAAATATATATAATACAATGAAAATATGTGTAATCCAATGGTGTAACACATTAATATAATCATTATATCGAAACACAATAATTAATCCATTTTACCCACCATTGTCCTCACCTTTTTAGAGCTTGTCAGTTGTGGGATGAAACCAACAAATGTGACACTGTTAACACCCCTCAAGGTTATAATAGTACTCCACACACTCAACATCCCACATTGCAATTGATGGTATTACAAAGCCCCTTTACACCAAAAGGGTTAGTAATACCACAACAAATGATGCTTCATCCTAATTAGTTTTTTACCTCAGCTAATATGAATGACCCTTTTTTCTAGATGACCTTAATGATCTTTGTTGATACCAATCTTCAAACTCAACATAATCGATATGACATATCAACTGAACTTGTCTATTCTAACAAGAATAAGGATTCACCTTTACCATAAGGACCCTTAAATATCCCATGACATAATGTTGACGCTATATCGAAGTTACCTAAGATCCCCTTACATTGCATTGCCCATAACCCCAATGCCAGAACTACTCATAACTAAATTGTTTTGGATGATGTGGTCCAATTCTACATTGGAACTTCTACGTAACTATCATGTTCAATGTAAATCCATTCTATATACATTCAGAGTGGTTAATCCTTCTGATTCTCATCTAATCACTTTTGATTTAGCCAGAGATGAATTAGAAATTCCTTCTTTGATATCCTTTCAGGTTCTTGTCACCATTAATAACTTAATTATACATTGATGCATTATTGACAAAGGATCTTCCACATGTGTCACATTGACACATATTTGGAATATTCTGGAGTTTCATGAATTGACCATGTCCCTTATGAAGTTATGTGAAAATGATGGTTGAACCTCTTACTTGCAAGGCCTCCTCCAAAATGTTCCCATAGAACTCACTGGTAAAACCATATTGATGAATATTGAATTTGTATTCCTTCTTGGTCGTAGGTACATTTACATTATGAACATAGTCACTTCCATTTTGTTTCAACTTATGACATTCCCTCATAACGAGAAGATCATTATGCTCGTTAACTCACATATCATGATCCCAAGTATTCCTCCAATCAAGAGAATGTGGTCAAGGGAAGCCTTTCCATGCCTTCATTCACTGTAGTTGGTCCTAGAATATTCCAAGATGCCTAGTTGATTGGAACTTATTTGGCAACACCCCCCTCTTATCACCAAAGATAATATTTTAGTGTTATGTAATATTACCTCTGAAAACACCCCTACTAAAAAAAATAGTTCACTACATCCTGTCTAAATGGGAGGACATTTGTGGGTGGGAATGCCTATTCATTAAGTGCCTTTCCTCTTTCCTCCTCTAAAGATTGTTGGAACCTTTGTTATGACTACTCTTATCCTCCCAAGGATTACTTTAGGCCTTTGAATTTGGTACCTTACGCTGCCAAATCCTTGACACAATTCCCAAGTGGTTTTAGTCCCCTTTCAACCATTTTGTACTTCTCATGCCCCACCACCTATGATTATGGAGGAGGCCCTTGATTCCACCAAACTTACTCCTTAAACATGACTATTTTCTCCCATGCTATAGTGCCCACCAGACCACCTACACCCTAGCCCATTAGCGATATCCCTGGTCACACCACCCATCAATGTTCTGAGTTGCTTGTTTTGCATAGGCATATCCATGTTTAGGAAGAATGATTTAAACACCCATGTAGTTCACATTACCATTCCTAAAGATACCAAACAACATAATAAGGCATTGTGTACCAACCACTTATGTGCATTATGTCGAATCTATGGCAACTATTGATACCATTACACATATCTCCAAACGTGTTTAATATAAACTTAGTGGAACTTCACCTTAGGTCCTTAGAATCTCAGGTCATAGCGACTGAAGACATATCGCCACTTGAAAAAACAAGTAAAGGGATTGTCTCAATTTGTTACATTTATTCCTCGGGAGCATCCCCCTCTTTATCATCTTCATCACCCTCATCACCTTTATCACCCATAGTGGAGTTAGACTCCCTGATCTTTCAACCCCTACCTTTCAAAGAAAAAAGGAAATCCTTGAAGCTCTCACCAAACCTGATCACCCATGGGATGATATTCATCACCAAGCTTATTTCCTTCCATAATAATTCCATGTATCGGGTGAATCTTTGAACCAGTTCTCCATTGAATCAAAATATTTTATTCCTCCGGGACGCATTGATTGTTTTAAAAATATGATTCCTACTATGGATTCCTTTGGGTAGGGGAATATGGCCAACATATAACACATTATCAAAGTGTACATTTCGATTAATCGTAATGTCACTGAGAATGTATTTATTGGTGCTTCTTGCACCTCTAAAGAGGTTGCAACTTATAAAGCTCTCTTGCAAGTATTTCATGATGTTTTTCCTAGTCTTACATTGAAACATTAGGAATCTAAATGCCTTTGAGGAGGGGAATATGGCCAACATATCACCCATTATCAAAGTGGAAATGTTGGTTAAGCTTGATTTCATTGATAATATATTTCTTAATGCTTCCTGCACCTCTGAAGTGGTTGCAGCCTATAAATATTCCTTTCAAGATTTTCATGACGCCTTTTCCTAGTCTTACTTTGAAATGATTGAGATTGGGATATAGTGGAACATCACATTGATACATGGCCCAATATCAAACCTGTGCACCAAAAGAAGTAGCTTATTCATCCTTCCAAAGCTCTAGTGGTCAAACATGAAATCAATAAACTTTGAGATGTGGTGTGATCTACTTTATTGCATATACCACATGGGTTTGAAATTTGGCTCTGGTTAACAAAAAAAAGCACCATTTATGTTTGTATTGTTTTCAAAGATCTCAATAAAGCTTGTCCCAAAGACAACTACCCTATCCCCTTCATTGGCCATATTATTAATGCCTATGGGGGACATGAGGTTCTATCCTTCATGGATGGTTTCTCAAGGTACAACCAAATCCAAATTCATCCTTAGGACTAGTACAAAATCACCTTCTCATCCCCTTGGTGAAGCTTTTCCTTGGCAAGTCATGCCCTTCGGACTCAATAACGTAGGAGCCACCTTTCAACATGCCATGTCATACTTCTTTGATGACATGTTTGATATTATTTTAGAATATTTCAATGACATCACAACTCATTCAAATAAGCGATCACATTAGTTGGAACATCTTCTCAAATTTTTCTTAGGTGTCGTAGATATAACCCACATAAATGTTTTTACGTCCTTGTTGCATAGTTGCAAGGATTTATCATTTCTAAACAATGAATCATTGTTAATCCTTTAAAATTTCAAGCCATTCTTTAAATCCTCCCCTCCAAATACTATATGCCAATTACAAATCCCTCAATCCAAGGAGAAATTTGTATGATTCTTTATTGTAGATAATGCCACTTGTCATTAGTAGAAAATAAGAGATAAATGACCAGATGGCCAAAAAATTTGGTCACCATAGTTTTTTCAAGGTATAAATACCAAACTTGAGTGAGCTAACTAAAAATGACCAGATGAATGACTAATTGGGTCATGTGATAAAATATATGACCAGATAAAAAGTAACTAAACAAAAAATGACCACATAACAATAACATTAAGAATATGAATTGGTCATTTATTTGGTCATTGTTAGTTGTGTCACTTTGGAAATGAGAAATTACAATTTTGATAATGAATTTGTACAATTTACTAAATTCTAATACTATAGATGGATTCAGAGACCCCTTGAATTCTAACACTGCAGATGGATTCCCATCCGCAGTGTTAGAATTGTGGGATCTCTGAATCCATTTGCAGTGTTAGAACTTAGTAAATTGCAGACCCCCTCATGTGTCACAACTTAGCATTAGTTCATGAAGTAGACTTGCACCACTTACATTAACAACCTTATACGTAGTCTTCTGTTCTTGGAGCAAAAACAATTTGCTTCTAAGATTTACATCATTCTCAAGATATCATAATTAATATTCAATACATCTATGGTACACACATTAATAAATACCATCCCAAGCTGAGATATTGCAAGTACCACAAACTTAAACTAAAAATGCCCACATAACAATTGGTCATTTTTAGTTGTCACTCATACAATGAAAAATTGCAATTTTGACAATGAATTTGTACAATTTACTAAATTTTAACACTGTAGATGGATTCAAAGACCTCTTTCTAAAGGGTCTCTGAATCCATATACAATGTTAAAATTTAGTAAATTGTAACATTTTAGATGGATTCCGAGATATGAGTGTTGAAACATGACACCATATGCAAACCTATTGATTTTTTTTGCAAGATCATTTCATATGTACTATCACATCTAGTTCGAAGTCTTTATCATGCCATATCTTATTTCACCATTTTGCTTTTGTTTTATCCCTTCGATAGATTTTCCAAGTTGCGTCATGTGCATCATCATAGTGTGGTTGATTCGAGTCTTGGATATTTGTTGTCTTTCCCTCTTGGCATTGTCATGTCGTGAAGTTGGTGTCATTATGTTTGTCTCGTCATACCGATCACGTTCATATTTTGTTTGAACAAAACCATTGTTGTTTGACCCTCTCGACAGTCTATTAAAGTTTTGACAATCATGTATTTTGCACACATTAAGTGTGAGACCAAGGAAATACTTTATTAAACTGTATTTTTGATAAACATAGTTTCATTCCTTCTTTTTTCTTATGAAACAAAAATTCTATTCGAAAAAGTTTCCACACTACATTAAACTTAAGGACCATTGGGAATGTGAGACCCCTAATAATGTATCTTCCAGTTGAATAACATAAATGAGAATTAGATACATGGTATGAATAATCAATCCTTGATAGGATCAACACAATTATAACATGGAACCAAAATAGGCGCCACATAATTAAAACATTTGTAATCAGGTAGAGTCAATGGTTAGGCCTTTGAGAAACATGGGAAAATGGCTTAATGAAGAGGTATGGGCGATTACAAAAAGATTGGGTAGGTGTAAGTGGACACTATGACCAATTAATCATTATATACTACAACTTTGAGTGCATAGATCCAAATCCATTGATACACTAGATATTATATGGTTCTATGAGCCAACCATTGCAATTTTTGTTTGTTTGTTTGTTTGTTTGTTTGTTTGTCAAAGTAGTTTGATGTTTATAGTACTCAGGGATACCAACCTATCACTTGTTGATACAATCTCAAGAATCCAACATGCATCTACATCAATGTTTACTATAGACAAAACTTGGCAATCTTAAATAACTTGTTGGTGGTTCAAAAGAGGTGGACTTCCACTCTTGCCATAGGTTTCCGAGTCTTGGGCCATTAAACCATTTCCATATGTTTGAGGAAAACAAACTCTTACATAATCATAAACAATTCCAGGTCACACTCTACGTTCAAAACAAGGCTTCAACAAGTGAGTAAATATCCACTTGCTACTATCGAATCATCGCTAAAGCTAATAAGATAAATCATGTATTATCTAGAAGAAGTTAGCCTTTAACCCATGCATAAGCTTAGATTCTAAAACCTTACTGTAACTAAAACTCTACTTAAAATAAATATTTACAATTTGTAAAACCAAACTTTTAATATTAAAAAACGTATAGACAACACTTGGGTGCATTTAATGATTTACTATTATTAGAAAACAGGAAAATTTCCATTTTTATCAAATATCTATGAATCTTGAGATATATTGATCTATTTCCGTATGTTTGAGGAAAACAAATTCTTAACTAATCATACTCTACAATGAAAACATGATTTTAATTTGGAAGGAAGTAGCATCCTAGCTACCTTCTCATCCTTAAATACAAGGAAGAGAAATAATGTAATATTTAAAATAACTTAACATTTACCATGCTTAAAGCTTGGATACTAAAACCAAATTGTAAATTAACGTCTACCGAAAGGAAATCTTCATAATCTATAAAACAAAATTTTAGTATTAAAAACAAAACATTAAGTCAACTTTTCGAATTATTTTTACCCTCGAATCATTTAACCACTTCGATAAGTGCTTTGATCACATGTGTAAAGTGGAGAGAATGGTAGGAAAGTGTCGCCACAACTCTAGAAAATTCAATCACTATTTAGTGCATCAATTGAAATTCTTTACCGCACTTCGTTTGGAGGTTTTCTGCATTGCATTGGGTTTATTTATTTGGGTGAGTGGCGACCATCCCTATGATTTCATTGTCCAGTCTTGTATTTCTTCTTGTTTTCATTTTTTCATCTAGGGTTTGTTGGCAGCTAGGGGGAAGTGGAGAAAAGAGAGAAGGGGAGATTATGGAGTCAGTGGAGGTGATTGAAAGGCCTTTAGAGCCTGCAAATACACACCCACTCGAGTATTCATGGACTTTTTGGTTTGATAATCCAAATGGGAATTCTAAGCAGACCACCTGAGATAGTTTGTTGCGCGCTGTTTACACCTTCAATAGAGGCAAAGACTTTTATGGCTCCACATAATAACCCCAATTTCAAATATTTTTGTTTTTATAAAAACAAAAATGAATTAAATAGATGAAAATAACACTATTAGATTAAAACATCCATAAAGATTGGAAAGCTATAAAGTTTTCATTCTTCCTTACTGTTAACCCATTAAATCTTTAGGGATGTTTCAAGGGAATATTTCTTAGAGATTGGAAAGCTATAAATTTTTCATTCTTCCTTTTTGTTAACCCTATATCGCTTACTTAGCCCTTCAGCTAAGAATTTTATTGAAGTAAATGTAAAAAGGTGAAGCCTGCACTTTATCCTTGACAATCGCTTTTGAACCCTGTAGCTACTTACCCCTCTTCTGTTAGGATACCTGTTTGGGCTTCTGCAAATTTGTGGTTCGTTACTGTTCGAGGAACTGTGTTCTCTGAAGTGTGGTTAGTAGGTCATGATTTATGGGTGTTGTGGAATTGTTTTTTTTGGCAGTTGTGTGCTCTTTACTGTTCTAGGAACTGCGGTCTCTGCTTCAGATTTTTTTAGTCACTGTTTCTGGGCTTGGTGGACTTTCGAGAAGGCATCTCGATTTGATGAGTTGAATACTGTTACTGTGACTTTCTCCTGCCCCTTTCATGGGTCCTCTGTTAACTATTGGGTGAATCATTGGTACCTCCGTTGACTGTTGGGTGAATCCTGTGCCTTTCACGGGTCCTCCCTTGACTATTGGGTGAATCATTGGTACCTCTGTTGACTGTTGGGTGAATCCTTGGTATCGTGAAGAAAATTTCAACATTCTTTATGTGAAAAAGGTACGACATTTGTGGATTCAACCCTTGTACATCACGACTTCTCCTTCGGGACTGACCCAGGTACTTATCTTGTCGGCACTGGTGTTCTTGTCTTCGCTTTTTGTTTTTATGAGGTATTAGTTTATGGGTTGCTGGTTTCACGGCTACCCACATGGAGTCCGCCCTCTGTCCAAGAGGTCTTAGTACCAACCATGTTAAACAAGTGGGAATTAGGGGGGGTGGTTTTATGTGGCATTATATTGTTTTTCGGTTGTCCGGTCAGTGCTTTTTGGTCCTTGCCGGGTTTCAGTAGACTGTTAGTCGGTTCTCCTTTGTTTTAGGCTTGGGTTTACGGGTTTGTTGTTGGTTTTTGGTTAACTCTTGTCCTGTTAGGGTTTGGGTACCACATTCTGTAGCACTTGTCGGTGGGGTATCCTGTGGGACCTTTTGGGGGTTTAGGATTCTATGTTGACCGGATGGAGTCTTCGGGTTCAAGGGATGGAGTCTTTTGGGCTTTGTCCGCCATATTGTCCCTCGGGGGGAATGAACTGTCCTCCCCATTATAGCAACTCTTGTAGGAAATATAAAATCCTGAAAGCTCTTGAATCCAAACGCCGCTAGGTGCTTGGGAGAGACGTAATGTTGGATAGAGTCTCTGAACTTTGTCGAAGGGAACTGATCGAGTGTCTTGAATATTGTTCCATGAATAGGGAGGAGTGGGTGGCTTGGGATACTACCCACTAGAATCCCATCTTAAACTATGTACCTACCATTAGTCTACTTTCCAACAAGTGGCTGGTCTTTGTCTTTCTGGAGGACTCGAATGCTTCTCGTATATTGAATTCGCTCTAGACTATTACGAACGGATCATTGGTTCTCAGCCACTGGAATTCCAATTTTGATCCACTCAAGGAAAGAGTAGTCAAAATAAATCTCTGGGTATTGATGCCTGCACTGCCATTTCCTTTGTGGAACACGGATTTCCTGATAGGTATTTCCAACACTCTAGGGTGGTTTATGGCTTTGGAAAAAGACTTCCACCTTATCTTTGATAAGAGAATGGCCAAGGTTCTTGTCGAGCTGGATGTGTCGAAGGGGCTCTTTCCTGACATTGATATTGTTTGCAATAACTCGGTCTTTACACAAAGACTGGACTATTTGAACATGCCTTTCACATGTAGTTATTGCCATGAGACTGGACATTTGAAGAATAAATGCTCTTCATTACTTCACGGCCTTCCCTTAAACCATGGATTCTTTGATTCAAAACCATCTCTTGGCCCTCCCTCAGAGTTCTCTCCTCCTGTTTATTATTCTGGTTTTCCCACTCTTGTTGGACCATATGACTCCTCTTCACCGGCCTCTTTTGGTGACCTCACTAAAGGGGAGTTACAGTATATACAAGACATCGAGAATATAACTCGTACATCCAATGCTACTCCTTATTTGGTACCTAACATTGCTTTCCCTACCTATCCTGCCACTTTACCACACCCCACTGCACCAACTCATACTACTGCCTCTCCTAAGTCTCCTCCCTCCATGTTGGAAGACTTTCCCCCACTCTAGAGGAAATCTCCCCCTATCGTTTCTGATACTTCTCACAGTCCAACTTCCTCACCTTCTTTCATGGACCCTTCCCTACTTAAATCCTTAGCCATCTTCTTAGGCAAATCACCTGTCTCACTTATACTCTCCCACTGGATTCGAATAGGTTTGAGAATGTCACAATCCGGAAAGCTAGGAAAAATAAACATTCATCTACCCCTTCTGATGAGATTGGATCCATAGGTCTCTATACTCCCCTCTCTGCAAGGATCAAAGCTACAGCTAGATCCCTGAACTCTCCTCGAGCACATAGAGCACAACCACCGGTAGATCAGGTTGACCCATGAGGATTATCTCCATGAATATTCATGGGTTTGGAGGGCTTACCAAACAAAAAGCCCTCAGGACACTGTTCTCCTCGTTGAACCCTGACATGATTTTGTTACAAGAAATTACGTGTGACCACTATTCTTCTCTCCGTTTGTTTTCCAAGATGAGGCCAGGCTGGGAATTTTGTGCACTAGACTCCTAGGGCCTCTCTGGGGGACTTCTCACAGGTTGGAACCCCCACCTCACCCATTGCAAGGCTTTTCACGCCTTTGATGGCATCTTAATCAAGGATAGATTTAAGGGCCTAGACTATGTTTTCTCCATTATGAACTGATATGGGCCCTACTCTAACAAAGCTTTCTTTTGAGACAATGTATTGGCTGGGGGCATTTTTAACTACTCCAATCTCATTTTAGCTGGGGACTTAAACTTCACCCTCTTTGATGTTGATATTTGGGGTGAAAAAGCCCGTATTGATCACATGGTGCACTACTTCTCTCACCTCTTGGACTGTACCAACATGGTGGACTTAACCCCCCACTCTCCTGGCCCCACTTGGAGGAATGGTCATGTGGGCCATGAGGGAGTTAGAAAAACACTTGATAGATTCCTGGCATCTCTCCATATCTTTCTTGCTTTGAATCACTACAAATTATGGATCCATCACTCAGATATCTCTGATCACTATCCTGTTTTCTTAGAGTTGACCTTTGTGCCTTCCTGTCATCTTTATCCTTTCAAGTTCAATAGGGCATGACTCTTGGAAAAAGATTCATGTGAATTTGTCAACTCTTCTTGGGTCTCAAAAGTACATCCCTCATTAGACCCTATGTCTGCTCTTACCTTTAAACTTTAGAGACTCATAGGAAATGTTAAGGATTGGCAAAAAAGGATGACCCTGGCCAGGGCCAAAGAGGCTATAGAGATTGACACAGTGATACAAGATCTCCTTACTTCTTGTATCTCTGGTATCTGACTGTTTTTGAAGCTACTCAACTCTCTCAGCTGAAGGCTAGAAAGGACTCATTGTTGGCACATCAGGTTCTCACCTAGAAACTCAAAAGAAGATTTGAATGGATTAATGAGGGTGATGTAAACACAAAATTTTCCATTCCTATGCTTCGGCCAAAAGGAATTCGAAATCTATTTGGGCCCTGCAGAACTAGTATGGTGAATTGATCGAGGATGAATCACAACTCAAGTGTTTGGGTGCATTGCACTTTTTAGATTTGTTTACAGATGATGGTGCTACTAATATTGAGGACCAACTCAAAGTCATTAGGATTTTGCCTTCTTTTGTCCAAGAGGATGAAAAAGAGTGTTTTCTGGCAGATTTTACACTGTCTAAAATTGAAAGTGTGCTTAAAGGTTTTAAAAAAGACAGAAGTCCTGGACTTGATGATTGGCCTGTAGAATTCTACCTCCATTTCTTTGATCTGGTAGGTCTTGACATTCTTAAGGATGTAGAGTAGTCTTGGTGTGAGGGCAGGGTAACGAGTCACCTTAATGCTAATTTTATCACCCTCATGCCAAAATGTGAGAAGCCACTTTCGTTTGCTAACTTCATGCCTATTTCCCTTTGCAACTTGGTCTATAAGACCATCTCCAAGCTAGCCACCATCAGGTTAAAACCCATCTTGGACAAAGCCATCTCTAGGAACCAGTTTGGATTTCTCCATAACAGAAAGATCATTGAGCTTGTTGGCATTACTTAGGAAGTACTACACTCCATAAAATTGGAAAAGAAGAAGATCTTGGTACTCAAGTTAGACCTTGTCAAAGCCTTCGACCGGGTAAACTGGGATTTCCTTAGACTAGTTCTCTTATAGATTGGTGTATCGGTGTTGGGTGTCAATTGGATTATGGGCTGTGTGAAATCTTCAAATTTGGTTGTTCTTGTCAATGGGACACCCTCCAGGTTTTTTCCTGTCTTGAGGGGCATCAGGCAGGGATGCCCCATATCACCTCTCCTCTTTATCTTGATTATAGAAAGTCTGGGTTTACTCATATCCAACGCACAACATAGGGGGCTATTACTGGTATCAAGGTTTCATCAAGCATGAACCTTACTCACTTGTTATTTGTTGACAATGTTATTTTGTTTGGACTTGGAACTCTAGAAGAATGGCAGAACTATAAAGAATTATTAGATCTCTTCTGCTCAACTACGTGTATGAAAATCAGTGTTGAAAAATCGCCTTTTATATACAATAATATTGATGAGTCTATCAGAGCTAGGATCTTCTCCTTGTTGCCATTTAAAATGGAGCCCTTGTTTGTTGGCTTCAGGTACTTAGGATATTATCTCGAGCCTATGGGATATTGTATTAATGATTGGCGTTAGCTTATCAAAAATTTTGAAAAAAGGATAAGCAATTGGACTTACAGGTTGTTATCCCTTGGAGGTAGGCTGACCCTAGTCAAATCGGTTCTTTTGGGACTGGCTATATATTGGCTCATTTTGGCACGTATGCCCATAACTATATTGAACTACCTAAAGTGTTCCATCTTCAATTTCCTCTGGGGAAATACCGATGGGAACCCCAAATTACACTTAGTTGATTGGCATACGATCTCCAAACCATATGAATTTGGTGGTTGTATTATCAAGAACTTGGATTGGTTCAGCTTGGCACTTAGACTGAAAATTTTATGGATGGTATTGAATGACGAGGGCATCTGGTCCCACATAGTCATACATAAATATCTTAAGAATAAGCCATTTGATGAATGGTTACGCCTACAAGTATTTAATATCTAGGGCACATCATATATTTGGAATGGTTTCATCAGGGCAATATCATGGATCACCATGTGTCTGGGGTGGAAGGCTGGGAATGACCGAAACATTAAAATTGGTATTGACCCTATTGTTGGCTTAAGCTCTGATTATATCCTGCCTGAGGATCTCAGGATTTATTTAGAAGACTATGGTATCACCTCCCTCGCTGATGCCTGCAATTGGGGAATTGGTCCTTCCTCTTGGTCTTACTGGATTACTGTTGATGATATTGATTTAGGAGGTTATTGGAAAGAGAGTTGGACAAAATACATTGAGGGGTTATCACATGGCTGCATCCGAATTAGCGAAGGATTGGACTCTTTAGTCTGGATGTTCAACAAGAGTAATGGTAAGGTCAGTGATAAATTGGCATATGACCTCATTACCTCGAGCACCCTCATAGACCATCCTAACAAAACACTCATTCTGATATGGAAATGCAACATTCCTTTGAAGGTGATATGTTTCAATTGGTTATGTTTGTGCAACCGTATTAATACTTGGGATAATTTAATAAAAATGGCTGGATCGGACCCAATCAGTACAACTTATGCAATTGTGAAGCCGAGTCTGTCAATCATCTTTTTGCAGAGTGCTTGTTTACACTAAATGTTATCCATTGTCTCAGCACTGTGCTTCACCGTCCTATTTCTTGGAAGGAGTCCACATATTTGCAAAATCTGGAAAATTGGTTCAGTTATGAAAAGAAGTTAACTTACCTTCCTCTCCTCATTACATGGTAATTATGGCTTAGCAAGAACACGATCATTTTTGAGGATTGTAAGCCAGACATATACTACACTGTACATAACATTATGGAACAACTTCAGTTACATCCCGTGACTACCCATCCGAAGTTCAATCGAAGAATTACAGGTACAACTCCTGTCTTTGATTTCGTTGCTGGTTTTTTTGGCGAGGCATCAACAATAATGATGGGAGGCATTGGAGTACACCTTCTCATCAGCCAGGACCATTTTTTTTGCATGAAAATGGGGTGTGGTCAGAGCACCAACACTAGATCTGAACTGCTTGCACTGTGGATTCTACTGGTTATTTCTAAATTACTTGGCCTACCTTTTTTACATATTCATGTCGAATCTTCAACCATTATCAACTGGTTCAATGGGAGGGCTGACCTCTCTGCTCTCAATATAGATGGTTGGTTCCATAGCATCAGAGAATTGGAAACTTCCTTTCTCCACCTCGACACCTGGCATGTTTACAGAAAAATTCAATGTGAAGGCAGCTGGCTTATCCAAGGAAGCACTTGCTTTGGCCTCTGGCCTCCTTCTTTATTCTGAATTCACTGAGGGTGAATGTATTGGGAATGGTTCAATACAGCTATATTAGCTTTGTGCAGGCTTAATCCTATTAGTACATCTTTGATGTTTCTTGAGTATGGCGGTGATTTTATATATCCTTTGGATATCAAAGGTGAACTTTCCCTCTCTTATTAATGCTTGAAATTCCCAGAAGTGCATCCTTGGATTAGCCATACTGCCTTGACTTGCATTCTCAGTATCATGGTGGTATTGGTTGGAGATTGGTCAATGGTATTTTGGTCTTGTATCTCTGCTGGGTTATGATACACTTTCTATGTTTTTTGATGTACTGATATGTGGATATGAGGCTGAGATCTATATTTTATGCTATGGACTTGCCCTTGTGCAATACCCATCTTGTACTGTAACCAAGTTACCTTTGATTCTGATGAATAACAAGGAACTGCTATTTTCTCCTGAAAAAAGCTATTCAGCTAATAATGTTACTTTTATTTCTTACAGGTTATAGTCATATGGATAATTGCATCCCTCAGTTCCACACAATATCAAAAGACCCCCCTTTTTAAGGTAGGTACTCTATAAATAGCCTGATCACATTATTTTAATTTATAAACACGTTTCTATGGTAGCTTGTGCATAACTTATTCAATGATCTGACTTTGTTTCCCTAGACATGGCATATTAACTTGTCCTTTGAAAATGGTGTTTGACACATGTTCTAAACTTATAGACGTGATTTTTATGCAAGTGAAAGTGTGTTTCAAGTTGAAGTCCGTTATATAACCTTTATGCAAATCGTAACTCCAGATTTACGATATTGAACCTTTTTTTTCAGAAGGAAAAAATCCTGTCCTTGATATTCATAAACTGAATAAAAGGGAATCTAAAGTGCCATCCCTGAGTAAGGGTCACAATCATACAAGATCAATGAGAGAGTATCAATATACTGTAGACCAATAATAAGTCTCAATACAACAAGTTGCCTAGGGGGAGATCCAGGAACAGACCCATCAAATACACTATCTAGTCAAAGACAATAATGTGAACCTATCCATATAAACCCATCCCCACCGTGAACATAAGAGTGCAGAGCTGCTATCTAAAAGCACCCGCTCCAAACAACAAAGGAGGTGCTAAACAAAAACAAATGGAGAACAAGCTCCAACATCGAGCTCAAAAGAGCATAAAAGTATCATGAGAGACCAAAAGGCGTTCAAAATTTTTAGAATAAATACCAGAACCAGGAGCCAAATACAGGGCATACTTCAATAGTCTATCTGCAAGCTGATTATGTTCATGGTAGATATGACAGAAGGACAAGTTAAGAAAACACGTACAAATTTTTCTGATATCCCTGCACCAGTGACTGAGCTCAGGTGGAGACAGGGCTTCAACACCCTTAACCCAGTTAATAATGACCATTGAGTCCCCAAAAAATTTAAGTGTGGGTATCCCATCACTTGGGAAATATGCAAAAGCGCCCAGAGACCAATAAATTCTGCTTTAGTGTTGGTACATGTTCCCGCCCCCAGAGCAAACTTGAAGGGATGAGACTTATTTAGGTATAAACAGATACCAACTCCTCCAATATTTTTGGCTAATGCCCCATCAAAAAATCCACAGGGATAGACAAGAGTAGGATCAGAGCCTAGGGCTCTAGGCTTCTTTGCCTTTCTATAGGGAGGCTGATACAACTGGGATAAATATTCGGTCTGAAAAATAATGCTCAAGACAGTAAACTTTTTTCCTTTGAACAAATAAGAATTCCTAGCTTTCCAAATAGTCCACATAGCGAAGAAAAGAAGGTAGCAGCAGACCGAGTACTTTGAGAACCTGTTAGTCCAGTTCCTCATATAATTATAAAGATTATCACACTGAAGAGGAGGAATGAAATGGAATTGTCCACTGAGATGACTGATAACATCATTCAAAACAGAGCATGATGTAAATATATGCTGAGCACTGTCTTCTTCTGCTCTACAGAGTGCACAAATGCCAGGCCCTATCCAACCTTTTCTATGGAGATTGTCCCATGTTAATATCTTATTTTCCAGCACCAACCATATAAAACAACTTATTTTTATGGGTAGGATACCGGACCAAATGAGGGCTTGCAGACTGTTTCTAGTCGGGGGTAGTGAGGATTGTACAATATAATCATAAACAGACTTAGCAGAGGCTGTACCAACAGACCTGTAATGATCCCAGACAAGTGTATCTGACTGAGTATTGAGCCTGATTCTTCCCATCTCCAGTCCCCTCATGAAATTGTCCCAAGAAAGCTTCCAATCACCAGCAATGCACAGGTCCTCAGCCGTGTACCAGTAATGGTGATATCTAGGCAAAATATTGTGTGCTTGTGAGAGTGTGGTAATATCCAAGTCCTCCAAGAATTCTCCGAGCCCAGCTGGTAGAGTATGAGGAGTTTGTGTTCCAATGATAGGGTTGATACCCACAAGAACTTCAATTCCACTTCCAACTTGCCATGATAAACATCTTCCCAACCATGGAAGAGTTAATAGGAACCCTTTCCAAAAAATAGAAACTCCTTGGAAGTTAAAGTTTTTACCTCTGAGCCATGCCACCACCGAGAGGTTCTTTAAATACTTATCCATTAGTACATTGTACCACAGCCCTTCACTATGTAGAACCATCCAGAAGTTTTTCAGACTCAAAGCAATACTAAACCATTGAAGGTTTTTTATGCCCCAACCCCCGTTCTCCTTCGGCTAGGATAGTTTCTTCCAATGTGTTAAATGATACCTGTGTTTATCCCCTGAAGAGCCCCATAAAAATGCAAAGGTAATGCTTCTGATCCTATTTAAGACAAAGATGGGGATGGGAGCAAGTCCTAGCCAGTATACAGGGATGCTAGACAGGACAGCTTGGCCAAGAATCAGACGGCCACCCAAAGAAAGAAGCTTATGTGACCAGTTATGAATTCTATTTTCATATTTCTGTACCAACCAGTTCCAATCACTGACCTTATACCCCAATGGTTTTAGAAAATAACCAAGGTATTTGAATCCAGAGGCAATGGGCTCCATTTTATATGGTAAGACTCTAGCAATATCACCCAGTGTATCCTCGTCAACATTGTTGAAGAGGAAGCATGATTTATCAACACTAATGCTCATCCCTGAAGCCTTACAGAAGGTACTGAGTATAACTTCAAAAGCAATCCATTCAGGAAGGGTACTAGTACCAAGAAAGATCACATCATCAATGAAAAGGAGGTGAGTGAGGTCTAGTGAAGAGGAGATTTAATTCCTCTAATGAGACCATGCTCCCTAGCATCAGAGATCAAGACACTCAAACCTTCTATAGCAAGTATGAAAAGCAAAGGAGACAATGGACAACCTTGTCTGATTCCCCGAGAGGCATTGAAGAATTGTGAGGGGGTGCCATTGACTAGTACAACAAAGTTTGCTGATGTGAGGCAACCCATTATCCAATTGACACCAAGGAGAGGCATCCCAATCTGTATAAGAATGAGTCTAATATAAGACCAGTTTACCCTGTCAAATGCCTTTACCAAATCTAGTTTGAGGATGAGAGCACAAGTGTTCTTGGTCTTAACAGTGTGGAGAGTCTCCTGGGTAATTCCTATAGGTTCCACTATCTGACGATTTTTTAGGAAACCATACCGCTCTCTGGTAATGTGAGAGTCCAGGTAAGGCTTAAGTCTGACATCAATCACCTTTTCAATTAGCTTGTACATTAAGTTACACAAGGAGATAGGTATAAAGTCAGCAAAGATAGTAGGTTTGTTTTTTTTGGGAATCAGGGCAAGGAATTTAGAGTTTAGTGAGGGGGTAATGTACCCATAAGTCCTAGCACATTCAATAGCAAGTAACAAATCATTGCCCAACAAATCAAAAAAGTGTAAGTAAAATTCGACAGGCCAACCATTGGGACCAGGGCTCCTATCCTTCTTGAAAGACATTAATGCTTTTTCGATCTCAGACAGAGTAACAAGAGCTATGAGACTAGGTGCATTTTCCTGTGAAATCATAGAAGGGTAAAGCGAGACAACCCGAAGCTGGGTCAGCAAGCAAGTTTGTTTATCATCACTGAATATATGTGCAAAATGTCTTTTACCCAATTCCTTAAGTGCATGCTAATCCTCTAAACAGTGACCCTCCTCATCTTCTAAAGACCAGATAGTGTTATGATTTCTTATACCCGAGGCAATAGCATGGAATAACTTGGTGTTGGAGTCACCATACGGAGCCCACTTAGTATGGCTCTTAAGTTTCCACGTGAGTAAGTAATGATCCTGCAATTTATTTTTCTTAGCTCTAAGTTGGTTTAGAGCTAACTGATCCTCATGGATGAAAATACCCAATAAGGAACCCAAGAGAAGGGATTCAATCTCCTTATCTAGCCTCATAGAATTAGAATTCATAGAAATTTGTTTCTCCTGAGTCCAAGCTTTTACTTCCTTCTTCAAAGAATGCAACTTATGTGTGAGGATGTCCAAACGATTATGAGAAGACTGAGGGTTAAGCTCTGACCATCTCTTACAAACCGAGAGATTGAAATCTAGATCTGTGAGCCAAGATATATTTAGGATATTGAACCTATAGTTCTTCTAAGGTAATCCTTGGTCTACGCTTACATCGAAAATATATCTTGACTACCTTTGATCATTATATGATTCCTCCTAAGTTCTAGTGGCATATACTCTCTTTAATTCCATCGTGAGATTTAGGCACGGGCCTAGGAAGTGGTGTTACATTACAAAGGTGCCACGTCTTTACTTCTCATTAATGGATTGATTCCAGGGTTATTTAGAAGCGGTATTGCTCAAATTGTGAATTTCCTCCTTAAGAACGATAAGCCCACTAATTCTTTTTTTATATGTATAAAAGATGTTTATGTTCATATTCGGTTAGAATTTTCACCTACAGGTGTAAGAAACCCTAATTCTGTGTTTGGAACTAGTAATACGCTAGTGTATTCTATGTTTCTCATTTATAAGAAATAATAGGGTTTAAGAAGATTACCTCTGTCTAGATGTTTCCCGATTACTCAATACTCTCACTGTATGTAATTCTGAGCAGTCCATTTTTTTCTTTTTATAAGAATTCAGCAATTGTAGAGGATGTCTATTAGTTTTTTTCTTCTCCAGATTTAGGCACACACCACATAGAAATTCATGCGTCAAAACAACAACCAGTGACTGCCTCAGAAGACTAAGGTTGTCACGAACTTGTAGTGGAAAACATGCTAGGAAATGTTGTTTGCAATCAACATAAAAGTGTTTTAGGAGGACTTGAAAGAAGTTGAATTGAAAGAAAACATTTCAATCCGGAGTGCCCTGAGAGCCAAGGGAGGTGGGTTTTGGTACACTACAATGTATTTCTTTCAGAATTGAAGTAGCATCATTTGAAGTTGTAGGATAGCTATCCCATCAAATAAATATCTAAGAAGGAAAAAAGAGGACCAGAGAGAGCATTCACACAAAGACATAGAGAATAGGATTAGGGACCCATTGTCATTTCCCTTCTAGTAGTGTATTTTCTAAAATAGGCAGTCACATAACTTTTAAATGTTTGACAAAACATATGACTTTTGGACCATAGACCAAAACCAAGAATTAAGGGAAATAACATTCTGCAAAGGTATGGGGAAAGGGTGGGACCATGACAATTAAAGTTCGTAATTATTTCAATGGCTGGATTAATAATAGATTTAGCAATAAAGTGACTCAATTCCATTGTAATTCTAGTTTACTTTATCATGACATTCAAAATTATCCTTTAAGAGCTAGAATTAATCTACAATAACTCTAAAATAAATTCAACACATTGCTTACACTTTATTAATGAGTGTAACTCCAACTTGTGAAAATATATGGTAACATTTTGGATATGCAAATATAGTATTGTGCATATGTTAGTGCTTCACAAAATAAGATTTGAAAATGATGACACGAAAACAAATATAGTGTGTAAACCTTTTCTAGAATATCTGCCTCCTCTGTATACATAAGCTCCCTTTCCCTTGCATCCTTAAGCTCCTTCTCATATTTGTCCTAAAAGAAAATTTAAAAGCCATTAATAGTTAGCATGAGGCAATGATCTTAGCATAGTAGATAACCTCAAGAGAAGGATCATTAGTAAAGCCTCTCCATTTAAATTTATGCTAGTTATCATGATAACCAAATACAAGAGTCTTTTTATCAAAACACTTGCTCTTTAATTGTCCAACTAAAAGATATGAATAAACAAAGAAGGAAATTATGTTACATCCACAAATGAACAAGTGCAATCAAGATGAAACCATCTATCAGTGTGACCATTTTTTTCAAACTTTCAATTTTTTTTTTGTACTCAAAGTAGATATGGGCATCTAAATCAACTTGTCTCTGTTCAGCAGGGAGCTACATGAATTGCTTTAATAATGTTGACAACTAATGAACCATCCTTCGAAATGTATTTCTCCTTGATACTTTCCATCCCTTTCTTTGCATCCTTCAAGTTTGAACATAAATCCTATTACTAGATAAGAGATATAAAAATGAATTCTGTATCTATAAATGACAAAATACATTCAACAGAATGAGTTAAAAAGAATAAACAACAACAAACCAACAATCTAACAAATATTGAACCTATATCTATCGGAGAATGTACCATAATTACACCAAGAAAAAGAGTCATAAAGCTATCTAATAATTCCACAAACTCATTGACCCTATATCTATCAGAGAATGTACCATAATTACACCAAGCAAAAGAGTCATAAAGCTATCTAATAAGTCCACAAACTCACATGCATCAACAATCAAGCTATCTAATAAGTCCACAAACTCACAGGTATCAACAATCAGATAAACTTATAAAGCCAGGATAAAGGTTCTTGCCATGAGAGGACATATTTTTTCTCGGAGATGAACTTTGATTGATTATGATCCTCCATACTTACAAATTTTTGAGACTCACGTTTGTGCCCCTTTGGGAGAATATATATATTAGCATGGGTGTTTCTAGGTTGTTCATCTTCAGACATGACATCCTGCAAGGCCAGGCAGTCATCATTCAATCACACTGTTATATGATCTTTGAAAATGCACTAAAAGAATTCTTTGAGAACCCAAGAACTAAAATAAAACCTTAAAAGATAATGTTGTGCTGAATAGCTCTTTTTGTTAGATATGCATTAACTGTAAGAATATTTAGACTTGTGGTCTAATTATTAGTTATCGAAGAGCAGAGCTTCAACAATTACAAGCATGCACATAAAAGAAAACATAATCAATATGGTGAACAAAGCGCTATAAGATAAGATAAGATAATCTGATTGATCCAAGTCATGTCCATGTGCATGCCGAGGACATCCGTTCGACTGAGGAAGTTGAGCACTGTTATGGAAGAAGCTTAAAAGAATAAGTAAAGTAGAAAATATACTAGATTGACAGAAAGTATGCGCATAGAAAATATGCAATAATTTGAACCAATTCCTACTATTATTTCTTCTCCATGAAGGTTGATTGATTGTTATGATAGTGTACATGTTTATATAGAATGATGAGATGCTTGGGTGACTACCCGTAAAGTTCAGTTACACGAAGTTATAAAGGTTCAGAAGTTCAACCGTCACATACGACTGTAATATAGAGAGACAATCTGTCGATGTTCGATAATCGTCAGTTCTGACAAGGCATGTCAATATGCTGTATGTCAAGCACGAAACCTGTCGAGGTTGTCGAAGTTGGTTGTGTCGAGGTTTGGACTTTCCGAAACCGATACTGAACCTGTCAAAGTCAGTGTATCAAAGTAGTCGAAGTGCTAGACTTTGTCGAAGTTTGTCAACATGCCAACTGCTAAGTGGATCATTCCTCCTTTCTTAAGAAACAATGGTATCCATTGTGTGCTCGTTTAGGTGAGGAAACTTGGTGGTTAGTTCAGTAGTAGAGTACCACTTTCCTTGCACGAGAATCTATCTGGCTTTAGCCACTTGAAACAAGGGAATGGAGTCCATCCTTGTATGGTGTATGCGTCGTCCCACAATGGTGTCACAAAGAAGAGGTTCTTGAACATATGGATGGATTTCTTCAGGTTCTGCTGTTTACAAGTCGTTATGTTCCAACAATGGTGCATGGTATGGTTGAAGTAAGTCTACATTGAAGACTAGATGTAGGCCAAGGCATGCAGGAATGTCGAGATGAAAAGGATTTTCTCCAATCTGTGTAAAGATACTGTATGGACCATATCGCAAAGGTTTTAACTTTCTATATGGACCAGTGAAGCGCTCCTTCTTTAGATGTAACTAGACATGATCCCCAATTTGGAATGAATGAGGAATATGATGCTTTTTTTGTTTGGCCTTAGCTTTTGCATTAGCTCATTGCAACATTTCCTGTGCTTACTTCTGGATGTTGTAGACTTGATCTCTGAAATTCAAGGCTTTCTTAACTTCTCATCCTTGGAAGTCGATGTCATTCGACTGTGTCGAGGAATTGATCAAGTCGATAAGCGTTGAGGGTTGAAATCTAGAACAGATCTTAAACGGACTCTTTCCTATAGAACTGTGTTGAGCACGATTGTAGCTGTGATATATATGGGAGGCTATCATTCCATGTTAGACGATGCTTGTGGTTGTACATGTGAAGCAATTGTACTACCAAGCGATTGACGACTTTCGTCTGTTCATCTGTCTCAGGATGGAAGGCTGTCGACAAAGAAAGTCTCGTGTCGAGCTGTTTCCAGAGAATTTTCCAAAAGGTGCTGACAAATCTAGCATCTCTGTCAGAGATAATGGTTGTCGTAAGACCATAATGTTTCTAGACATGTTCGAAGAAGAGTTGAGCAGTATGTTGCACTGTCATAGTCTTCTTGCATGGTATGAGTATAGCCATCTTGGAAAATTTGTCAACTACTACTAAGATCACGTCATGTTGATGTTTGGTAGTAGGATATCCCATCAATTAATCCATAGAAATATATTCCCATGGTCGACTAGGAACTAGAAGGGGTGTGTACAGTCATTGTCGTCGATTCAACGGTTTAGAAATGGCAGAAACCATGCATGATCGAATGTACTTGTTGATGTCAGATTTAAGTGAAGGAAAGTACAAGTGTTTTTGTGACTCCAAAATGTGTTGCACTATTGCATTAGTGTGTGTCCCAAATGAGCTTCTATCGGTGCTAAACGATCGGTACATAAAGCTGTCCAAGCTTGTATAAAAAGGTGTCCTTCAAGAAGTAGTCGGTAGTAGACAACATGTCAGCTTGAAGCTGTCGATATATTGTGGAGAAGTCGTAGTCTAATGAATAAAGTTGTGGCCAAGTAGTGGTGTTGTAACCCTGCATACTCATCATTGTAGATAGTATAGTAATGGGAGGTCGACTGAGACAATTGAATGCGACATTGTCTTTTCCTTTTCGATACTTAATCACCAATTGAAATTGTTGCAGGTAATTAATCCACTTGATTTGTCGAGTTGTCTGTAGTTTCGACTGGGACAGGGCGAATTGTAAAGGTTTATGTTTAGTGAGAATGACTGTTTCCTTGACAAGAATGTAGTGTTTCCATTGCTTAAGAGCTTGCACAATGGCGTATAATTATTTTTCATATGTCCAATACCTTCTAACAGTGTCATTGAAAATTTCAGAATGAAACACAACTGGGTGACCTGACTGAGTGATCACTGCGTCGAGGGCATAGTCCGATGCATCCGTCTCAATCTCAAAGGGCTGATGCAAATCGGGTAACACAAGTACTGGTGCAGTGCAAAGCTTGTTTTTGAGTTGTTCAAAAGTTTGTTGTTGTATTGGTGTCTATTTGAATACAATTTTCCCATTTCCTTTAGTCAACTGATTCAGAGGCCATGCGATGTGGCCGAAGCCAAGTATGAACCGTCGATAGAAATTCGCCAAACCAATAAAACTTCTCAGTTCATGAATGTTGTAAGGAATGGGCCAATCTTTGAGGATATGTACTTTTTTTGGGTCAACATGAATGTCTGCAGATTTAATTACATACCCCAAATATTTGACGCTGGTCATCGCAAATGAGCATTTTTCCATGTTCAGATATAGTCGATGTTGTTGGAGAGTGTCGAAGCTGTTTGACATGTTCTTCCCATGACCGACTGAATAATCAAAATATCGTCGAGATAGACAATGACACACTAAGAACTTGCCGATGAAAGGTCGTAGAAGGTCATCCATATATCTCATGAAGGTTGCAGGTGCATTGGTTAAGCCGAAAGGCATGAATAACCATTAAAATAATCATTCCTTGGTATTGAAAGCCATTTTCCATACATCAGTGGACTCATCGGAATTTGATGATATCCTGACTTAAGGTGAAGCTTCATAAAGAACTTAGCACCTTTCAGACTGTCGATGAGTTCATCTATCCGTGGAAGAGGGTATGTGTTATTTACTGGAATCTTGTTGAGAGCTCGATGGTCAATTCACATGCACCAAGTCTCGTCTTTCTTTGGAACTAGGATGACTGGATTTACACAAGGAGAGGAGATGGGGAAGATGTGACCTTTGTTGATCAAATCCTGGATTTTCTTGCGAATCTCTTCGTTCTCGAGAATGGATCTTCTGTAAACAGATGTGTTAAGTAGTGAAGAACTAGGAACAAGTTCGATGGAGTGTTTTACCTGACAATGCAGTGGTAATCCTTCTGGCTCTTTGAATATGTTTTGATATTCGTCAAGAATATGGTTGATCTATTATTGTTGTCGAGGGATGCGTTGGTCGGTGAGTCAAATCATTGCTGTAGTCTTTCTCGAATTCTAAGCCTTTATCATAATTAATGCAAACTGTTGAGCATGGTTGATAAGCTTCTTTGTTTTTTGGAAGATATCATAGCAACCGTTGATGTGGGTTGTTGCTCTGGTATGTTGTACCTTTGATTTTGAAATTTGACAATCACCTTCCGTGGCTGTGACTGATATGTACCATGTCGATCCTGCAAGTAAGGTTTCCTAAACATTGCGTCGACTACGGAAAGTGGTGCCACGTCACAAAGTACTTCATCTTCAAAAGGATTAATGAAGTAGGTGAGCCTACATTGGCGAGTTATCCTTAGTTCTTATCCATCCTTCATCCAACCGATATTGTAAGGCTGAGGATGTGGAGTGGTGACAAGACCTAATTTCTTCACAAGATCTTCAGAAACGAAGTTCTTTTGGCTACCATTATCCACAATCAGATGTAATGAATTTTTTTGAACCCATATATGTGTATGGAACATGCATTCTCGTTCCTCCTCATCGACGATAGTCGAGGTTGTCAGAGCGGTCGAAGCCGAAGCCAAGAGGGTCGATGATTCTGGATCAGATTCTACCAGGGTTTTGTTGGACAAGTCTAAGGTCGACAATTTTTCCAAAAATGTCTTCCGCGCTTTGTATTCTAACGTATCATGCCATGCTGAATTGTGATAATCACACCATTTCCTGGTAGGAGCTTGTTTGCTGCGATCCTTCTTGTCTTTCTTGAAGTGATTCTTATGATAATGAAGCTTTTGCGGAGTCAGCTGAGAAGGGTGCTTTGACTTGTCGGAGTCGGTTGATGCCTTCTCTCAAATGTTTGACCTGTCGGCTTGTTTGTGAAACATGCTTTTCCTTTTTGTTTAGCTTCAAGCTTGCTGGCATAATGAAATGCATTTGCAAGCTTATTGATAGTCAAAAAATCCATTTCTTTTTGAATGTACGGGGATAAACCATTGACGTACTTCAGGACAAGTAATTTCTCTTCTTCTTGGATGCCAAGTCTTGCCATGAGTCGATAAAACTCTTCAATGTAACTCTGCACAGACTGGTATTTCCATTTCCTTAGCTGCTGCCGCTTCTTATATTGTTGTTCAAGATACTTGGGTGGGGAGAACTCCTTTTAGACGTACTCAACAAATTTTACCCATGTGTCTATGGGGTCGCCTTCTTTTTCCATCTTTGTCGATAAATTCTCCCACCAGTAGTGTACATAGGTTGACATCTTCAAGGATGCAATGGTGATCTTTTCCACAGCTAGAATTATTGCCTTGATGAAAGGAAGGATTATACATATCTGTGTGTAATATGTTAATATGTTAAGGCATGTTAATTATTTCACACGATTTCATTGTTGAAGTAATGCACAAATACGTCCCAGATGAGTTAATCTCCAAGGAGGGATTTTACATGTCACATCCAACTAAGCATTTTCTTGATGGTGCTTGCAACACACTTATTTCGTGTTCCTATTTAGATATAACATTCTTTGAAGAATAAAATAAAGTGATAAATTCCATGTCTATGAGGTGTATACACAAATTTTTGGTATATTGAAGCAAAGCTTTAATATTCTTTCAATTCATTGTCAATAATAGACTAATTTTTAACTTCAAGATACGTGTAATGATTTTAACGTTTTAAAGCAATTTTGATAGTAGTGATGATGAGTAATGAAGTTAGGTTGTATTCTTCTTCTTTTGTGTCTTGGTGACCCTTAATATTTCAACAGTAAATTTGGTCCACATATGGAACACTTGTATAAACTTCTAAGAGTAATATAAGTACCCACATAACTTGATTAAAGTTGCATATGAATAAGTGGCTTGCAAATTTTTTTTGAATCTTAATTTGAAAATATTGGGTTTGGATACAGAGTTGAAAAGTTTCTCCATAAGATCATATTTTTTGTCATTGTTTTAATTTTCAATCAATTGCATTCAATTGTTACATGTGTTACAAGAAGCAAATAATCGATCTATGGCATTAGATTTTCTTCACTGTGTTTTACAATTTTATTTAACTATTTATGCTGATAATCAAGCTAGGAATCGTGTATGGGATTATCTTCATAGTGTAACATCACAATTGCTAGCAATTTTGAAGAAAGGTTCTCTTACACAGGATGTGCAACATGATAAACTTGTTGACTTTTGTGTTACTATAAAAGAAAGAAACCAAGAGTTTTGTATAAATCACATGATATTAGAGTTGTTGAGGGAATATAGTTTAAGTGAGGCCAAGGTGATTAGTATTCAAGTACTACTTGCAGTTGTCATTTCTCCCTCTAGTCGTCGTGTTGGTTCTGAGATGTTTCGTGGTGATGATGTTCATTTCTCTGCAACATCATCCTTACGAGGATCAATTGCCTCATCATGGTCATTTTTAGTTTCTGGAGCTTCTATATCACCTTGGCACCCATACTCTTTGCAGTTGGCAGGTTCTATTTCTTCTAATGTATCTTTAACAAGACATGATATCAGTCAATTTATCCCAAAGGTCAAACATGATATTGACTCTATTTTGAGGGTGTGCCACAACACCTATGGACATGCACTTTTAACATCTTTAAAGACTACGATAGGTAATGGAATGACACTCTCTACCTTGGATTATCTAGTGTAGATAACGTAGGAGCATCTTACCTTTTGAATTAGAAGTGGATATGGCCTTGCCATGAAATTAGGTAGTTGATAACTTGTTTATTGGAAATTAAAAATGGAAAAAGAATTCATGATATACATTTGTCCCATGAAGTAATATATGCTGCATTTCATTTTTTTAATAATATCATGGTATAAGAGGGACACCATCTAAGTTTAACACACACACAAATATGATAAATTATTAAAAACATTTTTGTACCATCTTCTGTATATTTCATATTAATATAGTATTATGTTCTACCAATAATCTACCAAATGGTATTCTAGTAGTTTTTCTTTCTACAATTCTCTCCATCAGCTTTGGTATTAATTCACCACCACAATACTCTCTACTCTTTACTTTTCTACCACTTCATATTCTGTTCCTTTTTTTTCAATCATTGTCCTTCATTGTCCTTCGCTACTATTCATGTGGTTTTATTTTCCATTATTTGTGCCATATAACTGTGTACATTGTGATTCATTTTGAACCAACATTATCATACTTAGAATTGTATAAGTTTTGGCATTTGACAAAAGGATTTGGATGAATTAAAATTACAAAAAAAATCAAAATTTAATTAAAAGAATGTATTCATTAACATTAGTATTTGTGGATATGATCGACCTGTGTGATAGAGTCTTGGAGAGTTTTTGAGAGAGTGCTCAACACTTGAATATTTGTAGGTTAAATCACAACTCAACATAGAAGAAAAGTGTAGTTAACAAAGGATCGATTGGATAATTTTTAAGTTTGTCAAATTTTATTATAGGCAGAATTCTTGACATCCCTACAACTCGTATGGTCTTGGATTTGCTATGGACCTGTTACTACATTGAACATGCTCATGCCTATAGATCTCTGAGTTAAGATAGAAACTGTGACAAATCACTTGTGTTGTTAGATTTGTTGCGAGAATTGATATGATTTGAATAGTTGCTTTGTTGTTTTCCAGAAACATGAAGGGAGGACGATGATGATGCACAAAAGAGGGGAAAATCCAGTGAGGGAGAACACATATAAGAGGAGGCTGATTCAACAAAGAAAATCATAAAGGATGAGATAGATCACTTATGGAAGATAGATCGCAGAGGGCAATACAATGACTATAGGTCATCTTACTCCCCGAACCTTCTCAGGGAAGGAATATAATGAAAAAATGAGCAACTATCTAGCTTAGGGACACTATATGAGGGTGAATCAACTACATTGTTGGCATAGGGATGATGAAGGGAGGTTGATCAATAGGGAAAATGATGGAGATAACATGATTCAAACCTTGAGTGGCCATATAGAAACTATAAACCATAATTTCTTGCTCTTATCATTGTTATTTTATGTTCATGTTATTAATTATTTCATTTTTTTATAGTTGTGTCTCATCACCTATAAGTTTAATTGGTCTTAGGTTTGAGTTATTTTTTATTTCGAGTTAGTGTAAGAGCTAGTATTAATTTCATGGTTAAGTGAAAAGTTTATTTAGATCTAGAATTTATATTTTTATGGAGTATCAAGTAATATTATTGCCCTAAACATTAGAGGAAATTTGGGGTCTAAAATGGGCCTTATAAGAAAATGTGCCAAAATAAGTTTTTGTGAGTTGGAATTAAAGAACCAATAGAATTTCAATAAAATAAGTCAACCATAATGGTTGAATTGACATATTTGTCATTAAAAAAAACTACTTTTTTGTTCGTATTTTCGACATATCTCATTGTGTTTTTACTCAAATTTCGATCGGGAGAGCTTGTTGGATGCAGAATTTGATTCTCCATCCAACGAGTACCCACACTGCATACTTTTGACAGACCCTGCTACCCCAAAAGCAAGAAATACCTGAAAAAATGTGATGATGATGTCATGATCACATTTTTTCAGGTATTTCTTGTTTTTGGGGTAGCGGGGCTCATCAAAAGTATGCAATGTGGGTACTCGTTGGATGTGGAATCAAATTCCGCATCCAACGAGCTCTCCCGATCGAAATTTGAGTAAAAACACAAGGAGATATGTCGAAAATACAAACACAAAAAGTAGTTTTTTTCTTTCTTCCTCCAAAATTAATCAATATTATTTTATTATTTCAACTATTATTTTATTATTTTTACTATTATTTTATTATTTTCCTTAGGAGGCTCATTTTAGACCCCAAAATTCCTCTAATGTGCATCTCTTCTTGTGTGATAGAGTCATTTTTAGTTCATTCTTTTTTTGCTCCAAAAAGAAAAGAAAACCTTATATTAACATATACAATATGACTTGTTTTTTTTCTTTTCTGAGGGTCACTGTTTGAGTTAGGTTCTATAGTTAGTCAATAGAGTGCTCCCTTGCCTTTGATGTGACTATAAAACCTTTTGAAAGAGACCATGCTTGTGTCTTAGACCACTGATGTAAAATTATATAATATATTCTATTTAAGGGTGCTAGCTGTTATAGCTAATTTTACCACTCTAGGTGAATCACACTTTGTATGGCCTTCCCCTGTCCCGCTGCAGACTCCTTAGATCCCATGGACCATTTTTTTTCCTTTGATGTTTCCTTGATCATCCCTAAAAACATGTGAAAAATGATACACACGACTTTTAAACCTATAATCGTGTATATACGCGGGTTTGACCCCTAAAACCGCGTACATCGGGATGTGTACAAAATCCAAATCCTTTTGGAGTTTTCCTTGACATGGATCTGACTCACTTGACTCCTGGCCTTCCCTATGCCTTGAGATTGCTCGGATTCGACCTTTCATTACCCCTTTTAAAATCTATATAAGGAACTCTATGATACATTGAAGGCATATGAGAGAATTGAGAGCAAAGAAACTATAGTCCATTGTTGCCGGAACTTATGCTTGAGTCTACATCCCTTTGTCCCTTGGAGCAATTTTGTGTTCTTCCCAAGCTTTCCTTTTGCTTGTGAGCTTGCTATCAAGAGATGGAGGATTGAGGTGGTGGAGGCCCAAGTGGGGGATTCAGTTTCTCCGATTCGCAGATGTGCCGTCAGAGGTTGTATCTATTGTGATCTCTGATTTATATTAATAGAAATATCTTTTCTTGTCCAATAATGTCTGTTTGAATGAATATTTTATCCATGGGATGTTTTCAAATGCTTATACATTGTTGATTACATATGCTAGAATAGATCTAACACCATGATATATAGTATGCTTGTATTGTTTACTTGTTGTTGAGGAAGTAATTTATCAATTCAAGCTGAAGTTGGAAAGCTCAACGAGGATCTACTTCAACCGTCCGGAATAAGGTATGAGGTATGATCCTTTAGTGTTAGACATTTAATTTCTATTGCATATTGGAAATGATTGATTTCTGGAGTCAAGATTTCTGTTGTGGTACCCCAAGCCATAGGAATCTCTCTTTGTAACAGAATTGGCGACTCCGCTGGGGAGTTCGTAGTAGTTGTCCTTTGGGGATTGTTCTATCGGCATTCAATGACTTTGAATTGATCTTTCTCTCTTGTTTCTGTGTCGGGTCTGAGGGCATGTTTTCCTGGTAGTGTTTGATTGGTGTGAAGTTTGTCTCAGCTTGTCTATTTTCCTTGATTTTTATGCACCTTTCTTCCTGTACACGAGTTTTTAACTCATAGTCGCGTATACACGCGGGTTTCTCTGCGATTTCTGCGTATACACGCGAGTTTATTGCAAACAGTCGCGTATGCCCTTAATTTTTCCTTTTAGTGGAAGTTAAATGGTTGCTGGGTGAATTTTGATGATTGCTGAGTCTCCTTTGACACTGCCTGAGTCTGTTTATACCTCTGTTTCTGACCAAAGATGTTTTTTTTAGGCTATTTTTTTTTAATTTTTTTTTAAGAAGGTTCTTGTCATGGCATTTTCGATTTTTTGTTTGGGATTAGTGCATTAGATTTATTTTACCTTAGTGCTTTTCTTGAGTGTTGTTTGAGTGTGCTTGCAGAGTCTGGGGGTTGTAGAATCATTCTTTTGATTTTTCTATCTCATTTTATTTCAAAAAATCCAAAAACATTTCCTTATCATAATGCATTGCATTTTTCATTTTGCATTGTACTTGCATTAGATTTGCTTTGGAGTATTAGTCAGGAGTTCATATAGGAAAGATTGCATTCATCATTTGAAGCATTTCACGTAGTAGCATACCCTGTTTTCATGGACACAATGCATTTGCATTGATTGTTAGGTGTGCATTTTACTTCATGTTGTGTCATAACACCATTAGTTGCACGCCAATATCCCTCTTTTGAGCAATAAATCCAATTAAAATCAACGCTTAATTAAAATGAACTACACTCTTTTCTTTTATAGGCTGCAGCAACAAGATTAGGTTTTAGGATCTTGGAATAGTTCATTGTGAGTCAATTCTCCAAGATCACTAAACAACAACATGTATGTGTCTGTCCAGGTGAGTGTGTGAAATCCTTGGTATAACCAGTGTTTCTCAGGATCCTCCTCTCAAAAGGGAGTTAAGCATGAGGCAGTGTGAGTGGTTATTGATTGGGATGACCCCTAGTCATAACTGAGTAGCACCAGAGATATTTCCAGGATTGTATTCGTATCTGGGGGCTCTTTCGAGAGTTTTGGGCTTTGCTACCCTGCCCATACAGTCAATCCCTCCTGCGACTGTCCGCCTAAGCATTGATTATATTGAGGTGACCTTAGTGGCCTTACCTAGGATATCGAGGGGGTACTTTGCAGGGGTTATTCTGTGGGTGTCCCGACCAGGTTGGGGTTGGACAGCACAGTCGCTTTACGCGTTGAAGCTGAGGGACACAATAATTGGTTATGTACCTCCGCTTGTTGTGTATGGGAGTCTTAAGCCTCTCCTAGGAGAGACATACCTACTTCATTCGGGAGCTCACTTATCCTGCCCTTGATTTCTTGCATTTGGCTTTAGATTTTATTAGTGATTGCTTTGTGCATGATATCTTGCCTAGGGTTTGCGTAAATAGAGAATATTTTCTACTTTTTGAGTCATTGTGGATTCGGGTGCGGCTCCTCACCATTCTTGTCGTTTAGCAGGACTTCTGCCTTCTACATCTCCTCCTCCTTTGGGAGAGAGACCTAGACAGTCCAGGTGGACTACCTCGCACATTGATTCTCACACCATGGGAGACCATATAGAAGGTATTCCTGAACCACCTTCTCCCATTCATGTAGATGATGGGGAGTTTACTCCTACCTACGATCCTTCACCCGACTTGGCTGAGTTAGGTCCTGTGATTTCTGAGATAGGAACCTTTCATGATAGACCTACTCACTCTAGGGTTGATTCCCCATTGACGCATTACCGGTATGGAATTCCGGAGGATGCCGAGACTCATTTTGAACCCGTAAGCACTAGCTATGGTAGTTATGGTATGTCTGGTTTTCCCACACATGATTTGGCATTTCATGTCGAATATGAGTTCGAGCCTAACACTATGCCTAGGGGCATTCTCATTCCTTACCATGCGGAGAGGTTTGGGAGCACTAGTCACATTGCACCTTCTGTCCCGGTGGTGGAAGTTACATCACATATTCCTCCTAGGTCTAGGGTCAGTGATCCTATTAGGATACCAGATCTGAGACGAGTGACTATAGGGAATAGTACGTACATAATTACACAGGTCCCTCCATCCTCTGTACTTAGTTCTTCAAATGTTCACCCTCCACCTTATTCATGTGGTCCTTCGGGCCGAAACGTTGCTCTAAGTTATGTCCGTACTGCGGTTACTAGACCGGTTGTGTCTTAGCTTCATGTGCCGCCTGTTGTTTCGAGAGGTCATGCTCATACTTCTAGAGGTCACATTCCTACTTTCGGAATGTATATTCCTACTTCTGGAGCATATGTTCCTAATTACGGAGTGTCCCATGGGACATCTCATGCGATGATTTATGGACCCTATTATGGGACACAGTATGGACAGGGTTCTTCACCTTATGGAGGTGGGTATCAACAACCTGCTTATTCTCTGAACTACAGCTTTGTAGCTCCTACTAGTCAAGGTCCACCACACTATGGTGCTTCGATGCCACCCTATATGGGTCATACAGGAGGAGGGCACTATGTCCAAGGCCATGGTGGTAATCAGACCTATATGAATCAGGGAGCGGTCCATCCACCTCATCATCCTAGGCTCCCTTTCCTCGCGATGCTGAATCTTCCTGACTTGTCGAGATTGATGAATGATCCTGTAGCTCATGCCCGGCTTGGTCGGCTGTCCCTACTAAGCTTCCCTCGGACATACCTAAGTTCAAGGGAAAACCAGGAGAGGATCCGAGCGAACACGTTACTATGTTTCACCTATGGCGCTCTTCGAATTCCTTACATCAGGACTCCATCCGTTTAAGGCTATTTCAACGCACCCTTACAGCGGCTGCCGCGAAATGGTATATAGAGCTACCTAGGGGAGCATTTTCTTTGTTCAACGACCTTGCGATGACTTTTCTTAAGCACATCTAGCTACCAGTGCATTATGACGTTGGTACTGAACTCTTGTCGACATTTTGGCAAGATAAATCCACACATATCTCTGATCATATCCAAGAGTGGCGTAGATGGAAGAGGTTAATTAAAGCCTTTATACCGCCAGAGTTCCTCCTCGAATGGTTCCTCAAGTCGTTATTGCCATATATAGCGAAGGATGTTTCTACATCCGAAGTACAGAATGAGGAACAAGCGATTTTTAGGGCGCAGGAACTGGACTTGATTTATGCTTAGTCCGGTTTGTTATATGAGATTATTCCCAATGCTCTACATTCTAGTTTCGACCCCAAAGTTAAACCTGGACCACATGCCGATGGCATTGTGGGTTGTGCAAGTGCGAAACCTACGGATTCGGTTGCAAAACAAGTTAGTCAATTGTCACTCAACAAATATGCTTCGGGACAAGATACGATTCGTCTCAACCCTCCCAAACGGCCAGTGTACTTTCAGTGCAATCGTCGGACCATAAGGGTAACCAGCAGCCCAGACGAAATAGAAAAAAGGGTAAAAATAATCGTAAGGGTGGGAATAAGAATGAGAATGCTAATAGTAATGACAAGAACGGCTGGAATGCTGGGGGGGACAAGCAAGCTAAACGTAAGGTTAAGTTCCCTTGCAAGTTATGTAAGGACGATCACCTCACTTACTTGTGCCCTCGTATTGATGAAGCCTCGAGATTATTGGCACAGGGCCAAACTATGCTAACTAACCCTTTACCTCAAAATATGAACTCGAGGTCCCATGACTAGTCTGGTGGTGATCAAGATCCGCCCGGAGGGTAGTGGTTGTGGTTGCATTAACATGGTACGTGCTGTGAAAGTTGTGACCCGTGCAAAATATTATGGTTTGTCACAACCCAGCCCAGGCAAAGAGCCTGATCC
Organism: Pseudotsuga menziesii; assembly: GCA_001517045.1. Classification (NCBI taxonomy): domain Eukaryota; kingdom Viridiplantae; phylum Streptophyta; class Pinopsida; order Pinales; family Pinaceae; genus Pseudotsuga; species Pseudotsuga menziesii. Next base: position 1,302,915 of record LPNX010750625.1, read on the forward strand.
ACTAGGGTCCCCTTTGCATATTGAGAAACCTATGGATAAACCTAAAGCTGCACCTCGCATTCCTAAGGGAGTCCTTAAGGATTAGGGGCACAATCCCAATGCCCAAGCCGCCCAGAAATATTCAGTTGTCGAGGATTTGGGCCACACTCCTTGTGCGATGTCTGCAGTGGAAGTGCTTCAGAGTTGTCCTTCGCAAAGGAAGGCGTTGCTTTCTGCCCTTGGTGTGAATGATGATGATTCTTCCTCTGTGATTAAATTTGAAACCGCAGGACTTCAGCCTCACTTTCCTTACTATGTGTCTCTTTTGATTCACGTAGAATGTATTAATATGACCGTCAAGCGCACTGTGATTGATGAAGGCGCTACCGCTTCTTTGATGTCTTTATTGTGTTGGAAGGGTCTGGGTTCCCCTGAGCTGTCTAAATCAGCGACCATGTTAACTACGTTTGATGGGAGATCGTTTAGGCCGCACGACATCCTTCCTTCCCTTAAAGTCTGTTTGGGAGGGAAGACCATTGCGATAGAGGTCGAGGTGGTTGATGCGCCCCTTGAATACAATCTCTTGCTGGGTAGGAATTGGATGTACAGTATGCAAGCCGTTGCTTCTTCCATGTTTCGCGTTGTATGCTTTCCACATAACGAGAAGATAATAACGATTGATCAAACGACATTCAAGAATCCGTTTGTTGCCGCATCTTTGGGAGCTTCGATCCTGATTGTTGAGCACTCTCAACCGGCAACTGGGAGTGTGGGTGTAGGCATGTATCCATCCCTCATGGGAAGCTTTAGTTGTCCTGCACTGATTCTTATGATAGGATCTAGTTCCGATGAGGCTTTAACATCTATGAGATCGATGTCTTTTCGCATGATTCATATGGAAGATCCTTGGATTCTTCCTACACCGAGTACTCCGAGTGAGCCCATCCTGATAGATGCCGTTGCTTGCAACTATGATAGCTTATCAAGCTAATCTCAAGGGTGTTGCAGAGCCTAGTCCTTCCTCTTCGCGGACGGAGGAGGAGGACCCTTATGTGCTACCGGCATGGGCAGTACAGTCTTCTCACGTGCACGACTGCCTTGATACGGTTTTCCCTTCAGATGAAGTGATTATTGAGGCTATGTGGGGAGTTGAGCCACCATGGGAGGAACTCCATCATATATCTTAATTTCTTCCCGAGCTTGACCACTTGGAGCGTGAGGATTTTAGGGCGGTTCTTAGTGAGAGAGTTGGTAGTCCTATGGTTCCATTAAGCTCTCCTGGTCAGATGGTTGATGGAAACACGGTGAACATATCTTCAATGATTCCTATCAACATCTCTCTCAATCCTGGCAGGATAGAGAATGTCTATATTGGGGCGGAATGTTCCCATGCTGAGATTCTAGAATACACCGAGCTATTTAAGGAATTCCATGATATTTTTGCTTAGTCATACGATGAAATGCTAGGTATCAACCCTCGTATTGTCGAGCATGAGATTAATACTTATCCCAACGCTAAGCCTGTTCGATAATGCTTGCGTGCGGTGAATCCTAGGAAAGCACTCGCGATTAAGGCAGAGATAGAGAAACTGTTAAAAGCCGGTTTTATCTATCCCGTTCCCTTGACGGAGTGGGTTTCGAACCCAGTTCTGGTGGATAAGAAGCAGGGAGCGATCCGTATATGAACTGATTTTCATGATTTGAATCGTGCCTGTCCTAAGGACAATTTCCCTACACCATTTATTGATCAGATTTTGGATGAGTGTGCGGGTAGCGAGGTTTTTTCCTTTATGGATGGATTTTTCGGGTATAATCAGATACAAATTAAACCTGAGGACCAACATAAGACTGCATTTATTTGTCCTTGGGGAACTTTCGCATATCGAAAAAATGCCTTTCGGCCTTAAAAACGTCGGAGCTACATTTCAGCGGGCAATGACCTTAATCTTCCACGATCTCAAGTCAATTATCGAAGTATTTTTGGATGACCTTGCTGCTCATTCTCATATGAGAATGCGTCATCCCTATCACTTGAGATTGGTATTCGAAAGATGGAGACATTATTTGGTTAGATTAAATCCTCATAAGTGCATCTTTTGTGTGAAGTCAGGTCATTTGTTAGGATTCATCATTTCTAAAGAGGGTATAAGAGTCGACCCTTTGAAGGTTGAGGCAATACTTCAGTTGTCTCCCCCGAAGAATATTCATCATCTTCAATGTTTGCAAGGCATGGCAAACTTCTTACAGAGATTTGTTGTCAACTTTTCCAATTTGACTAGAGGCTTCACGCGTCTACTGAAGAAGGACACCCCCTTTTGTTGGGATGAGTGAGCCTAGGAGTCCTTTGATGCACTCAAACGAGCCCTAGCATCGGACCCAGTGATTAGTCCCCCAGACTATAGCTGTGATTTTCTATTATATGTGGCCACGTCCATGGAGACGATTGGTATGGTTTTGGTTCAAGAGGATGAGGAGCTCCAAGAGCATGTCATATACTATCTGAGCCAGAACCTTATTGACGCAGAGATTAGTTACTCTCATGTCGAGAAGCTTGCTTTAGCTACCATACATGCGGTTCAGCGGTTGAGACATTATATTCCCCTTCGCCAGACCTTGGTTGTAGCCCATGTCAATCCATTTCAATTCATCCTCACTTGAAGGATGATTGGGGGAAAGTATAATAAATGGATTGTCATTCTGCAAAAATTCGATCTCGAATTTGTTTCAGCAAAATCGAAGAAGCCTTTAATTTTTGCAGAGCTTATATTGGATTTCCCGAGTGAGGCCGAGGAGTTGGTTTGTGAAGATACGTTTTTCGATGAGCACATATTCTTAATCTCAACTTTAGACCCATGGTATGGGGATATCATAATATATTTACAAACATTGAAGACCCCTACTCACCTCTCACGAGATGAACGATGACGATTACGTCACATCTCTAAGAACTACCTCATAGTGGATAACACTTTGTACTGCCGTGGGGTATATTCCATTTTACGATGTTGTTTAACTCATGAAGAGGCTGAGGTAGTGCTGAATGATTGCCACAGAGGGGCGTGTGGTGGTCATTTATCTGGGATTTCTACAGCTCAAAAGATCTTAAGACCGGGTTATTTCTGGCCATCGATCTTTAAGGATTGTATAGATGCGGTCAAGAGGTGCCACCCTTACCAGGTGTTCACACGTAATATGCACTCGAAACCTGCCCCGTTACATCCTATTATCACCGCCGGTCCCTTCACCAAGTGGGGGCTCGATTTTATGGATTGCAACCCAGCTTCGGCTGGAGGGCACCATCATATTATAGTGGCTGTTGATTACTTCACGAAATTGGATGAGGCTATGCCTATAGTTAAATTCGACAATGAGACAGCCGCCCACTTCGTATTCAACCAAATTATTACTCGGTTTGGGATTCCGAAAGAGCTTGTCACTGACCATGGCTCGTACTTTCAGAACTGTATGATGGAAGAATTGACATCAAAGTTAGGGTACAAGCAAGAGCATTCCTCCTCTTACTACCCTCAAGTGAATGGACAAGTAGAAGCAGTGAATAAATCACTCAAATCCATTCTCCAATGAACCATCGTACAAAGCAAGAATAATTGGCACATCATGTTATATCCTGCTTTGTGGGCATATAGAATCGCTGTCAAGACTGCCACGGGTTTTTCTCCATATCAACTTGTACATGGAGTGGAGTCAATATTGCCAGTTGAATGCGAGATTCCTTCTTTGAAGCTAGCTGTAGAACTCTTACCAGACACTTGACCATTGGAGGAGTGTTTGGTCCACCTTGAGCAACTTGATGGGCATCGTCGGGATGCCTTGGTGGCTCTAGAAGTCAATAAACATCGCATAAAGGTCCAGTATGATAAGTCTGTCCGTCCAAGGAGGTTTAGTGAGGGAGACTTGGTCCTTTTGTGGGATCAACCGAAAGAACCCTTGGGGGCAGGAAAATTTAATCCCATGTGGCGTGGTCCTTACATGGTCAAGCGTGTGTTAGAGAAGGGTGCTTATGAGTTAGTGGATTACGAGGGAATGGCATTGGCGAAGCCTAGAAATGGGCTCTATCTCAAGAAGTACTATGCATGATTTTCAGCCAAGGCTTCTTATTGTATATTAGTGTACAGTTTTGCATAGTTAGGTATTTTTCTTATCGTGATTGGGTTTGTGATTAGTTTTCGTTTCTTTTTGGCAGATGTCAATGGAATCTTCCACCTACATAGGATTCGCGGATGGTGCGAGCCATCACACTCAACACTCAACCTCTGCTGGTTGGGTGATTTATACTCCTATGGGTCAGGTACTGTCTTCAGGAGGCATATGTTTGCGGCAATCTTCCAACAATGTTGCTCAATATAGTGCCATTATTGAGCTTCTACGGGATGCCATTTCACATGGCATTCTCTCTCTTGAGGTATGTCTTGATTCAGAGTTAGTAGTGTCACAGCTTAATGGTTTGTACCATGTTAGAGATCCGATGTTATTAAGAAGATTCTTACGTGTGAGATTATTAGAAAGGCAATTTGACAATATAACATACATACACATTCCAAGAATTAATAATCAAGTTGCTGACTCATATGCTAACTATGTGTTAGATTGGCATTTGTTTCATTCACAGTAAATTCATCACAAACACAATTTTTACACATGTAAATAAATAAACTGATCACCATAATTTTTTTTATATAAACATCCAAAATGTGGTAATACATAGTGTCATGATACAAAATTGGGGCTCTCGAGCAACATATAATACACGGTAGTACAAAATGCATAGACTCCCAGGTATCTAATCCTGTGGAGGAGGAGGAGGGTTGTGATCATGGAAGGTCACTACGGCTCTAGCTAGCCGTCGGAATAATCACACCCATGCTTGTGGTATACCCACCACCTGGCGCTGCATAGCCTCAGGCAACTCCTCGACTTGTGCCATGGGAACCCTGTGTGTCAGCCTCACAAAATTGGTATGAATGCTCTGGAGCATCCGCTCCGCATCCACACCTGTGATATCATCTCCTCTTCCCCTCCGTCTGTGACGAGGGAAGCCTTCCGGCTGCCGTGGTCCCACTTCTGCACACAAATGGTAGATGTCACTATGTATTGTCACACAAAAATATGTCTTTTGATTCCATATAATTAGAAAACATAAAAAAATTAAATATCTCAAAAATTAAAAAAGAGAGGGTTGAGATTTGTTACCTATATTGCCATATGCCAATCCTAGTGGTAGCGGCATGTCTGAGTCCCCCCGAAAATCTATCCCCGCATAGGGGTAGTCATCGATGGAAACTATCTGTCATCGTCACCACGGAAAGAAGTCAGTTGGATAGGGGTTGGCCACCCTACCTCCCCCCAGTCTACGCATAATATCTTCCCAACGCCGTTGGGCCGAATCTCGAACCCCGTGAAGAGGAACGTCCTCTCTGGGGCTCAATCCTGGAACACACTCAAAGAAAAACATGCTCAATATACTGCTGAACCTGAAGTTCCGCACTCTGCCTGCCTTACACTCACTAAGATGATGTTTCATGTTGCTCAGTAGTGTAGTGCTCCAGTCATAAATCGTGGGTCTCATGCACTCCACTGCATAGAACATCAGAGGTCGCGAGGCCCGATGGAGTGATGCCAAGCCTGCTATCCTACCCAATGTTAATAGTATGGCCTTTAGGCCCAGCACCTATATAGCGTTGGTAGGGACCTAACTCCCCACCTTCTCTATGTCTGGATAGAAATACACTGTAATGTACTCGTCGATAGTCAGGCCACCTCCTGGCCCACCACGAGACCGAAGGCTCACTACTTCCCCTCATCGAGAAAGCCCAGTAATGAAGTATATTTCCTCCACCTCTATAGTGAGGGACATCCCATCTATCTGGAAGGACTCAGAGTCTGGATCCTAGTAATCCACCAGCATCTGTAATAGTCTTGGTTTGGCTCTCAAGCCACCAAGACACCAAAACTTATAGAGTCCACATGCACGTAGAGCTTGTTGAGCAATTAGATTGGCCCTTACTACCTCCTCTACCTCACCATGTTCATGCTCTCTCCAATATAGGACCATCCTGCACAAGAAATTTCAAATTTTCCCATTAGATTATTGAAAAAACCTTATGCACGGCCTCATATGCGACTGTTTTCAAAACAACAACATATGTACGCAAGTATGGGGGCATTTTCGGCGTATATCCAACCCTATACGCGGAAAAAACCTCGATTTCTGCGTGGGCTGCATGCCATTTTTAGTTTGGCCTAGAAAGCTTAATTGACCATGGAATTTGATAAAAATTGCATCAAAATGAAAGAGAAGAGCATGGGTAAATACCTGGAAGAAACGATAGTGGATTCCGTCGGCTGGATCTCCTGGAATTCGCTGTTGAAAATCTGAGCTCAAATGGGTAAAAGTTTCAAATGTTTTATAATATTTTGAATTGTTTACTATTTATAAAAATTTTTCAAATATTTTTACCCCCTTTCCTATAGTTTTGACAATTTCTAACCATTTTGGACCGTTTTTGACATAATTCATGATGTAGAGGACCTTGTTCAATGCCGTTTCAGCTGTTGGATTGACCTGTTCATGCCAATATCAGGTATCATGTCTAAACTGGCATATAAGTTAGGTTTCATCATCGTTTGCATTATGCATGACCTTATGACCATCTCATCATGACGTTAGGCATGAACCCACTCTATTATGTCATGGAACCTTCTTGCTGTTTTAGAAGTGGCATGATATGAGTGGTAGAGCTTCACCTTACATGGGTACCCTAGTTAGTGCCTTATTTGCGTTTGGTGCCCATGCTGACGTTTTCTCCTTTAGGGTGTGGGAGTCCATTGTATAGTACTTCCATGACATTTCGCAAGAGCCTCATGCTCCTCTTGATCTTTTGCTGGCCTATTTCCCTCAGGACTCCCTCATGTCAAGTTGTGAATGGATTATCATAAGATTTTCCTACCTTATTAAGCTTTATGTTGGCTTTCCTGACATTGAGTTTCAGCTATATAGCACGATCTTATCTCATGTCTAGCCATGCAGAGCCATTTTTATATCCTTCGCAGCTTGTCTCCCTTTTTACCGGGAGGGGATTTTCCCCCGAGTGTCGATATCCTACACATGTATCCTTGCATTGAGCATAGATATGTTCCACTGCTTGGAACTAGTTTGTTTGCCCTGATGACACTCGTCTCCTCATAGTCTATAACTATAAACAAATTTTATTCTTTTTCACGCTTTTTAAATAACTGAAAAAGTCCAAAAAAATATATCAAAAAACCAAAAAGCTGGACAAGGAAAGATGTTATCTGTGGCAGCTGTCGAGTCATGTCACCTTCGAACAGAGCACTGTATATCACATCCATTGGTTGGGTTCATAGTTTGAGTTTAGGAGCTGTACTCGTTTATCTGAGCTTATCTCCACCGAATGGTAAAGCTTCCAGTCCCCATGGAGCCTCTGTTGATGCCTCCTGTGTCGCAGAGATGTCCCAGTTTGTATATCGAGTCTATGCTTCCTTTATTCAGTCACCATACGCTGTTATGCTCTTGTTCAAAGGAAGTTGAAGCCTGAGTCGACCATTCCTCAGTTATCTTGACTTTGCATGTCGGCCATTCTCGGTACAGTTACTAGTACGTGCACCTTATGATTGAGTCCTTTCACATTATACAGATTTCCTGAGTACCTCGTGTTGGATGATGGGGGATGCCTTAATCCCCTCCTTCCAGTGGATTTCATCCCATCGACCTTAGATCATTTATTCTGGGATTGGAATCTAGAGTCATTTTTGAGTGCCTTGAGACTTGCAGTCATCAGTGGTAGGTTCTCTCGCCATCGACAGTCTTTGGGAATACATTAATGTCCCCTGATCGATGGATCCTCTCAAGTGTTCAACCTCAACACATTTATTCACACTTGTTAGTTTGCACTCTAGTACCTTGATTCCCATTTTCATTATCGGTGGGTGATCTCGCATCTGTTAACGGTATACATCAATGACCGGTAATCAGACGATGGACTACTATGTTCGACCTCGACACCTTTATTTGCATAGGACATGTACTCATAGTGGTTTGTGTAGAAGACTTTCCAGATTGGTGGCATCTCTTATATTCTACCTCCTTGATCGTGCCATTGTTCATAATATTTCAGCTCTCGTGACTTGATTCCAGTATATGTCAGACATTTCCAGCCACTATGGAGATCTTGATCTGTTATATATCTTCAGACATTATGGAGATCATGGTCCTTTGTATATCTTCATCATGGAGATTCTGATCTATGTATATTGTATGTGGCGATGACCACTTATGTGATATCTTGTATCATGCCTATTCATGACCATTGTACTCTTATGTATCCGGGACTGCTATATGTATTTGCAGTTATGTGCAGAGTTGTATCATGGTACTATGCTGATTGGGTGGCTGGTCTTCCATTTGGGATCCTTCATCACTCCACTTCTGGGATGGAATTATAATGTATTTCGGCCATTGTATGACCCCTCTGACCTCACACGTTAGGGGGCATCTGTTATAGCTGATTTTACCACTCCAGGTGAATCACACTTTGTATGGCCTTCCCCTGTCCCGCTGCAGACTCCTTAGACCCCATGGACCATTTTTTGTCCTTTGATGTTTCCTAGATCATCCCTAAAAACATGTGAAAAATGATACATGTGACTTTTAAACCTATAATTGCGTATATACGTGGGTTTGACCCCTAAAACTGCGTACATCGGGATGTGTACAAAATCCAAATCCTTTTAGAGTTTTCCTTGACATGGATCCGAATCACTTGGCTCCTGGCCTTCCCTATGCCTTGAGATCGCTCGGATTCGACCTTTCATTACCCCTTTGAAAAGCTATATAAGGAACTCTATGATACATTGAAGGCATATGAGAGAATTGAGAGCAAAGAAACTATAGTCCATTGTTTCCAGAACTTATGCATGAGTCTGCATCCCTTTGTCCCTTGGAGCACTTTTGTGTTCTTCCCAAGCTTTCCTTTTGCTTGTGAGCTTGCTATCAAGAGATGGAGGATTGAGGTGGTGGAGGCCCAAGTGGGGGATTCAGTTTCTCTGATTCGCAGACGTGCCGTTAGAGGTTGTATCTATTGTAATCTCTGATTTATATTAATAGAAATATCTTTTCCTGTCCAATAATGTCTGTTTGAATGAATATTTTATCCATGGGATGTTTTCAAATGCTTATACATTGTTGATTACATATGCTAGAATAGATCTAACACCATGATATATAGTATGCTTGTATTGTTTACTTGTTGTTGAGAAAGTAATTTATCAATTCAAGCTGAAGTTGGAAAGCTCAACGGGGATCTACTTCAACCGTCCGGAATAAGGTACGAGGTCTGATCCTTTAGTGTTAGACATTTAATTTCTATTGCATATTGGAAAGGATTGATTTCTGGAGTCAAGCTGTCTGTTGTGGTACCCCAAGCCATAGGAATTTCTCTCCGTAACACTAGCTCATTGGAAGAGCACATGCCTTATAGGCAGGAGGTTGGTGGTTCGATTCCTCCATGCCCTATATATATTTTGAAACCATTAAAAAGAGATAAAATATCACTGCAGAAATAGAGATAAATTACCCAAAATATGACCAAAATATGGAAATAAACGACCACTAGTGGAAAATTAGCGGTCATTGATCATGCAACAAAAAATGTGGCCATATTTACTTGGTCATTTATAGCTTATCTTGTGGTCATATATTTGGTCATTAATTATGATAATTAATGACCAAATATAGGACTGCAAAATAATCTATAAATGACCACGTTAAATATGACCACTTTTTTTTGTCACGTCATCAATGACTGTTAATTTTCCACCAGTGGTCGTCAAATCAAAAGTGGTCATTTTGGCCTTTGGCCTATGCATATTTTGGCCTTTTTTTTGGTCATTTATATCTCATTTTGTATTAGTGTGTTCATGGATTCTTACGGTTGTTATGTTTTAATATTCCTTTTATATGGGATGAATAGACTCAATACTTGTTTGATTCCCTTAAACGTGCTCTTACTAATGCACCCTTGATCAAACTTCTAGATTTTATGAAGGCTTTTGTCATTTATATCTCAACCTACCCATATGTCATTGCCAAAGTCCTCATTTAAGAACCGATGAGGACTCTATGGAACATGTCATTTACTATGTAGTTATAATAATTTCTATGGACCTTCCCTATCTTATAACCATGAAGAGAACATTCCCTTAACCCTTGTTTTCTCTATCCAAAATATACACCATTACATTTTGATAAGTAAAACCATAGTCGTCACAAATTTGAACCCTATGTTGTATCTCTTGAGTAGGTACATAATCAATGGAAATTCACATGATGGATCATGATCCCCCTATCAATGATGATATATCCAATGAATATTTGTTCACCATACCCTTAAATGATCCTTGGTATGGGGATATTCTTGTTTAGTTACACAATTATAAGTTTGATCCTCATCCATCTCGAGATGTTAATGGTTTTATTTATCACTAAGATCATTGTAACCTTCTCATTGGTGATGTATTATATCAGTGAGGAGTCGACACTATCTTGGATGATGCCTCAATTTTGAGGAGGTTGGATGGATCTTAAATGACTATCATAGTGTTGTGTGTGAAGGCCACATTTCAAGAATGGCCACCACCCAAAAAATTGTCTATGTCAGTTATTTTTTGCTTAACTTATTTTCTAACTACATCGAGGTAGTGAAGTATTTCTAAAATTTCCAGTCTTTTTCCCCAAAGGCAAGGGAACCTCCTACCTCCTTATACCTAGTTGTCACCACTGAACCATTGAATTCATGGAGTGTAAACCTATGTTGTATGGCGGCCTTAAGTACATCGTAGTGTCTCTTGATTATTTCACTAAATGGGCTAGATTCATCTTAACATATAATAACACTACCACCACCATGACAAGTTTCTTCTTTAACCATGTTATCACTTGATTCGATGTTAAAAGACAATTTTTTTTTACCACGATACTCACTTTGAAGATGATTTATGGGAATATATTTCTTACCATTTGAAATTTGAGCACCAATTTTCATACACCTATTTACCCACATGGAAATGGACAAGTTGAGGCAACTAATTAAGTCCTCAAAAGCATGCTTCAATATATGGTTGATAAGTACAAGTCCAAGTGGCACCTTATGCTCTTTTCCACCATATGGGACTATTAGACATCAACTATATGTACTATTGGATTTACTTCATTCCACCTTGTCCATGGAATGGAATTAGTTTTACCTATCAAGTGTCAAAACCCCTCCTTACATTTAGCAATCAAACTTATCCAAGATATTGCTGTTTACCTTTGGAACAAGTGGATGAAGATCACCATGTTTCTTTACATAACATTGAAGTAGCCAATAAATGATCTAAATCCCATTATAAACATCACGTCCACCAATTCTCAATCTGTAAAGGTGATCTAGTCCTTTTCTGTGACTAATCCCATGACACACTTGGTTGAGGAAATTTTGAGTCTCTATGACAAGGCCCTTATGTCATCAAACATGGTTTGGGAATGGGGGCATACCTTCTATTTGTTCTAGATGGCCAAATCCTCAAGAACCCTCTCGATGTGTTATACCTAAAGAAGTTATATCCATAACAATGACACCCTTTTATCTTTAATACCATATTTTTTATATCTCTCCCCTTAGAATGATCATAATGATTTTTTTTCTTGTCATTTTTTAGATGATCGTTCACCTATATGTTACATCAATTACACTAATGGTGCAAGTAGATACACCTCAAATCTTGCCTTGGTATCTTGGTCCATATATTCCCTATCATACTCCCTTTTCCATGTTAGTGGTATGTGTGTCAGTGCTCTACCAATAATTAGGAAAAATATGTTATTGTTATTAGCCTTTTGTCCAATGCCATCAAATTACATATTCATCACCTTCGTGTTGATCTTTATTCTCATATGCTTATCACATAATTGAATAATTGTTATTGGGTACATGTTCTTTTCTTATTTAGAAAATATTTCTAAGCTAGATCACTAGTTAGATAGTTTGAATTCATCACATTCTTCATATACCTAGGAGTTTCAATAGTTTCATAGATAGTTTTTCAAATTAGATTCTAGATTGGAATATAATTCTTCAATAACAAGAAAATAAACCATGCATGTGTATATAACTATTACCATAAAGTGCATCCACATGTACATAAGCACCTATAAAATAATACATCACATTGCATCGGATATAAGGCACATGCATATAAAATCACATCCGCATATGTCTATAGATCAACATCCAAAAAAAGGAATGTTTACGTCAAAAGAGCCCATAACTCGATACAAAAAAAAATGATACATAGTTTTTAAAAAAGAACTTCATAATGTTAGGATATCATTGGAAGCCAATGGTATCAATACATTTAGAGAGACGAGGTCCATTTATTCACTGTGGCCTGTTTTTGTTATAAACAATAACCTTCCTCCTTATATGCCAATAAAGAGGGAGCACACAAATGGTTGGAAATGATTGTTCAAGTATTTGTTCAAAAAAATGTTTTCAACTATATTTCATTTCAAATGTACCATAGTTGTTTTCTCTCTCTCTCTCTCTCTCTCTCTCTCTATATATATATATATATATATATATATATATATATGTATATCTTTCGAATGGAAAATATCAATCATTCAAGAAGAATGATCATGAACTATCCCCAAGGGACTTACATTTAGAGTTGCATAAATCATCTTGTTGTCATTAATGTTTCAACTCCTTCTTTTACATGAAGGCACATCTCAGTTGTATAAAACTTCATAACACAAGCCTTTCGTTTCTTTTTTATAAAAATTATCAATTTATATTTTACATATGTATCACTTCTCGAACCTCTTCTATCTCTGTTTGGTTGGGTACCAAAAGTAGATCATTTTTTGATAATTGATTTGCTTCTGTGTTTAGTTCTCTGTACACATGAGATATGGAAAAGATAGAAAAACATACCAATAGCCTTCAGATATCACAGAGGAGTAGCTGAAGATGTGGGGATTTAATTTGAATTTTATTATTGGCCCAATCAACAACCATATTTGAGTCTTCGTATAGATGAAGACTTGTTATATTTATATTTAAATCCAATTCCAAAACTGAATGCATAACAGCAGGCTCTGCTTTACTATTAGAACAATGCTTTGACGCACATTTGATCATATTTTTGTGATTCTAAGCAAAATATAATACTCCTTTGGATCCTCCTAGAGGGGTTTCTCCCTGGCTTGCTCCATCAAATTAGGCCCATGGAGTAGCTTTTTTGATGACTAGAGGTACCAGAATATGGGGCTTTAGTCATTAGACGAAATTTCAATTTAAAATAGGCCTTCCAAAAATAATGCAAATTCCATGTCATCATGAATTAGCTATTCAAAATTCTTTAAATTTCAAAAAGGGAGCAGCTCTTAAACAAATTTTTAATATAAATTTGAGGATAGGTATCATAAAAAAAACTACTTTTTTTGTTCGTATTTTCGACATATCTCCTTGTGTTTTTACTCAAATTTTGACCATGAGAGCTCGTTGGATGCGGAATTAAAGTCCGCATCCAACGAGTACCCACTCGACATACTTTTGACGGGATCTGCTACCCCCAAAACAAGAAATACCGGAAAAAATGTGATGATGACATCATCATCACGTTTTTTTTCTGGTATTTCTTGTTTTTGGGGTAGCAGGTCCCATCAAAAGTATGCCGAGTGGGTACTCGTTGGATGCAGAATTTAATTCTGCATCCAACGAGCTCTCCCAATCGAAATTTGAGTAAAACATGGGGAGATATGTCGAAAATACGAACAAAAAAGTAGTTTTTTCTTTTCTTCCTCCAAAATTAATAAATATTATTTTATTATTTTAACTATTATTTTATTAATTTTCCTTAGGAGGCCCATTTTGAGTTGAAATTTCCTCTAATATTTTTTTCTTTAGCTATGTGTTCCTTTGTCCACTGCACAACAAGGGCCGTCGTCACCTCTTGAGGAATAAGGAGATTTTGGAATATGGTTGTGCTGCGAGCACAGCAACTTCCATAAATGAAAGAGGAAGGGAAGGCATCGAAGTGACGTACCAGACTCTCTGTCCACCAAGAATGAAATTTCTGGTCCAGATAAGATCCTTCACGTGATTCCTATGATTTTATCTCTAAGGAGGCGACCTTCCAGACCATCTATGCATATGGACAAAAAATAAATAAGTGAGAACCTGATTCTTCATTCGAATGACATAAAATGTACCAACTTGATCCTTGCCATCCTCTTTTTATGAGATTTTCCCAAGCTAGTAGTTTGTTACTCGGAGCTAGCCACATTGTGATCTTGGCCTTTAAAGAGCTTGAAGTATTCCATATAGAATTCCACCACCACTCTCGTTCACCTTCATATGATTCTTTGGCCAAATTCTCATATCCAAGCTTTACTGTAAATTCCCCTGTAGCTGCGTTTTTCGCCCAGACCAGACTATCCTCGGCATCATCCTCTAAGTTAATAAAAATGATTCCAACAGAGAGGTAAATGTCATCCACTCAGCTTTTGTATTTCCTTCTAGTCCTATCTCTTCTGTGCTTTTCCATACTGTTTTTCCTTCTTCATAATAAGTATGATATTTTTTTATTATTTAGGTTGCTTATACAGAGGCTTTTAATCTTTTCTATTGTTCCATGTGAGAGATTATAACCGTCCCCTGCTCTTATCTATGGGTCTTCTCCTATATGGATTTTTTTCCCAACTCCAACAGTCCAAGCCAACCAATATTTGATCAAAGGAAAATAAAGCACGAAGGATTTCCATCCTATGGATCCATTTTTATGAGACTTATCTAGTTTCCTTATCCATTCTAAGATGGAGGAGTTTAGACAATATTTCAAACCATCACTTTCCCCATAAAGAATTTGGATTTTTATCATCCTCCACAAAGACTTTGTTGCCAAAGATTGGAAAAAAAGAAAGGTTTTTTTTACACCTCAACCTCCAAGATCTTTTAAATTATCCACAGTTTTCCATTTAACCAAAGGGATGCCTTTAGATTTTTTGCTTGTAGTCCACATAAAGGAGAAAAACTTCTTCTAAAGTTTTTGTAGGATCCCCTTGGGGATATATGGTATTGATGCTGTGTAAAAAAGGATGCTCTAAATAACCGCTTTGAGAAGAACCAATATTCCTCCTCTTGACATAAACCTGTTTGTCCAACACCCTATACGTCCCTCCACCTTTTTATACAACCATTGTCGGTATTTAAAGGATTATGCGTTAGGTTTTAGGTTGAATCCTAAATATTTGAACCCTTTGTTAGTGGTTTCAAGATATAGGGTACTTCTGCTTCTAACTTGTTTTTCATAGTCTCTAGAATATAATTGTCTCTGAGAATTGATTTTCCACATTTATATGCATCCTTGTGGCCTTCTTCTATAATTCTAACTTCTGTTTTCTTTCTCTGATATTCTCTATAGATCCTTCCCCCATCATTAACACATCATCCATAAACAATATATGAGACAGTTCTTCAGTTTATGATACCTTATTTCCCGTGTAAGAACCTGAGCGCTTAGTATGATGAATTAATCTGATCATAGCATCTGCTCTCAATAGAAAAATAAAAGGGAAAAGAGGGAACCCTTTCCTAGTTCCTCTTGAGGGTCTAAAAAAGATGAATGGAGATCCATTTATAAGCACTGCTAAGGAGGTATATTGTATACAACCCATTATCTAGTTTATTCTGTCCACTATGACACTAATCTATAATAAAAGCAATCTTAGGAAGGTCCAACTAACCCTGTCATAATATTTGGACAAATCTAATTTGAGAACAAATGCTTTGATTTTATTCTTGTTAATGGAGTGGATTTACTCCTGAGTTACGGAGATCGCGTCATGGATCTGATGGTTGAAAAGGAACACGAACTATTCTTTGGAAATAATATTGCTCAGAATTGGTTTCAACCGTTGTGTTATAATTTTGGAAATGATTTGTATACTACGTTACAACATGAGATTTGTATGAAGTCCTCAAAGGAAGATTATTTTTGTTTTTTAGGGATTAGGGATAGAAAGGTAGCATTCACATCTCCTAACACCTTCCCTGATCTATGAGATTCCCAGACTACTTTCAACAAATCATGCTTTAGTAATTTGAAAATACCTTGATAAAATTCAATTGTGAATCCATCAGGGCCCGAGCTTTTACCTTTTTGGAATGAGTGAACTATCTTTTCTAGTTCTTCTTTCGATACCTCCTCTGCTAGATTCTTATTCATTTCATCATTTAACATTTTAGGAAACATTCTTAAGACAAATAATATCTCTTGGATAGGGATTCCTTCTAGTTTGTGAAAATGTTTTTGAAATAAGTCTTCCCAGCCTCTGCCTTTTCCTTGAACGAGTTTACCATATTTTCACTTGCATCCTTGATTTCTGAAATTGTGTTTACATTTCTTCTGTGTGAGGCGTACCTATGAAATAATTTGGTATTTTTATTGCCTTCATCAATCCAAATGGCCTTGCTTTTTAATATCCACAATTGTTCTTCTTTTGTCAGTAATTATTCCCGATTTAATTCACACTCTTTTACAGCCTTCAATTGTTCCTCTGAGAACGTTTCGAAGCTGTTGAGATTGTATATTTCCTTAAATTTAGCCTCCACTTCTTTAAGCTGCTCCTGCTATCTAGCGTTGTAATCCTTTTCGCATTTCTTTGACTCCTTTTTTGTACTTATAATATTATCTGAAAATTGTTTCATAAAAGAGGAAGAGGAATTGTCGTTTAAAGTATGTGTGTGTGTGTCAGTGTTCTCAGTGTAATAAAAGTGGTACCAAGTTAAAGATATGGATTTATTTAATGACCCTGTTATTGATGAAATTTTAAAATTATGGGTTGGCATCACTATGTACGACATATCCAAACAAATATGGAAAAGACAATTTCAATTCAATGGATTACTTACATGGACAATTCATGATGCCTCGGGGCTAACAAATTTTTGTGGTAGCTACTATTAAATTACTTCACTCTAACAATATTTAATTGTATCAATGATTCATGCATTTTTTTTTAATAATTGATTTGTATAATACTAGTATTAGCATAATTCCAAATCTCATAGGTCTTAAAAAAGGGGTGAATTTGCATGTCTAGTATGCGGTCCCAAGGTGATATCTTGATGTTCCAAAAGTTTAGGAAATGTGGTATTTTATGAGTACAAGCAATTCCTACCTAAGAACCATCGGTATCGAAATACCATGACATCTATTTTTAATGGGAAGGAATAGACTAAAAAAACCCCGAAGAATGACACCTTAACTATGGAAATTGCAATATAATAAGAAGATCATTGTCGAGGTAATCAATTGGATTCCATATCACATGTAGTATGAATAAAGTTATGCAACTTGTCATATTTATATTCAATTGTTTCTATGGTATCTAATAATTTTTTTCATTTATGTTTCATAAATATCATCAACTGATTAATGATCTTCCTAAACGAGGATTGAAAATATACTCCATCCAATTTAATAGATTTCCCTACTATGAACACCTACACGATGCATAGAATTCATATGGAGAATAATGTTACAGTAACATTATGGAGAATCCTATATGGAAGGAGTAACAAAGATAAAATCATGAGAATAATGTTGTAGAAACATTATGGAGGATCCTAGATGAAAGGAGTAACAAAGATAAAATCACCAAAATTTGAAGTGACATTCATGAATCCAATCAAGTAATTGAAAATTTGATTCATTATTCCAATTATGAAGAGCCAAACAATATTCCATGGTTATTTATAGAGAATGAAAGAAATATTAAAAAGATGTCATTCAGAAAATTAAATTTCCCACTAGTTTTTGTTTGAATGCAAAGAATATCTTAATGAAGAAAGGAGAATTTGGTGGGGTAAAAACTCACGATTGGCATACCTTTGTTAAGGTATTTTGTTACGTGATTCTTCAATTTTTTAGAAATTCTTTTTTGTTCTGAATTTTTGAATAAAGTAATGAGTCCTTCTATGTTTTAGCTTGTTCTACCTCTATCTTTCCCATACAACTTTGATAGCAACATAAAACAAGTTATATATGATGTCAACAAGTACATGATGTAAGTTGTCACAATTTATAATTGAAAGGTTAACTACATAATTGGTATAGATGTGATTTAGTTGCAATGTACACATATATGTATTATTGTTTTCAATCATGCATGTTTAACTTGCATCAACATGTTTAGGTGGTTGTCATATAAAGAAATCCATAAAATAATATATAAGGTATTGGACAAGAGAAAATCCTTAGCTAATGTGTGAATTGTGAAAGTACTTTCCTATGTCATTTTTCAATGTGCAAGAACACTACCTCATACACCAAACTGAGGATATTGAAATATGTGGATATGTACACACTAGGTCAACGTGGATGGTGGATAGGCACTTGAAGGCATTGAAAAATTTTGGTAGAAAAATATCATGTGATGAGGGCTACAAGGTATATCAATCCATGGTGTATATTAGTCAATATATTCCTGAATTGGTAACACCACATATAATTAATGTGCCTCACATTTGGGATGATGATTCCAAGAAAAAATATGAAGGGGAATTTTTGACGGGGAATGGTGGAATGAGAAAAGTCAAAATAATCAAACATTAAAGATCAAATTATATAATAGTGTATATTATTTTTTATTATCACTTTTGTACTATTTTAATCTTATAAATTTTATTCATCCATCATTTATTAAGCTTTACTATAAGTACCTCATTATTCAACTTCTTTTTTGTCACACAATTTCTCAAAAGTGGGATATATTTGATCTACACATTACAAATAATCTTGACTTGGTGAAGGCATGGATAGAACGATATATATGTCGATGGTAAATTGTCATGGGATCGAATGGTGGAGTTGATTAAAAGATCTTATCATTCTCGATACATCAATATTATGCAAAGGGAAATTGATTTAATGAATGATGCAAAAGATAAATAGGTGATCATCACAACAGGATTTGAACCCAAAATATGATGACAGAATCCAATGACATCTGACTTAAAGTACGAATGTGTCGGATTGCAATGATGAAAAGTACCATACCTTCTGATTTATTTTATAAACGTCAAATTTCTGACGTCCTTAGCTTAGGTTTTTCGACAGCACGTGGAGGATAAGTCGTCGGATATGAGACGACCGTGTGTCGAATTTGCGATGACCATTTGTCGAATTTGGGGCGACACGTGGAGGATCAGTTGTCGGATATTCAACAATAGCGTGTCGAATTTTTGACGTCTTTGGCCTATTTTTTGAAATAATATAAAGGCATATTTCAAATAATCAATACCCATATTTCCAATGGTAACTAGGTTCATAGCGTCGGATATTCGACGAATGTCGAATTATAAATATAAACATTTTTAAACATTTTAACATGTTTTCTATAGAAGTGACGAACGATTTGTGGAAATTATTTATTCCTCGATGGACGGTTTGAGGAATTGTTTTATTCTTCAACGGGCGGTTGCGGGAAATTTTTTTCTTCGACAGACAGTTTGCGAGGATTTTTTTATTCTTTGACAAACCTCCGTTTGAGAAAATTGTGATGCGTGGAACTTGATTTTTTAAGATTGTCGATAATATTCATTCACGAAGTTTGTGACAAAATGTCAAATAGAAATAATCCCGATCCAAACAAACACAATCGACAATTGCTTGCTAAACTATGGGATGCAGCGAAATGAAGGGGTGATGGAAAATGTTATTGTCCATGTACTCAATGCAGGGAATTTAAGAGGAGAAGCATAATGATCTCAAAAGCCACAAAAAATTGCAGGGAACATGGACACACTGAGGGGGGGAATCAATATCGTCCATTTGAACGTTTAGCATTATAAAGTTTTTTATATTCTTTGCTTTGGTAAATGTATGTATTATTTTAATATTTCCTATATTAAATTATATCTATTGATGTTTTCATGTATTTATAAAGGAAAGACACCCTACAACATATTGTCCAGAGGAAGTTCTTTCAGAACAAGTTCTGGATCAGGATCATGGAGTGTCTATGTTCAATGGAGAACAAGTGAATGATCATATTGAACAATATGATCATACTAATAACGTAGTTGAGGATGATGGTGCAAATACATTGATCCATGATTCATTTAATGTTAGAATGGATGATGACGATGACGATGATATTGAAAATGATGATGACTTTGATGATGTTCACGATATACCTCTTCTCGATAAGGCATATGAACCCCTTTATGAAGGCTCCAAAACAAATCTTCTCTCTGTTGTATTGTTGATAATGAACTTGAAGGTTATGAATGGTCTTTCAAACATGTCAATCACACGGATGCTAAGGTATGTAAAATAATCCATCACATATATACAATCGTGATAAAGTTTATCTGTATTCCTGTAATAATTGTATTGTTAACTCATTATTGATCATCATACGGATGAAGTGCATTTCGTTAATATTATTTATTTATTACATTAATTATATTTTTATTTTATTTTGTTGTAGCTAGATAGCTGAATTTTTGTTACCACCATCAAATATTTTACCTCACACATATCGAGATTTATCTTCCATCATGAAAGAGATTGGAATGCATTATGGAGCAATTCATTAATGCCCCAATGACCATGTTATATATTATAATGAGCATGAATTTGCAACAGAATGTCCAGAATGTCATATAAGTAGATATCAAATAGATCAAGTAAAAAAAAAGGTGCCTCAGAAGCTTCTTCATTATATTCCCATCATTCCATGTTTGCAACGACTGTTCAGGTGCAAAAAAATGGCGCAATTTATGGATTACCATGCCAGGAACATAAGTCAAGATGATGTTATTCGAATTCCTGCAGATGGTTCTTCTTTTAGATATATAGAGGAAAAGTGGCCTCACTTTAAATAAGAACCACGTAATGTTAGGATTTATTTGGCAGCAGATGGTGTTAATCCATTTTCACAGATGAAATCCATTTACATGGTGTGGTCTATTTTTGTTATCAACAATAACATTTCTCCATGGTTGTCAATAAATAGGTAGCACATAATGTTGTCGATGATTATTCTAGGTATTTTGTGTCTACAACTATTTTATTTCTAATGTAGTTGTGGCATCTCATTTGTCGTATTATGTTTCCTAATTTCATTTGTATATTTTTGTATTTAACTCTTGTGCATGGTTTATATATCTTAATGGTTATCATAATTGTATATTTTATATGTACTTCAAATCAATTAGGTAAGTTCCAAGTCAAAGATATGAATGTATATATCGAGCCTCTTATAGATGAGCTACTGAATTTATGGAATGGAATCACTATGTATGACTTATCTAGACCAATACAGCAAAGGAAATTTCAATTCCATGCAATGGTTGTATGGACAATACACGATGCCCCTGGCCTAACCCAATTTTGTGGTTTGTATTTTTAAGTTCCACTTTAATTGCACTTAATTATATGAAGTAGTTAATATAGTTTATATATAATTATAATTGACATAGATATTTCATATCTATATATTGTAGGTATTCAGACAAAGGGTAAAATTTCATGTCTAGTTTGTGGGCCTAAGATAAAATCTCGTCACTCAAAAAGCTTAAGAAAGGAGTTGTTTGATGAGTATAGGAATTTCATCTCTAAGAATCATAGGTATAGAATAACCAAAAAAATATTTTCAATGGGAAGAAGGAGATTGCATTAAAACCACGGAGAATGACACCTCACCTTTGGAGGATGAAATACAATAGAAATCGTCATCATGGTACGTATGGATCATCGTATATGAATTGTTATGTATTTTAATTTTTATTGTGAGTTGTTTACTGTAGTGGCCATATTTGATTTATGGTGTAATTTATTTATAAGCTAATATTCATGATGTCCATCGTGATCATGAAGGAATTAATGGGCTTCCATGAGGAATGAAAAGTTATCCTATACAATTCAATAGGTTTCCCTACTATGAGCACCTACAAATTGCTCATTTGTTTGATACAATGCATATTGGAAAGAATGTAACTGAAACATTATGGCGACTACTGGAGCTAAGGAGGGAGAAAGATAAAATTGTGAAAGCTTGCAAAGACATTCAAGAAGGAAACCATGCAATGAAAGACATCATCCAATTTCATAGCAACGGATACCAACTTAATATAAACTCAATTCCATGGATGTTTATGCAGTAGCAAAGCAATGTTGTCAAAGGAGTAATGCGAAAAATTAAATTTCCCACTGGATTTTGTGCGAACTTGAAGAAGATCATAACAAAAAAGGTGATTTTTCGGGGGTCAAAACACATTATTGGCATGTCTTCATCAAGGTAATTATTATTGTTATGTCCATATAATTTATTTTTTTTCATTTTATTGCATAATTTTTTTCCTTGTTTGTATACTCTTTGTTTAATAAATGACATGGTTTGTATATTGATACAGTATGTTCTACCTCTCTCTCTCCTGGACAACTTCGACAACAATGTCAAACAAATTATTTATAATATTAGTAAATACATGAGGTAACTAGCGATTAGTTGCTTGTGCTTAGTGTTTCTTTAATTATCCGTATAATTTATATTTGTTTTTTGTGCACTATTTCATGATATGTAATTTAATGTTTTTCTTGTTAAATATCGTTATTGGTTTGTGTCACTTGTAGATGTTTGACATCTAAATAAATACATAAAGAAGATATAAAGTATTGGAGGAGAGAAATTCCTCATCTCATGTGTGAAATGCAGAAGCATCTACCTTCGACATTTTTCACTGCGCAGGAACACTACCTCATACACCAAGTTGCGGAGATTGAGTTGTGTGGACCTTTGCACTCAAGGTCCATGTGGATGGTTGAGAGGCACTTGAAATTTATGAAGTGTTTGGTGATACAATGAGCACATGCTAATGGTTCTATTATGGAAGGATATACAGTATACCAAAACATGTTGTATGCTAGTGAATATCTTCCTTTTTTAGTGTCAAAGCTCAATTTATGTCGCATTTGTAATCTGGACTCCAATAACAAATTTGAAGGGGAGCAACTAAAGGGGAAAGGTAGATAGAGGAAGGTGAAAGGTAATTATTAGCTAGTGTATGTTTATTATATCGTTCATATTCTAATTGCATTTTCTAGTTACTGCATCAATTAAGAGCATATACTTTGTTCATGAAATTTACATATGTCTTTCATTTTAATGATTATTGTCATCAAGCAGTTGGTCAAGAATGGGATGCAATTCATTTATACATCGCAAACAATATTGACTGGATGAAGGTATGGATTGAACGATGCGAACAATCGGGTCATGGAATATCATGGGAAGGTGTGGCTTCATTGGTAAAAGCAGCACATCGCAATGGAGATATAAATCTTACAGAAAGGGAAATCGATTTAGCATATGGTTTAAAAGATAAAATGGCAAGCATATTAATCAAGCACTCTAAATCTTTTATTTTGCAAATTACATTTGGACGTACATGTTGTTATTTTCCATGTACTGCTGCATAACTATTGAATCATTGTGTAATCTTTTCATGTTTTGCTTGTTGCAGGTAAAACACCATAAGGCTATGGTCTGCAATGGTTGCAGATATCGCATCAAAAAATTGGATGAAACAAAGAAAACATTAGATTGTGGGATATCTGCAGTATTTGAGGTGATCAATGTTTCATTTAGAAGTGACAGACATCCATAACTCTCAGAAAAGCAATACTATGGGTATTTGGAAGATATTCTACAGTGTGACTTTAAATCCTTCAAGGTAGTTCTATTCATTGTCAAATGGTACATGTTACGTTTGAATCAACGTGATCCCGATATAATTATTATTGAACATGATAATGGATTTACCATGGTAAATACAAGGTTGTTTGAGCCAAGAACAGAGCCCTATGTTCTTCCAAGCCAATGTGAACAAGTATTTTACTTGGAGGTTCTAGGTAAAAAGGGCTGGTCATTTGTTGTGAGACACGATCCAAGGGGAGGGATGATAAAGTATAACCTAGACGATGGTAATGAAGAGGGTTCTCTGGAATAAGAAGACGGTGATGAAGAGCATGATAAACATGAGTTAGATGATGATGATGATCCAACAAAATATGTCCAAGAGTTAGTTGAATCAAATGATGTAGCAGACAATGCCCATGAATATTATACTGGCGATGACACGATGAGCGTAACTAACTTAGACGACGATGATGATATGGCCAATCCTTCAATGTTGACTCTGGATCTGATGATACAGATGATGAATTAGATGAAGAAGATGATGACTTGGATGAATAATATGATGAAATATATTGAAAGTTAAATATTTAATTAGAACTATTCTTTTATCTTATTTAAAAAAAAGAGTTACTAACATGATCATCATCATCACCACCACCACCACCACCATCATCATCATCATGTTGATCATTATCGTCACTTTCATCATCATCATCATCATCAACACCATCATCATCATCATCATCATCATCATCATCATCATCATCATCATCATCATCATCATCATCATTATCATCATCATCATGACCCTCATCATCATCATCATAATCATCATAATCATAATCAAGGGCCATCATCATCATAATCATAATGATCATCATTATCATTATGATCATCATAATCATCATCATCATCATCATCATGACCCTCATCATCATCATCATATAAATCATCATAATCATAATCATCATAATCATAATCATAATCATAATCATCACAAATCATCATAATCATCGCCATCATCATCTTCATGACCATCATGACCATCATGATCATCTTCATTATCATCGTCATCATCATCATTGTCATCATCATCATCGTCAGCATCATGATGATGATAATCATCATCATCATCGTCGTCGTCATCATCATCATCATCATCATCATCAAGAGCGTCATCATCATCATTATCATTATCATCATCATCATGACCCTCATCATCATCAACATCATAATCATCATAATCATAATCATTTAAAATAATGAATGTTGGGGTTTAATGAATGTTTTTTTCAGCTGTTGAATGATTGAATGGTTTAATAATGTTTTTTTTAGCTGTTGAATGATTGAATGGTTTAATGAATGATTTAAAGAAATATTTAATGAAAGCTTCTTTCATCTATTGAGTGAAATAATTTGCAGTAAATTGTTATTTGCAAGTAGATGCATTGGGTTTGGGGAATTGAGAGTGATGTGAGGGGGGGTGGAGGGGCCATAAAGAGCTTCCACCTTCACGTGGTTGGTCCTATTTAGTAGAGAATAATAAATTATTCTCGAAATAGAGAGGAGCTCAATGAATGGTAAGGAAGAATACATTAAAAACAATTATTTCTATAATTTTAGTGTTTAGTTTTTGCTATTGCTATTTGAATCCTCCATTGGAACTTGGTACAGATAATCATCATCTTCATTATTTATATTTGACTCATCATCATCTTCATCATGATCGTCATCATCATCATTTTCATGATGATGATGATATCACCAACATAATCATCATCATCATCGTCTTCATCATCATTGTCACCGTCTTCATCATCATCGTCTTCATCATCATCATCATCATCATTGTCTTCATCATTATCGTCATCATCATCATCAAGAGCGTCATCATCATCATTATAATTATCATCATCATCATCATCATTATAATCATAACCATCATCATTATCATCATCGTCATGACCCTCATCATCATCATCATTATAACCATTATAATCATAATCATCATCATGACCCTCATCACCATCATCACCATCATGATCATCATCATCGTCTTCGTCATCGGGATGATGTTCATCATCATCATCATCATCATCACCATCATCACCATAATCTTCATCATCATCATCATCACCATCACCATCACCATCATCACCATCATCTCGATCATGTTGATCATCATCGTCTTCATTCTCATGATAATCATCATCATGATCAACATCATCTTCTTTATCATGATGTTCATTATTTTCATCTTCATGATGATGATGATGATGATGAAAATGATGATGATGATCATCATCGTCTTCATCATATTGACCCTCATCATCATCATCATTGTCATCGTCTTCATCATCATTCAAATATATCACAGGTTGAAGTTTCCATATGTTTTTATATATCACATTGAAATATATATTGATCATCATTATGAGAGGTACTATGCTTACTACATCCCATGTCTCATTTTCAAGGGTGATTGAATTGCTATATATCTATCTACCTTATAATTATTAATTCAATATAGATTTATATTAACTTTAGATTTAGTAAAAAGTAAAAAGGATGAAAATAAATTTAAGCATGAAACAAAGAGTAAAAAATAAAATGGATTGTAGTAATATAAACATACTATGATTTTGATCTTCTTTAGTCTTTTTATTTTCCATTATTTTTGGTTTGAAATCTAGTTAAAACTTGAAAATTGAGAAGAATGGTTGGAATTCTAAGTATAAGTTGTTGGGGTTGCATAATTTAGATACAATAGGGGTATTTGAGATGGATGAATTGGTTTATGCATTCAATAATGCAATTTAATCAACTAAAAATTGCAATTTGACCAAAATTGTGTAGTGAATTGATGATGATAGCAAAAAAATATCCAAATAGTATAGCATTTGTACTACTTATTTGAACTATGCTAATTTATTTTCGTATATATATTTTATAATTGTTTAGGAGAAAAAATATATTTTATAATTGTTATTTTACTTTTTTATTATATAGTTGGATAATTATCCATTTATCAGTTTTGTGGTTTCAAATTTTATATTTAATTTATTAACTTTATAAATGTGACATTTAAAACTTTAAATATAATAAAATTAAATAGCTTAACTCCAATGGTTGAGTGTTGTGAATTGTAAGTAAAAAGTTATGAATCAAATCTTCAAGTTGGTTACCTTTGTGAATATTATAGGCCTCACTTAATTAACTTATATAAAAACTATTTCAATTCAATATTACCAATTTGTTAATTAAATTCATGTTTTAAATTCAACATTACCAAATTGTTAATTAAGTTTATTTTTTAAATAAGCCAAGAACATGAAACAAAACAAAAAAGTAAATAAGGATTATCATTAAATTTGTAGAATTTTTTTACTTTTTATATATAAAAAATGCAAGGATTAATAACTTATAGCCAAGGACAAAATTCTTATCCATCATTTTTAAATTATTAAATTAGAGTCGAGATGGTTGTTTGTATGGTCCCACTCACTCGCTTAAGGTTAAGTGATAAATCCAATTCACTAAAAGGTAAAGGACATGCAATATGTAAGTTAATACAAGTCATCCCCCAAACATGGTTAGGGTATATATGTCTTTCCAAACTTAGCTGGGTTTAAATAAGTGAACACACTAAGATTACGCATTGAAGATGAAGGAACAAAATGAAATATAACATATATAGTACATGAAATTGATTCAACAACAAACATTTACATAGATGCCAATATAGCCATCTACAATAATCTATGCATTAAAATATATGACATTAATACATGTCACAACTACAACACTTGGGCAGCTGCCAAGCTGCCAACATAATCATCATCATCATCACTATCATCATCGCCATTACCATCATGATGATGATGATGACGACGACGATGATGATGATGATGATGACAACGACGACGACGATGATGATGATCTTCATGATGATGATGATGAGGATCATGATGACGAAGACGATGATGATCAACATGATGAAGATGATGGTGATGATGGTGATGATGGTTATGATGATGATGATAATGATGAAGATGAAGGTGATCATCATCATTTCCATCATCATCATCATCATCATCATCATCGCCATCATCACCATTACCATCATCATCATCTTCATCATCATCATCATGACCATCATCATGATCATAAACATCTCCATTTTCATCATCATCATCATCATCATCGTCATCTACATCATCATCATCTTCATCGTCACCATCGTCACGATCATCATCATCATCATCGTCATCATCATCAACTTCACCATCTTCATCATCATCATCTTCGTCTTCATCAACATAATCGTCGTAATCATTGTCGTGATCGTCATCATCATCATGATCATCATTGTCCTTTTTTTCATCGTCATTTCCATCATCATTGTCATATCTCCCTCATAATAGAAGTCTCAATATGTGGTGAAAATTGCCTTACTTCAAAACCAAGATTTAGGTAATCATACAATACCAAATGATTGATAACAACATAAAGGTAAGTACATGGCACATTATATGGAACATTAGATGGCACATTAAGTAAGTACATGGCACATTAGATGGGTAAGTGCATGGCAAATTGGACGAACAACATGGCACATTAGATGGGTAAGTACACACATTAAATGATTGATATCTACATAAATTCTAGACAAGAAATATGTTTTAAATAACGCATTCAATGATTGACATTGGTTTTATGGCCATTGTCAACTTAATAAAACACATTTGTGCCCATTATCAACACCAAAATCATGATTTGTCACCTCTGGTGCCTGCGGAAATTGCATTGTGAGTTGTGTCCATCCTTCGATCCTCTGATGAGTATTGTTGACCTCTCGCGCCTGCGAAAATTTCCATTAGAGCGTTTTTCCCATCCTTTGACCCTCCGATGAGTAAGGTTTCAGAGGTTTCAGAGGGAGATTGCTGCAACTTTCTTTATAGTTACCAAGGGCCAACGATTTGGAGAGAGGCATACAGTGACTATGAAGGGACAACTATCGGTAATTCAGTTACCAACCTTTCATTCAATGACCTATATAATTAGGGGTTTAATTGAGTAAGCTGCAGGTGTTTTCTTAAGTGTTGGTTGATGGTTATTGGAGCTAGGCCGTGACTATTTGAAGGTTGATAGATATGTCTTGTGATTGTTTCAAGGATTCTAGGGCTAGGTTTTGACAGTTTGAGCCTTCCTAGGTTGGGTCGTAACCCTCATAGGTTTCCTGCTTCTTTTCTGCAGTGTACTGCTACAAAATTCTATTGGATCTCTTAATGATTAATGGAGGGGGTTTGCTCTCATTCTGGAACATAAGCACTCGGTGTAGCTCAGCCATATCCAAGGCTTCCATTATATAGCCATGATTTTACTGTGATTTGGCACATGTAGAAAAAGGAAAGCACACACAAAATTTCAGAAACTATGGATATGCCCTTATAAGATAGCTGCTGTGTTAGAAAGAAAGTAGAAATAATCATGATTTTCTTCTTCTTTTGGGGCTAGGACATTTCTTTCTGCACTTCCTGTTATTGTCTTGAAAAGTATTCTTGACAATGACCAGCTATGAGAGAGGTTGAGGTCAAGGGCTATGGTTGCTATGGGAAATACGAAGTTTATAAGCATTTTATCCAGCTACAGCAGACCTCAAACGAGATAGATAGATAGCGTTATCTAGGTTTGTTGTGTGTTAGGGATTCATTTGTATGAAATGAAAGCCATACACTTTGACTGTGTATGCATGCTTGCTGTGTATGCTAGCAAGCATACACAGTCAATAAAATTTGCTGTGTATGCTTGTGAGCATACACAATTTCCACTTGGGGCTTGATAGTGATAAAACCAAATGAGCATGCAATTTCCCATGTGTCATTCATGCTTAGTGTAACGCTCCACTTGGGGCTTTGTTATTGACTTATTCCATGCAAGTTATTGAGTGTCTTTGTAAGGTATCACTCTTAGAGAGAACATTGTAGTGATTATTAGTTAGTGTTATGCTAGATATGTGAAGGATCTTGAAATAATGAGTATTTGTTATTATAACAATGTTCGCTCTCAATGGATGCATGCACTATGGTTCCTTGGTTTGTGAGATGCAAGTTAAGAGTGTGTGAAGCTTGTGTGATGTGAGTTATTGGGATTGGATAATGGTGTGATCCTTATATATTGATTTTGATCTCCTTGAATAGGATTTTGTAGCTTGGTCGGATGCCTTGATAGGGCTTGCTATTATTAGTTAGGGGTTGCATTGATTGTGGATTCCCTAGATAGGGTTTGGGTTTCATTGAGAGTCCTTTCTTATGATGAATTGGACTTGTTGTACCATATTGGTATTAGATGAGGTATTTAGCATTCCTTAGATGAGACTACATATTTGAAAGGCGTTATTATATATCTAATGTTAATGAATTCAGTTTCATGTATGCATACCATATATGTACTATTGAAGGGTTTTTGTATTGATTTATCATGAATTAGATGAGACTGCAGATTTCAAAGGTGTTATTATATATCCAATGTTAAAGAATGAAATTTCATGTATGCATACCATAGATTTACTAATAAAGGGTTTTTGTATTGACTTACTGTTGAAGTATGTCTCCATTGTCTATTTATTTGAACTTGCCTGCCATACTGGTGGGAGAATTTAATGAAGTATTTTCAAGTGGTTACTAAATATTTTATTTTGGCCTTAACACTCAAATTTATATGAGATAGACCTATGATCAATCTCATTGGAGTGAGTTGAAATTTATGAATTGGTTAAAGTGCATATTTCTTGGTGAAATTTTCCTTGTTCACAAAATTCCTACATTTATTAGTTGACCCATAAAGGAATTTATAAGTGCACAATGTAACCCAATTCTTGTGAGGCTTTCACATTTTATCTCCCCTTCCTCTTGGGTTCCCACCACCAATTTCACTGCAACATCCACTTTAGCTCTTAGTTTAGATTGGCTTGAATCCTTCATGACCAATACTTGATTTTCCTGATATAAATATTGATTAGGCTTACAACCTATCTACATCTATATCCATTTTTCTTTCTCCCATGGATATTCTAACACTTATAATTCCAAAGACCAAGGACCAATTAATGTTGACTGAATATTTTAGGATGAAGCACTGTTTAAGGGCCTTGTAATGTTGAGCATCATTTGAAAACTATTTATAAACATCACTGCAATTAATAGGATTAAACTTAGGACTTAATTATAACAATGATTTTTAGTTAACTTAAGAAAAAATATTGCTCTCAGATAGAATTCATCTCTCAATTAGCAAAACTAGTGCTTAATATAACGATGTCATTCCTAAACCATTAAGCCATGCACCACTAGGAAAACCCATCGAAACATGAGAAATTGATCTCTGAAATGCCACTGCCACCTAATTATTCCAACTTATAAAGAAAATGCTCTCTTTCATGTTATCACATCCCAACCCAAATTTTATTTTGAGAATGTTTTTATTCTCTAGTGTGGTAATGATTTTCAAAATGTTCTTATCACCTTCATATTTATGAATCCATACCATGATTAATAAGAGTTTTATGGTATTTATTCATGAACCTTTTTGTATATGTAACATAAAATTTATCCATAAAGTGTTGAGTCCATCCTACATACTAACTCGCCCCTCTTAAGATACTCAAAAGATAATTTCCCTCCCTCAAGAACCAATGACTCCTTGGATAGACAATCTCATGCAACATAGCAATACAAATTTGGAAATTTGGGTACTGGCTCAATGCTAGGTCAAGAGATGTGTCAAGATACACTATTGGATGAAATGGGTTTTTGAGTACAATTGGTTGAGTCTCAGATGATGTACCATATTGGCGTGATCAAGAAACTAATTTGATGTCACATGAATCAATATTGAGTATGTGGTAAGTTAATTTTCTAGGCTAGGAAGGAATGGAAGGTGGCGTGGTATGTTCATTTTCCAGATTGGGAAGGAATGGAAGGTGACTGTGTATGCATGCTTGTTGTGTATGCTAGCAAGCATACACAATCAATAAAATTTTCTGTGTATGCTTGCTAGCATACACAACAATCAAGCAAAGTTTTTGGCTGTGTATGCTAGTAGGCATACGCAACAAAAAAAATTTCTTGCTTTGCTATGTATGCTAGTAAGCATACACAGTCAATAAAATTTGTTGTGTATGCTTGCTAGCACACACAACAAAAAAATTTGCTTGCTTGCCGTGTATCAAATTTCTTAATGTTCTTGGAGGATCAACTTTGAGATGCAAGGAATAGAGCCTAGAGGAGGTAGGCATAGAGTTCTATTGACGAATATGATTCTAATATAGGAAATTATTCTTCGACATGTATGATTTATGATTTATTCACAATAATTTTTTAAAATGTCCTTTCTCATCGAAAACTCTTCCCCATTTCCCCATTTTGTGCAACTTAGAATCTAATCATAACCCTAAATATATAAGATGAACCCTAACTTCATGCTTCTAGGTGTTCAACTAATACCACTACTGTAGTTGCACATGACCTTGAGGAGTCCAAGCTTGAGTGAGATGATGGTGCCATTGCTAGTCTTGATTCTAGTTATATAAGTGGTGATAAGTTTGATGATTGATCATTTTGATCAATGACATGTATGATGTATGATCATTGATGTATTTATATGATATTGGCCTCATAGAATGTTGTTTTTTTGGACTCTACAAACCATTTAGGCCTCATTAATTATTTATTTTGTTCTAGATATGTATTGCATTGTTTCACAATAGACTTTGTGTTAAGCATACACAGTCAATAAAATTTACTGTGTGTGCTTGATAGCATACACAACAAAAAAAATTGCTTGTTTGCTGTGTATGCTTGGAAGCATACAGAACAAATTTTATTAACTGTTTATGCTTGCTAGCATACACATCAAGCATGTATACACAGTCAATTTTTGTTATTTTGAAGAACGTTTGGTCCTTTAGTTTTGTTGACATTATGAATCATGATGAATGTTATGAATTTATGACGAAAATTTAAATCCATTGATGTATCAGAATTCACTATGATACCATGTTACTATGTTAGTGTTACTGACAGGTTGACACATGTTAGATAGTAGACTTATTTAATTTTTATGTTAATGTTAGTAATAAGTATGTTATTGTTGTTAACTTGTTTATATCATTGTATCAGTATGAAATTCATTTTTATTTCAGTCTGAAAATTACATGTTATGATGTTGATGTATCAGTATGATGCAACATGTTAAATTGTTAATGCATGATTCATGAATCTATGATTGAGGTTTGTAATGCATCTAGAGGCTAGAACTGCTCCCAAAATGTTGTTTAGAGGCTCAGAACAGCTCATATAATGTCTAGGTTTGGGATTTATGGCTGTTTTCATGCCCATATCTGTTACTCTCATGCTGCCTTTGCCCTCAATCAGCCCAAAATTAAAAATGAATGCTATTTTAGGGATTCTTGAGGACACAAACAGACCTAGAATTGCCCATAGTGCTGTAAAAATGGTATAGACATGTCTAAAAAGTAATCTTTGTCATAGGACAAAGATTTCTAATCCATTTACCAATTACAAGCAATATTTGTCATAGGAAAAATATTTCTAGAATGCCTTTGCTTGTAATTGGTAATAACCCCATTAAGTTGGGATCACTTAGAATACTAGGCAATATTGGGACACAATATACTACAGAAGATGGATGAGAAAATGGCTCAAATGAAGACTAGAATAAAGGAAGACAAACATTGTTAAAATAACTATAACAATACAAAAGGGGACTTACTTCCCTATAGTTGATTTATTGGTGTCTCAAGCCCATCTTGATGAAGAAATGGTTTCCTAGAAGATCAAGTTTAAACTCTTCCTAGATAACCAGTTTTAAAAAAAAATTATAAAGATAACCAGGGGTGTTTTTGTTTTTTTCATAGAGATGAATATTTTATTTTGGAAATGTATGTGACCTATATGCTTAGTGGGGACGAGTACTGAATCCACATGTTTCCATATGATTTTATATATGGAAGGCCTTACATAACCCCTCTAAGTTGGAATCACTTAAAGTACCAAGCAATTTTGGGACTCAAGATACTACAAGAGATGGATGATAAAATGGCTAAGACAATGATTGTTTATAGAACTATGAGAATACAAAAGGGGACTGATTTCCCTGTAGCTTATTTAATGGTGTCTCCCACCCATCTTGAAGAAGAAATGGTTTCCTAGAATATCAAGTTGCAATTCTGCCTAGATAACCACATTCAGGAAATAAAGTTACAAAGGTAACCATAAGGTTTTCCAGTTCTTCTCATAGAGATGAATATTTCAATTTGGAAATGTCTATGTCCTATATGCTTGGAGGGGAGGAGCGATGAAACCAGTAAATACTTTTTTGTTGTTTTTTCAAGCACCAATAGAAGCCACTTCAAACTTTTTCCCATGAAAGATGGCACCTTAAATATAGTGGTCTAAGATTTCATAGTTAGGCATACATATTATGTTGAGTTCTTGGGATTAAACCACATGGAATACTTTAAAATTGTCCGACACTAGTGAATCAATTTCTTCTCAACCCCCATATGGGTCTTACAAATTAAGAAGATGTAACTATTTACCTAATCCATGACTATGAAAAATCATACATAGGCCTGAAAATACTACAAAATCATGCATAGGCCTGAAAATACTACAAATGAATTGGAAAATACTACAAAATCATGCATAGGACTGAAAATACTACAAATGAATTGGAAAATACTACAAAATCATGCATAGGTCATGGTGGGTGGTCAATTGGAGTTTTGTCGAGCTAAACTGGGCTAATTCCTAGTGATCAACATTCTGAGCACATCGCAGCCTCTTAAGCATCAGTAAACAGTATCCGGGTTTGGTACTGTGTTGAATAATTATGGGAGCCTTGTTATAAGTCCTAGGTTAGTTCTGTTCGTAAAGGCTAGCAGTAGGAGGCTTGGTTT
Source organism: Pseudotsuga menziesii (assembly GCA_001517045.1). Lineage (NCBI taxonomy): Eukaryota > Viridiplantae > Streptophyta > Pinopsida > Pinales > Pinaceae > Pseudotsuga > Pseudotsuga menziesii. The sequence continues at coordinate 1,337,669 of LPNX010750625.1, forward strand.
TCAATTGTGGCCGACAAACTATGCATGTTTTCATTTGTCTTTCTACCTTCATAACAACAGTCAACAACATTTTAGGGCATCTCTAATTTGAGTTTTGGGCATGGCAGAGACCTGAAATATGGTCCATCCTATGGCATAAATGCATCAATACATTGAGTTTGTCTTCCAACACAAGGGGTGGGCAGAGGTTATAGGATCAATATTTCTCTGTTTGTTTTGGGCAATCTTTGACACACCATCAATGATTGACCTATAGTAGATTCTCGATTATATGGTATTTGAGGAATCTTTAGTGTGCACAACAATGATTATTGGTGAGAGATATTGTATTTTGATGACAAGATCCAATTGGAAGTGTAGAAAAATTGTTACTGAGGTGATAGTGGGTAACACCCTTAGGTTATAGTTGGGATAGCTTGTTTTTAAGGGCTGAATCACACGTGCTAGCTGAAGTTGTAACAAGGACTTTGTAAAAATACTTTTGGTAGAGTTCATTAATAAATCATTGATGGAGTTGATTGTGTGCCAAACTGTAAGCACAATTGCTTGTGTTTTTTTTTAGCTGACATAGCTCAAGGATTAAATGAAACCCCATGCTTATTATGATCAGTGCACTCATTATATTTCCTTCTCTTGCTTTGAAGAGAAGGTAGGCCCTACCCATACATACAAAATTTTAGTTTATATTGTAGGTTATATATGTCTGACACTAGCAATGGAAGTCAGGAATTTCTCCACCTATATAGACTCAAGACTCTTGTGCATCCGGATTCAACCAAAATATTGGTATATTCTTCCTTATTCACCCATTAGTATACTTAGTAAAACATGGACTTAAAAGAAGGATTCACATAAACTTTGTTGGAAATTAATAGATAGTAGTCTAGACATATATATGCCAAAATGAATAGCACTGGAGGGATGTAATTATAAGGGATTGATGTCCAGAGAAGGAATGTTTTCTCCTTGTGTTGCATAAGTAAGTATTGCGGTTTTCAAACAATTGATACAACATAAAATTTCAATAGTGGTATACTTTGAAAATCCTACCCTTTCCTTTCAGTTATAGAAATTGTCCTGATAATTCTATACATCCTTTTACACCTTAGTGGTGCCATAGGCTAGCTAGGGTGTGGAATGGACATTGTAGTATAAATGAAAAAAATATTACATGACCTTTTTAGGTCTATGTTTCCTTTGTTTATCATCTATGTTTCCTCATTTATGGCATATCCTTGCACCTTAGATATGCAAACTCAGGACTGTATTATTCATTTTTGCCAACCTGCAAACCCTAATTATTCATATACCCCTCAAAGTTTGGTTGTAACCCTAAATGATGGAAGTTTTCCATTCCATTCAATTGAACCCTAAACATGAAGAATTCCATTCAATTCAACCCTAAACGATGGATTCGGATGCAACTGATACAACCTCAAAACCATAATGGCTATCAGGACAAGATTCAGACAGGAGTTTGTTGTGATGAGTTGGAAGTTTTTCTAAGTTATATGTAATAATAAGGGTGTAGAGTAAGGAGAGAGGAGTGGCCAAGAAAATGAATAATCAGACCAATGTAGACTGGATAACTGACCTAGAAGTTGTGTGGTCAGGTCAGTGTAGTGTTAGAATCTCTCAGAATGTGAACTCATCTATAGAGGTTGGAGAAAGTAATGCATTTCGTCAGATATCCGACATATATGCTATACCACCGACATATTAAATTTGTTTATATGTATTTAGCCATGTCTACAGGGAGCACAATATGAGTGCAGACTGTTTATCCAAGGAAGCATTGAATAAGAAGGATGGACTCCTCTTCTTCTTGTAACTTTTAGAAGGAGAAATCATTGAGGAAGGTATGATATAATTAATTTAAGAGCCTTTTGATTTGTGCGGCATAGTATTTTTTGGTTCTTTCTACTATGGGATACATCAACATATTTCTTATTTTAGCTGGGGATATAGATTTTGTTTTCATCCCCTCAGGGGTGTGTTTTCTCCACCCTCGATGCCTCCTTGGATAAGTTGTTTGGGCTCCTTATGTTCTTCGTGTGGTATTTCTACTTCATTCATCTTTGGATTGTGGGTTCCGTCCCTCACCTTGAGATATTTTTTGATACTTATGATCTCCACTCGTGAATGGACTGACTTAATGCCAGGACTATGTAAAAGTTACCTTTTAGTCACTACTGGATATCAAGATGGAACACCTCTTTTTGTTCTGAAAAAAAGATACAGAATATTTGCAAATGATTTTATCACATATATTGAGATTCATAAACTGAGTCTTTTACATCTTGGGTGAGGAAACAAACTAAATTAAAATAGGTACACCTAAGAATATTGTAAAAAATATAGTTTGTATTTTGAGATTAATTGGCCGAAGCATTTGATATGGAACGACTTGATATCTATATCGTATTAAAGGACTATGTGTTGAATTATTATACTAGGGAATTATTGATATTATTCAGGATAATGATATCAACATTATGTCATGCTTATAAGTCTTTCCAATTTTTTTGCTGGTATTTTGCTATTATTTGCCAAATTTTTTTTCAGCCATGGTGCAGGTAGAACCAAACAGGTATTTGTCAGACCTGTCTTCCTTCAGCGAGGGGATTTTGGGAAGGATAGAGGAAAGTGAGACATCTAGCAGGTCTACAAGGGATAGATCAACTAGATATCATAAGATCAGAAGAAAATTCAATAAACACATGTAATTTTTTCTCAAAGGAGGGGGGTCATGTTCCTATGATGATGAGATAGTAGGAGACACCGAAGTTCCCTTAAGGTACAAACACCTAGTGAAACAATGGGTTCCTAGGGATCTTCCCCAAGTAAACTCTGATTTTTGTGTGAATGAGAGGATATATAGAATTGAACCGTCGTCATTACATGGATTGTGGTTGTTTTGCATGATGGCATAAAGGTTGGATACGACAGATGCACAGAATTGATGGAGTATGTTGGACCCTCTTACAACTACATTGATTGGATGTGCCTGGTCCAATATACATGAAGTATGTGTAGATATGGGTTGTCAGCAAATTATATACAACTGAAAGACAAAGCTCAAAATAAAGGAGCAACGTTGTACATTGGTGGAAGGCCAAAAACAACTGGTAATATTGCGGGGTTTATAAACAGTTCACAACGAGGGTCTACACTTAAGCAACCCAACTGCATATTCGAGTCACGTGAAGGAAACTGTGTCTTTGTATGTGCCATCAAATCAACAGCTATTGGTGAAGAACTACTTATTAATTAAAATTTGAATCATGTAGATACATACACGGTTAGTATGGTTGTGTACATCCAACAATTTACCCAACCTTTTATTAATTATTTTAACATCTATAGGATTTTTCGTTAGCATATAACTATAATTTTATACTAAATTTCCTATGCTGAATTTGCAGGCAGGTTATGGGGGGCTCATCACCCCAGCAAAAGGTGAGAGGAGTACATGATCCGCGAGTCAACAAGTATACATCAAAATGTTATGTTTTAAAATTGCTTTACTGAATATTCGGGTTTCGTTAGGTAATTTTTAGTATGTTTTTGATGCAGGATTCTCTCAAGGGCACCTCCCTCTCTATAGATGTTAGTAGACTTGAATCAAGGAGTCAGGTATATATCGATATTGCCATTGTAAATATTTAGGATGGACAAACAAATCCATTGTTATGTATTTTCATTAGTATATTTGGTTTGTTTATATAATCTTATCTATTTTCCATGTAGAGTATTGATCAGGGAAGCCAACCAGCTATTGATCAGCTCATTGCAGCATCGGTGCAACAGACAAACATGGTTTGCATTTTTCCATTTGAAATACTTTAAAATCATACACATGTATATCGTGTAGCATAATGTTTATTTTGTTATGTATTTTTTTGTTTTTATGTTTGCGTTCATGATGATAATGTTGTCTACTTTTTTTGTAGGTTGATGTCTGGGGAAAGTCCCCAACTGTTGATCAGACGGCTGGAGCCTCGAGGAAAACTGTAGACCTAAATGTAATTCCACATTCTAAATACTTCAAAATTTTACACATATAAAACATGTAGCATAATGTTTATTTTTGTTATGTATTTTTTAGCTTTTACATATTGCGTTCATTATGATAATGTTCTCTACTTTTTTGGTAGGTGGTTGATCAGGGTAAGTCCCCAACTATTGATCAGACCGCACCTTCATTTAGGCATAAGGTAAACCTAGATGTAATCCTATGAATATATCATGATATACAATTTTTGTTAATATAATTTTTTGCGCAGACTATTGCTTCAAAGACTAAGAAATGTTTTATATATTTTTGTTGCAGACAGGGGATTTGGTTTATGAAACACCAACTCAACACTCTTTATAGTTTGAGGTCTCCCAATTGATGAAAGATAACGAGATCTACAGACCCCTTGAGGGTGCTATAGAAGACCATGGAGAAACAAAATGAGGAACTGGTTCTTCTGACATTGACAGTTCCACAAACAGAAGAGATCAAATCAAAGATTCAATTGTTGTTATAGAGATGTCGACAATTGCAAGTAAGTTCCCGAATAATAATGTAAATTCATTTAGAACTTTATAATTTTTAATTTTATATGATATTGAACTTATAATACAATGGTTTGTATTTACAGGAATTTATGTAGATTTACAATGGTGGTCAAGGCGTTGTTGGTCCCAGTAACCAAACCACTCCACATAGACCACATATTGCTCCCTTATTGTCAACTGAACAGTTGACTACACGCTCTGCGACACCCCCGAGGCCAACAGAGGGTGCAATCGATGTTGATTGACCCACAACAGATGCTGCATAAGAAGGGGTGGATGTAGGGTTAGATAGAGAGGTGGATGCATTTCCTGGATCTTCTCGTGTCACTAGCACTGGTTCAATAGTGACAACATTTTTGGTGGACGAAGAACTCGTTCCAATAAAGATAGAGAAGATTCTAGGTGATTATAGATTGTTCAATTTATTTTTTATAATTTGTGTCTAATATATTGATAATATTTTTTAATGTTGACTAATGACGACATTAATATTTTGTAGGAAATGATGTATTTTATAAAAATCTAAATGATTTGTCCTTGGAAATATTCGAGCCCACCATCCGCACAGGGTGGGATAGATAGACAAAATCTTTAAAGGATGAGCTAACTAATCACTTGGTTGGTCTGTTCGAAAAAGTTACCTTCGATACATCGAAGGTCTTACAGAAGGCTGGAAAACATATGAATATTGTTCGAGACTAATATAGGGGTCACCTATTAAAGAAACCTAGGTATGAACGCCCTTCGATGATTCCATCTAGGGAGTGGAAAGCCCTGGTGGAAGATGGAAAAGAGAAGGGTATGATAAAAGCAGGAAATATACCACCAGGAACATGGAGGTATGCAATACATTCCAAAATGTATTGGTAAGCCTTATTATTATTAGTTTTTATCTCAAATTTGGAACATCGACTAACATTATTCAACACTTGATTAGGCTGTCGGACACATCTAAGGTAACCAAGGCAAGAATGGAAAAAATTAGTTAACACAAGCTTGGGTCTGGTGGTTATTCCAACTTGGTGGCCCGATATGTAAGTATCAAAAACTCGAAACTACATCCAAATAATATAGAGAAAATTATTTTCATTTTATTCTGGAAAAAAATGTAAAATTAATGACATCATGCAAATATGCAGGCCGATCGGTTCAAATAATTTCCCACTGAGGAAGACATGAAGCTTGGCTTCGAATAGGGCTTTGATGCCGTCGTTGAACGCCAAAAAATCTTGTCTGGGCAGACTGCATGATCTTCTGCTGACCCATCTGGTGTGCAGGTATATAAAAACTATATAGTTTAATGATAATTTATCAATTCTCATACAATTTATTCGTTATAAAAAATTAACATAAATTATTTATTCCTTTTTGAGCAGGAAAGCAATGATCTCGTTCATGTCGTGGATGTAAACCAACTAGACGAAGATCATGCTTCGATTCCTATTAATGAATTTATAAATATGCTACTATTTTGTATAGATAATTGCAGATGATGAACATTAATTCTAATACTACACAATTCAGTTGCAGAGCATGTAGATGCAGATAACATTGAACAGGTTGATCTTGTACATGATAATGATGAACATGTTGATGTGCCCATTCCAGGTAAAAAAACAACTTTGTAATGTTTTTTTAAATGAATTACTTGTATTTATAAAAATAAAAATAAATTAATGAAACATTTTTGACATTATTGCATAAATTCATCGCCCTTCGCCGCAAGTTCAACCTTGCAAGCAGTCTAGTAGGGAGACCGAGGATTAGATTCCGGAAGATGCGCTTCTAAATAACTATTTAAAGAGAATTAAAGTAAAAAGGAACTGACTAAAGAAATTTTTAGAAATTCTTATTTATAATAAATTTTTTACATGCTTTTTTCCTCTGTTTCATGAATGAATGCTTTAATGAATGGTTTACTTCTTTTTTTTATCGGCTATTGACTAAATTAATGGTTTAATGAATGATTTAATGAATATTTTTTTCAGTTGTTGAATGATTGAATGGTTTAATTAATGATTTAATGAAAGCTTCTTTCATCTATTGAGTGAAATAATTTGCAGTAAATTGTTATTTGCAAGTAGATGCATTGGGTTTGGGGAATTGAGAGTGATGTGAGGCGGGGGGGGGAGGGCCCATAAAGAGCTTCCACCTTCACGTGGTTGGTCCTATTTAGTAGAGAATATTAAATTATTCTCGAAATAGAGAGGAGATCAATGAATGGTAAGGAAGAATACATTAAAAACAATTATTTCTATAATTTTAGTGTTTAATTTTTACTATTGCTATTTGACTCCTCCATTGGAACTTGTTATAGATAATGTTGAGAAACATTTTCATAGTTAAGAGGAAAGAAATGGTGTTTTGATGTGATCGATGGCCTTATATACGTAGTGTTTTTGGTTCTCCATGTTTTATCAGGTGATCTATTATTAACAATTAATTTACTTGAATAGTTTTTTTTGGGTTGGCAAAGAGGTGGAACCCCCCTGACTAGTAGGGTTTCCATTGGATAAGAAACCATGAACCAGGGGCATCTAAGCCATCAAAATAACTTGGGGATCACACCCAGCCTAGACCGCACCAACCCTTAACATGGTTGGATTTTTTGGTATCCGGCGGGATTAGAACCGACAACCTTTCAACTTAGCGGGCGTCTTAACCATACCCCTCCACCAACTGTTCTACATCTCGAGGATTAATTTACTTGAATAGTTGAATAGTATTGTAATTTACATTGTAATAGTATTGTATTTATTTAGATTAGTTTTGTTATTTTCATAAACAAAGAAATGTTTATTTGATGGGTCCTAACATGAAATTATTGCAACAGGACAAAATTTGAAGTATGTTGAATGATGTTTTGAAAGGTAAAGCAGAAGAAGACAGTGTGAAGCTCCACAAATCAAGGTATAATTATGTTTTATTTTATTTAATTGAACTGTGTATTGGGTATTTATGCATGTGCACACACACAAATTTAGTTGATGATGGTGATTACCATACATTCAGGTGAACTTTGTTCTATCTGATCTATAAACTTACCTTAAATAGGTTGGATCGACACCATATTCTCCAAGAAAGAAACCCATAAGTCATCTACATATTTTATAGTGATGACCATAAGCTATGGAACCCTCGTATCATGAGATGTAATAGTCCTTGTCCTCCTCCTTTAAGGGTTGTAATTGCTCAACATTAACACTGTGTAGGGTTGTAACTACTGATCATGCCAGAGGAACTTTCGAGCATTCTCCACTTTAGTAAGCAAAGACTGAACATTACCACTCCAAGGAAGGTAATATTGCATTTCTTAATTGGTTGGTTGTATATCCTCCATGGTGTCCTTTTCCATTGTATCAAGGATTCTCTCAACCATCAACCTGGCCAAATCTTGGCCATGAACCACTGTAGTTGGATTTAACTCAAGGTCTTAGTCCTGGATCTTGGTGATCCACCTACCCCTTGTCCCACTACTCTCCTATTGCAAAAGTATATCCTTCACCACGGGATGAGGAATGTAGAACATCATGTTAGCATTCCAAAAATGATCATGAAATTAGTTAGGTGCCTTCACCAAGGCATATGCTTGTGTTTCCATTGAGGTTGTGCTTCAACCTTTCCCCCTGAAGTGCATTGCTCATGAAAGTAATTGGTTGCTCACTCCCTTGCTAATTTTTGTGTAAGAAAACAACATAGAATTTGCTTGATATATATGCAAAGGATTTATTTTCTTCTTCTCTCCACTTCTTCAAACTCGATCTTATCAAGATGATTTAACCAAAATATTTCCCAAAAAGAACCAGAAAATGTTTCATCATATTCAAGATTGGTTGTAACCAAAAGATTCAAAAACATAATTGGAAACAAAGGAATATATGAGGTTTTAAAAACATAATTGGAAACAAAGGAATAGATGAGGTTTCAAAAACATAATTGGAAACAAAGGCATAGATGAGAGGAGTACCGTTTCCAATTCATATAAAGAGGAATGGAAGATTCAAGTCATGATCTTTCTTCAACATATTTGATATAGGCCTTCCAATTTTCGTAAAAATAGAAAATGAAACACTTTATAGAATTGATGCAACCAAAGAAAGATTGAATGGCTTGTTTTTTTAGTAAAAATAATCTCCTAGATAACCTTCACTGTTTTATGATCAATCCTTACTCCAAGATTGTGTTCCAAAAGATTGCCTTAAAATACCCCCAAGATGATTTTTCTGAAATCAACGATATGCCCAAGGATTTGCACCCATCAACAATCTTGCTAAGTGTCCAATATGATCACCCTATTCTTCGAAAAAACAATGATATCATCTTGGTACACTGCTATGTACTCATTAGAGAAAGAAAAGTCCATAGTACATTGGAAAGTGGATTTAGAAGTTTTCAATTCAAAAGACATCCACACATATGCATAAGTCCACCAAGGGGTAGTGAAAGAAATTTTATATCTCTCATTAAAACAAAAATTACACAAATATCAAAAGGCAGGGTCAAGGACATGAATGGGACAATGGAGTGTCCCATTCCAGCAGTGATCAATCCTCTATCAAAGCATTAATTATTTCTCAAGGCCATCATTTGTTGGGTAAATTTACTCATATAAAAAGTTGATAGCTTCTTTGGCCCTATTCATAGAGCTTCATACAAGTGACCCATTATGGGATTTTCCCATTAACTAAATGGAGAACCTTTACCAAAATATTTTTGATCGAGCACACTTCCTCCACTCCTTGCTTTTCCCCATCAACTAAATGAAGAACCTTTACCGAAATTTTGTTGATTGAGCACTCTTCCTCCACTCCTTGCCAAAATCCATCTTTGTTTATGAATTTGTGCTATAAGCACAACCATGCCACTCATCATAAAGAGACATCTCTTCAGATTCAGTTCACAACAGTTAAGGGACAGGAGGGGAATGAAATTGGTGGCAAAAATGTGTAATTCTAGGGTGCAAGAACTCCTTGTTCCTTGTGAATCACCTCATGAGACTAAGGACAAATGCATGGTTATATATGTATTTAGTCATGTTCATGCCTTGATTAATGGTTGCATTGACAAATTTGAGTTTGCTGATATCCTCGAGCATCAATCGATGCAATGGTAAACACATGGAGTCGAAGACAATGTGGGGTGCTTATGATCTTGAATAATTCAGTCATTTATCCATGAAGTACTTGAGAGGCTGAGATGTTTAAGGATATTAGGGACATATTGCTATAATGTTCAATCTTGTGGGCTATTAGAAAAATGGTTTCCTAATTTTAACGGTGACATAGCCTCCATGTTTCTTATATATTTGAATTACATAAGTATATAAATATATGCATGTTACCATTGTTGCATAAATTTTATCGAGTGAAAGAGTTAGATACACCATTCTAAAAAAAATCCACAATGAAAGGGCATGAGACTCCATCCTAGTGGGAAAGAGATAAGTTTAACTTTAAATGGGTTCATCTGAGTGCTATTTATTCTACAAAACAATGACAATATGTATTTATGGTTGTGCAAATGTTGGTCAAGTGGTTGTCTAATTGGATAGGATAAATCCATTTTCATCCAACCAACATACATGATTCTTGGCATTTATCCCAGTGAAAAATAAAGATATTGAGTGAAAATGAGTTGCACAGGTGTTAAGGTATGTTCGTTGCTGCATATTTTAAGTGCATAATCAAGAGCTTGAGTGAAAATAAGTTGCACGGGTGTTAATGTCTATTTGTTGCTACACATTTTTTTGTGTGCTTCATACCCTCCAAGGGGATTCTCAGATGAGTCAAGGATGACTATAAAATTTTGTAAATATTAAGAATTAACCATCTTATTTGAAATTAAGCAACCTAAAATTGTGGCCATATAAATAACTTGAGAAACATATAGAATACCTGATTACAACAATGGAGAATAACTAAAAAACAATGGTAAGCGATCAAATGATAAAATGGGTTCCATGGAACTTTAGAGGCATGACATGGATGGCATGTCATCATGTCGATGAAGTTCTTTTCCCTTTCATCTCCTTTTCCTCAAAGACAAGTGTAAACACATTGTGCTCTAAAGTATTTTTTGTGTGAAGCAGAAGTGGAAAAGGTCCCCTATACAAGACTAATATGATTTGGGAATCACGATTCTATTGTTTTCCTCTAATACTATTGAAAAAGTGTGAAATAACATGGGAATGCGTAAAAGGTTAACACGTTGTGATTTATGACGAAGGTAGTGTATGAATTGGATGGGGGATTTGGACCCTATTTATATGTGTTAGGAATCAAACTGTGTTTCGTATATCAACCTAGGTTTCAAATCTTAATTCCAATTTTTTACATTCCCAAGAGAGTGACTGGACTCACTTGCCCCCATAAGAAACTTTGGGAAATTACTAGGACACTAGTTACAACTTTGTCATTTAAAGGAAAAACCATATATTCTAATTTTAGGGTCATGTTTGTGATTTAACTATTAAAGTATACATAGGTGTACATGCCATACCTACATTTGTATTTTAACTTGTGAACTCAAAAGATGAAACACATGTTCTTAATCATTAGGCTTGCTCAAGTTGTTATATTTGCATTGGTTGACCTGTTTTTAGCTACTTTCAATCGAGTTCTGGACATGGAGAGCTTCCCCAGTTCATATTTTTGTGATGGGGTCTTTGTTAAGTGGTATTGAAAATATTTAATATACCATAGTGCTCCACTATTTATGGTGCATGGCCCTATGTTGATTTTGTTGTCTGCTTGTTATTCATATTGGTTAGAAGGATGAGAACTTGAGAATTTTGCAATATGCCATCCTACACAATCCAATCATAGAATATGTGCATTGAAATGGTTTATTGTAACATAATATCTTGTTGGGTTTCATTTATGAATATGGACATGACAAGTACAAAATTATTCAATTGTCTACATACATGTGATATCGACAATTATGATATATACAAGTTTCCATAGAGGTTATGCTTCAGCAATGAAGATGGTGGCCTTGGTGGAATTTCAGGCCACCAACCAAGGTTTAATTATTTAGGAGTATGAATAAATAGTTAGGGTGATGAGTTGGATGGAATACTATTTCCGAAAAACCCCTCCTACCAATTGTGACAAAAACCACAAAAGATATAAACACAATGGTGGGTATCATAAATGGAAATGTAAATTGGTGATGTTTCGTTTTCTGGAAGTTATACTCGAATAGCCCTGTATATCAAGATATTCTTGGTACAACAGTTCCTAAGGTCAAGGTGTAACTATTTAGGTCAGACACTAGAATTTGTGGATTATACGACAGTTGTAGTTAGTTCAAGTTTTGGTTGGTGTTTACACACTTCAGAGGCTTTTCAAAGTAGTCCCTTGACTAAAGAAGTGACAATGATGTTTACATTGAAGAGGCATCTCAATAACCAAGGTCATATATGATACTTAAAATGATGTTCAACAATTGATGGTGACTTATATTTTGTCCACTTGTCCTTTGAGTTCAGGATTTTAGTTGTCATTGTTCAATATGGCTGTAATGTATCAATGTTTTTGATTGTGCATGCCTTTGTATTTCGTATAGATATTGTGGGCTGTGTGTGAGTGGACATTGATTGAACACTGTATTTTCATTTTCACTACTAATAAGAAAATCATTGACTTGTTCAACATAGTAAATGTGGAATTTGATGCTTGTTTATCTGTCTTATTCCTTGATGAAAGATATATAGGAATGCATGGTTATTGTTTCTGATGTTTATTTTCTGTATGTTTTAAATTTTGGTATCTCATTTTCCGAGTATTCCATTGCACACTCTGAAATGTGAGGGGTTTTAACCTTCCTTAGTTTCCCCTCTTCTTCCCCTCATTTCTACACATTATGTTAAAAAATTAATGTAGCTATTTCTTGATTATGCTATTTTGATTTAGACTCTAACTTGATTTTAAATTGGTACAGTTATCTCGGAAATGGAGTCATCATGTTACGACAATCTTGTTCTTTGCATTTGGATTGTGGTCATTATGGGAAGGATTCACAGAGGAAGGGTGTGTTTTTCTTACAACTATTTCTCTTCTCTTACTCTGATATTGTCTATCTGAAGTCTTTGATATGATTTTGCTGTTCTATGCCTACAACGGTGGGATATTTTTCTTGCAGAGAGTCAGAAGAGTTGGCTGAGGTGGAAGCTAAGCTGGTTAGTTATAGATTTATCACATTTTTAAATAAGTAGACATGCGAATTTTGGTTAACTCGTAGTTGATTCCTTTAAAACTACTTTATTCTCAATTCATGCACAAAACTACTCAATTCTCAATTCGTTCTCGAGGGCATTTTGTATGTTTCTTTAAAGATATGCATTAGCAATGAAGGATCCTCTATTTATACATAAAATTTTAAGATGGATCATCAATGGACTCAGATAGCTATAATTCTTCTGTTAGATACCGAAGATTTAACTTTACCAAATATTTGTTAATCAATGATCTCATGCTAGTGTAATAGTAATGTTTGATATATACGGACATAAAACTTATATTTGTATGAGATTTTTTGCAAGTTAATTATCTCATGCAACTAATTTGAAAATTAATGGCTTTATGCATTTCCTCATTGTAGAGGGCACATTCTTTGTAGAGGGTTTTTTTTTAACTACTAATGAGTTGATTGACTTTCAAATGAAGTTTGTAGTACCGTGAACTATTTTTCATTGATTATGGATACACAAATGGTTTGATATTCTTAATCATTTTATAACTTCTAAAAATATGAAATAGAGTTGGAGAAATAACACAATGACATTAGAACTTTGAGTAACAATAAAACCATTGATTCGAATACCGAGGCTTATAATACTTTAGATGATTTGACTACATAAGAAGGCTAAAACATAAAAGTGAAGGCTGAAGCACATAATTTTTAAAAAAATGCAACATTCTTCTTTCATAGGTTTTTTTTACTAATATGACATCTTTTTGCATGCTTATCACTAATTAGAAGGGTTGTGCAATGTATCAATTTGACCTCGTTATCTATGCCATAATTTTTTAGAGTGTTCCAGTACATCCTAGGTAGAAAACACCTCTTCTCCAATATTTTGGGAGTCTTCTGACAAGGGGAAAGTTGAATTCCTTTGAGTTATTGGAAAATTCATGACTAGTTGGAAATAATAACAAGAAAAACCTATTGGAGAACTGAATTGTTGAGGACAAGCTAGAGTGCAGCGAGGAATTGGGAGATCTTGTGAAGGTGAAATTTAGTGTTGTTATTTAATGTGGTATCTCATCATCTGCTTAAATATCATCTTTGTAAATATTTTGACAAGGTGTTTGTGGTGGTATAATGTGTGCTTGTAGACCAATAGAGTGTGATGACAACTTATTCTTAGAAGCTGAGAAAATTAATGACTACAGTCTTTTACTTGGTGTTCACCTACAAGCTCCTCATTTTTCTGCCAACTTTTCACCACAACATTATTCAAACATGTCTCATTCAATTGATGCAACTTTTGAAATGTCGAAGTTTGAATGTAAGCCCCTTACATACAAAAGAGACGTGACTTCAATGATTCCAATGATCCCCTTACATCATTTTGTCTTTGGTATATACTACTTATCTGTTGAATGTTATTCGTATAATAATGTTTATAGATGCTTTCCCAACATAGTTTAGGATGTTTTATTCCTCCACAATGGCCTAGAAATCCTGAATGTACAATGAGTAATTTATTTTTCAATGTTTTATTTTTCATATATACATTTATGTGTGCATGGGTTGCATTGTTTTTAATAGTTAATTCCCCCTTCTTTATCTGTTTAGTGATGAAAAATTAATCCTTTGGGTGGGAG
>LPNX010750654.1:1829-67873 GCA_001517045.1 Pseudotsuga menziesii
CCGTCTCCCCCGTTGCGGGCCGAATCAGATACGCCCGTCAACACTACCAGATGAAGAGTGAGTTACTATATGGAACAACTATGGATCCCAAGACAACTTAACTTCTTTGAAAAACTCGTCACCGATAGGTCAATCTTCTGACTGGTTAGATGATTGTCAATCTTCTGACTGGTTAGATGATTGAATTGATAGTATTGTTGGTAGGGGGGTACCTCCGCATGTTCAGAGTAGAATAAATTGAAATTATTATGCCTATATTTTGGTGTAAAAGCAATCCAATTCCCATGTTTAGGACTTGAGATCATTAGAGGATCCAAAATTTTTCCATATTCGTCGAGACGAATGTAAATGGTATTGGAACCTAGTCCAAGCTGCCTTAAGTCATCTTCGACAATCTCTCTAACACTAGGTCCATTTTATATAATCCTCGGTATGGCAGAGAGAGGAGTCACTATTTGAGATATTTCAATATTTAACTATGGGGTCAACTCCTTTGATATATGACCCCCTACTGGTGTCGAATCCTCACATTATCCATTCTCTGGTATACATTCCCTCGAATCATGTAGGTATTTTGGTAGCTCAGATTTTCTTTTTGTTTCATTCAGAACTCCTTTCTCCCTTAATGCACTTCTAGTGTCTATATGTCCCTCTATTCTATTGAATCTTTTCTTGCTTTCGATCTTTTGAATGTCTGCAGATTACTTATAATTGGCTATATTTATATTTCATATAATTTGACTAGTCCTTTTGGAAATCTTCATCTTTTTATATCTCATCATTGACTATAGTCATCCCTTTATCTACTCATTTCACATGGTCAGTTCCCCCCCCATTTTCGACCCTACTACTACAGGGAGACGAAGACAGTTTCAACTAGTCGGCTCATTTACTAAGGAAATACTCCCACTGGCATTCTTGAATAAATCATACTCAGTATTTAGGTTTCTTCTCCCAATTTGAAGTTACTCTAGGCTCTAGCGGTGGTCATGCTTCGATTATATGGCCAACTCCATGTTCAATAAAAAATTTAAATAACAACGGTGGTATGTTAATGAATAACGAGTAATGGAGGTCGTCGTAGAATATTTTCTCCACATCAGTGAGAGAATTCCTTTATTAAATGTATTTCTCTTCGTAGAATTCATCTCATATAGTTTTTAGCCACTCGTACAAATTTGTTTGTCCACCGTTATTTAGTTTTTAAATCAGCAGTATTTCATTGGTTATGTCCATTTTTTCATTAATGTGGTCGACTGACTTATTCAATTCATCTGGAAAGGGTTCTATAAACTTCTAGTGCATTTCATTAAAGAATATTTTTTGAGCTTGTGCTACCAAAAATTTATTTATTCTGGCATAAGTTTGAAAGTAATTTGTCACTTTATGATTCCACCATTCTTTGATATCTTCTGCACTTATCATTCTATACAAATGAAATCATATTTTGATACCAATAGTGTTGGTTGTGGAGCCTAATCTTCCATATCCAAAGATATTATTCAGTTGTAATTGTAACCCAAGAGTACTATACCCTCATTCCCCCTTCCTTGGGGTTCGAGGGTAGCGCCCCCGAGAGATGAGGATTCAGGGGTAGCGTCGCTGAGAAACGAGGGTTCGCCCCCGAGAAATTTTTTTGGGATGTGTGTTGGCCAACAGTTTTGCGGACCCATGGTATTAGGTTAACCCTAGAATTTTCCCATTGTATTTCCCCTATAAAATAAAGCATTGTAAAATGATTGAGTATTGTATTGTATTGGAAGAGAGACTATGAGAGAGTGAAGAGGAAGTGCAGCGGTTTTGCTGTAGGGTGTATCCCTTCATCTTTCCGGACTGTAATAAAAGGACTGGCAATTTCTTTGTGGATGTAGCCCATCATTTGGGTGAACCATGTTATATCTATGTCTCTCTGTAATTTTTTAATGTGTTTTGCATCTTGTTTATTGATTTAACTATATATCTGTTATTGGTCTGCGATCCTGTTTTCTAACAAATAGTACAACTGGCAACAGAATCAATGTTGTAATGTAAAGGTTACAAGGAATATAAAGAGCATAAATATAGAATTCAAGGCATTAATATCATTATACAATAGAAGATACCAAAGTAAATGGAACAACAACAACAATTATAATATATGATAGAATATGTACAAAAGTAATAGAAGTATACTTGAATCATGACTCACCATCCTATATATGTTGATTTACATTCAACTATTTAGTGACAAAAGTAGTTATGTCGGCTTAACTTATCGACTGTAACCACTGGACTGACCCGACAATGGTCGGTCGGAGGACCTAGTTGGCTGGTCAACTAGGCTCCTCCAACACCAACTCAAACTCCCTAAGGAACTACCTCGACACATGAGGCCCAATCCTGGAGCACAAAATTGGCTTGGAGAATGACTTGTGATGATGCAAATTGAACATTTATTTCACATGAATTTTGAAACTCTTTACATAGTGACCAATCAACTGTAACATTCTAGTTCTTAATCTTGGAGATACCATTGAATCTCATTATCCTAGGGAGGAATGGGAAGGCGTGTGGAATAATGGGATCCAAAAAATTATGTCTTTAATCAAGTCACTCTTCTCTACAAAATAATAATTAGTTTATTGTTTTATCTTCCTTATTTTCCAGTATTTAGCTTTCTTATAAGTTGCATATATTTTGCACAACACCTCTAAATTTTGTATGTTCCTCGAGTTGATAAATTAAAGTTAGAAGTTCTTATCCTAGCAATTATTTTTCTTACATGTGACCCACGGTTTTTTTGTGTCATTGTTGAGGAGGTGCTAAAATTATAAGAGAAGAAAACCAAAATAACAAAAAAAAAGAAAAAAAATAGGCTTCTTTAATATGCATACATCGACCGAGGGATGAATTTGGTCGCTTTCTACCCAATAAACATATTATGTGTTAGTATCACATCATGAAAATTACATCAATAAAATCAATAAATACATGAAGACTATCATGGCAGAAAAATCATATGCAATTCATTACATTGCAATGTACAAGTACATTTATATTACATTTTATACAACCACCTATAATCGTAACGTAACTAGATTGTGGTTAAGGTGTATTATAAATTTGATTAAGATTTAGTTCAACAAGCCCAACCTCAATCATAATTCCTAAGAAAATTATTATCTAAGAAACAACAACTAGTGCAAAAGATGATAATATATCCAAGTATTCAATCAAAGGCTCATGGCTTGAAACCTCATGAGTTTCGATGAAGATCTACTTGAAAAGCCGCCACTATTAATGCTAACAATAAATGTGTCAAGAAACATGTAGAGATAATATATATAATATTTCTTAAAAATGTGTGTTTGTGATAATCACAAACCAATTTGGAACTTGGCATTAATTCTCATAGGTTGTTGACATTTTGAAGACTAGCAAAAGTTGCAATTCTTCTACTAAATGAGTGGTTTTGGATTACCATTAACCGATGTCTAGAAGAAGTTGAAAATACTCTACTAATTGGATTGTTTTTGGATAAACATAAACCAAAAAAAAAATTGGATGACCACAAACCCATTCTTCCTAAATTGTAATGTCCCTTTTTGGAGTTTTGGAGAAAATTACAATTTGGGCGTTTTCAAGCTTTACTAGTCATGAGTCTAGGGGGTTCCAACTTTCACCAAATGGTCCCGAATTTGAAAGGAAATGGTATGGTGAGTCTTAGATCATACCAAGTAAGTTTATGAAATATTTGTATCTGATTTTAGACCTCTGAAAAATTGTCTGTCGTTAAGGAAAAACAATGCAAATTTACTAGGAAAATATGGTCGACTAGTCCTTCTTGGTTTGGTTCCAAACACCACCAAACCTTTCAAAAATTATTATGGAGGGATACTATGGGATTTAACAGTGAAAAAATACTAACATACCTCAGAAACTCAATGGTTGAATCAGAAATTCATTTTTACAGGTTACTCAAGTTTGCACAACTTTGTCCAATTTCTAGCTTTAGACTAGTGAAACCCAAGTGGACCCAAATGCACCCAAATGAATTCAAATTATGTATGGAAGAGATTGATGGTAATTATGACATTATAATGCATAATATTAATTCTCACACACTTTCCAATTGATTCTGAAACTTTCTTTTGGCCATAGGGAAAGAAGGACAAAAACACTAGGAAACCAATGTTAAAACCCCAAGGGTAGATGACCCTTTTGGATTTCCAAATGTAGTACAATACTCCAAAATTTGAGAACATAGTATGTGGATGAATATCAGACATCAGGTTATTTAATTAATAATGGTTATTATTTATTCAAACTGGTTATAAAGTACAACATTCGTATGATAACTTTCAGTAAAATTGCTTAGGGGGGAATGGCATTGCTAGCTCTATTGGAACTCATAAAAAGTACATGAAATAGTTCAGAAAATGACATGATGAATGGATACCATATACAGAATATAAATTTTTCCTCAAAATCATTTAACATCAGAGAAATTTATTAATACATATTAGATATATTACTCCTTCGAAATGGAATCCAAACACATGAAAACTAGTCATTCGAACTCATGGGAATGCAAGCCTTTCACACATGGATTTCTGATATTTAGAATTAAAGAGTATATGTACATAATATTACATATCCATTCATCATATATTTCTTCCCCGTTATCATAAAACTCATATAAATTTCCTCATACAAATTTGTTATGCAATGTTTTCCCAAAATGGAAGCCAAATACATGAAAACTAGTCATTCATGAAGAGCATGGGAATGCAAGCCTTTCATACATGTATTTCTGATATTTATAATTACAGAGAATACATACATGAGATTAAATATCCATACATAATATTTCACATATTTTGCACCAAACAATACTCATCAAAGCACAAGCACCACTCCAACAAGTGCACCCTCTACATGGGAGTGTGGGGGAATGGAGAAGAAGGAATGAGAGTATAGGAGAATATATGAGAATTCAACTGTATGATCCATTAAAATGAAACTAAAAATCCTTCATTAATATCCAATTATAGGTATGAATGGCCTCTCCATCAACCAACTTGGAAAGGAATCCAACTCCCTCAAAATTGGTTCACAAGCAGGAAGAGTGATCACCCACTGTGCAATGGACAAGAAAAAGCTCTCCAAAATGCCAAAGGCCAATTAACAAATGATCAAAATCCATTCTCCTTCCTCATTAAATCCTTTTATTAAATTCATGAGACCTCATAAGTTTGAATTTCCCTCCATGGGATTCCTCCAACTCATCTTAGTGGTTTAGTATAAACTCTCATGACACGTGTCTTCCACTTCATGCTCCGATTATTTCTCCAATTAAACTTTGGCTTCCTATAACTCCCAAATTTGACCTATTGGTGCCTATTTTTATACCTTTCATTTCATATTTTTCATATGTCTACAATCAGGTCTGAATTTTTCATACTTGTCATAGAATATTTCACAATTTGTTGTCATAGAGTGCATGGAATCTCCTTCCAAGTGGCACACATTGTCTTCCAGTATCTTCCTCTTCCATGGGAGTTACTCTCCTTTACCTATTCGAATTCCTTTGCACATTATATGATATTTTACACCACATCACCCTCCAATAATGTTACATTACCCATGTGTTTGAATTTGGATGAAGATCATGCCAAGCGTGTGGGGAATCTAGTCATCCAAAGGCTCCACAAGCTTCCAAGTGTCTTAATGAACCCATGCTGCCTTATTTTCTTAGAATTTATCTTTGATGTGATCCATTTAAATGTGAATATGGTAAGCAAAATTAATTTTGGGTCCCATATCCCCTTATTACAAAATTTATGTCTCCATCTCAACCTAGGGAACTAGTAGGTTGGTGGAAAATTATTTGCAAGTAGTCTTATTTGAAAATTATTTCATTGGGGACATGACATAAATAAACTACAATCCATAAAGGTTTAATTCAAACTTGAAGTTTGATAATCATCACTTTGTTCTCCCCTGTCAACTGAAAGGAGAAAATTCTAGGACCAATAAATTGATCCTCAAATCATCAAATACAACCCCCACTAAAATCATAAATGGGAAAACACATTATATTCAAGTGGAGTCTAAAGACTCGATATTCAAATCATAAGGCACATAACATGGGACCTTGTCATGCCCTGAGATCAACAAATCTAAAACATTGTGTACTATCCATTGTTGAAGTTCTCCTAAACATAGTTGAACCTATGAATGAACCCTTCGATAAGATTTGGATAGTATATTGTCTTTCAAAACCCATCGCCAAGTCCCTAACCTTTCAAAATATAATTGTTTCTTCTCACCTTTTATTTATTTTTATACACCTTTTGGAGTGGTTATTGGTCTTCACATGAAAACTACATGGGTGAAGATCGAAACAATTTGATCCATGATGGCCAACTCAATGACAATGTCGTCACCGAATGGTTGCATCATTCAATCGAATATCATCAATGGCATCTGAAGTATCATTCTAAAAATTATTAATTGCATGATTAACATGTTCCTATTTTAGATAATTATTCTCAAGTTCTACATTTTGATTGACATCATCTATAAATTCTCCACTCACAAAATTGAGTTGTTTGATATAATCAAGTATATGGAAAAGGTTATCATAATCCTTTTCATTTCCTATGTCGCATCAATATTTTTTAAATTGTACCTTTTCCCAAGGTCAAATGATAGGCTTAGAAATATTATGATGAACATTTACATGATAATATTCATCTTCTACATCTATAATTGTCTCACTGGATTGGTATTGTACTGATAGTTAATCATTTTGAACTATATTTATGAGGAGAACTCCAACAATGGATAGTACAAAATGTTTTATATTTGTTTATCTCAGGGCATGAAAAAAGCCCATGTTATGTTTCTTATGATTTGAAGATCGAGCCTTTAGACTCCACTTAAAGAAATAATTCAAAATGTTGTTTTGTTTGATCATGTTGGAAGTAATACTGGAGAGATTCAATTTCACCTTCTGAATTTTTTAAACATGTAATCATTTCACTGAGAGTTGTCTTATAAACAATCATAGAGTAGTTTCTAGTACATAGCAATAGAGTGGTTAATAACTCTACTAAATTCTTGATTTTGAGTCTTTTGAATGATCTTCTTACAATTGTTTTAACAAACACAAGGTATCATTTTCTACCAAAAATACACCTGTTTACAAGCTAAAAGAAAATTATCTTATAACTCTTTAAATTTTGTGAAATGAATAAATCTTTATAAGTCCAATTAAAACATTTGAAACGACCACAATTCTTATATAATTCCTCATAATGCAACAGTTTAAACTTTATAACTCCTTATCCCAAGTTATATATATAACCAAATACTATAACTAGCATAGATCCATTTTAAACCCGGATCTATCAAGCACCGAGAGGGATCCGATTTCTTGAGGTGTACATTTTTATACCATTTGGATCCCTCTCGATACTTGATAGATTTGGGTTTAAAATGCATTTATGCTAGTTTATTTTTTATATATATTTTATTTAAGTGGATATGTAATTTATATTTTTCATTCTTTTTATTTTATTTATATATGTCGGCTAGCATAACGTGACTAACGTGACAGGATCTCCCCCATACTGGGTTGGAGAGCACCTCACTTCTCTCGGTGTAATTAGATCCACCTCCACACAGATGCAGGCACAAGCATATTGATTTTTTGGGCTTGCCATATCGTTATACCTTCCCAGATAATTTTTATCCAGATGGAGATCGGTGGCCACCCACCTATTCCACTAGCTCAAAACAATTGTCCATTGTCGCAGTTTCCTAGTTAGTTTTCTACAGTTTTCTCGGTCCCAAACTTATGGAGCCGTTTTAAGGCCCTAAACGGCATTTATTTGGCATCGAATAGTCAGGAAAATATGAGTCTATTCTCGACTTGATATTTGTCGTGATTGGATTTAAATCTCGGATAGATCTTTCCAACAAGCTATTGAGTGCCCAAATAGAATAGAGTATGCAAAAGTTATGACCCTGGGAAGTTGTATGTTCAACTTACCATCTTGGGGCCGCAAACTTTATGACGGTTCATATTTTAGGGTTATTTTTTGGAATTTTGGGGTTCTCTCCCTCATTCTTACTATAAATAGGCCCCTTTGGCCTCATTTTGTATTCAACTTTGCACATATGAGTGTAGTAATCACATCTCTTCTCAGAGATAGCCACCGCCATTCTAGCTATTGTATTACAGTCTAATTTATTTATGCCATTTACTAGAATTTGTGTTCACTATATCTTTGTTATCTTTGAAAAATGTATGTGATTATGATTCTATATTTGTTCTTTCATTTCATTCACACATAAATCCGAATCACATTTCCAATTGCTTTGAGTGATTTTGGGTTCCAGCAATGCATTGGTAGGTTTGGGATCCTAACCCAAAATGGGACAGCCTTGGGAATATCTGCCTCGGGATAGAAGTCCGGTGTCCAACTGTTCAGGTAAAGTCCTTGTGGTCCCATGAAATAGGGTCCATTTCAAAATATTAGATCCTTTTCATCCTTAGATTCAAAGTCAAATAAGAAATATCCTCGACCCACTAAGTAAGATGCAACATTTTTCAAGATCAAAGGTCTCCAGTTCCTCTAAACCTAGCTCTTGGTGGTTTATGGTGATCGCCAGAGTCCAGTGAATTTCCCAATCAACGTTTAGTTTGCCAATGAGATTGCCACATAGAAATTTTCCTCTAGGGGCAGAGAAACAACCAGAACATCCTCAATCTGTTTGACGAATTTCGGAGGGGCTCCCTTAGAGACCTTCTTACTTTGCTCAACTACTAGCTTCTCGAACACTTCAGATAAAGGGGCAGAGGGCAGCTCGAATCCACCCTCCTCAGTCCCCATTGGGTCTGCACCCTCCTTTCTACCCTAGATTCTTGTCCCCTCAAGACAACAACTGATCCAGCTTCAATCCAAACCTGTTCGAACCAATCTCACCTGCAGCAAACCCAATCCCCGAATGGATCTCAAACCACATCACGTGACTTGCATGCAAAGCGTTGCATGCACAACATCCACTTAGATGTCAGTGTTGCATGCCAGTTCCTCATGATCTGATCCAATTGCACGGTCTGATCTCCATCCTATAGCGTTGGCCTGCCTACCGACGGATCCTTCGAGGATCGGCTTTCAGCATGATCGACCTCGACTCTCAACTAGCACCAAAACCCTGTAATATTTATTCTTATTAGTAAATGCATTTTTCTATTTTGCAATGTAATATTCTTTGTAGGAAATATATTTTTGTTAATATTAAAATTAAAAAAATTCTTATTATCTTAACCTTAGTTTTCACTTCCAATATGTTTACCCTCTTGACCTTCCTTTGCACGTCGTTCCTTTGCACCTCTCGATGCAAATGCTAGTTTAATATGATTAGCACTAAGTGTATCACTCAAACAAATAAAAAATTTAATCATTAATAAAAGTAATTCGGATAAAAATATAAAAGATAAAATATCACTAAAATATATCCATTTTAAACCCGGATCTATCAAGCACTGAGAGGGATCCAATTTCTTGAGGTGTACATTTTTATACCATTTGGATCCCTCTCGGTACTTGATATATTTGGGTTTAAAATGGATCTATGCTAGTTTATTTTTTATATATATTTTATTTAAGTGGATATGTAATTTATATTTTTCATTTTTTTATTTTTTTTATGTCGGCTAGCATAACGTGACAGGTTCTCCCCCATACTGGGCTGGAGAGCACCTCGCTTCTCTTGGTGCAATAATCCCCTTTCTTTTCTCAAACACGTTACAAATTGATGGAAAATTGAATCTTAGACATATCTGTTACTTTACCTTATTACCGTAACCATCTTTTCATTATAAATATAAATATAGCATTAATTTTTCACTTCTCCAACATGGGGACTTTGGTCTTCAAATTAAAGAATAGGTAAAAGCAAATCAAGAACCAACTTCAATACCTCATTTAATCATTTTTTTTTTAATTTTCTTTTATGCCATATCAATGTTCAATGTTTGCCACCCTTCTCTCTTTTCCCTCAAATGATTTGACAAAGGTCCCCGCTTCCACAGAGCCTCATGCCTTCAAATTAAATATGATGGTCATATTTCAATGGAAGAGGAATCTGAATTCCCATAGACCATTGAACGAAAAAGGTAATACGCAACCAACCACATACTTCAAAGTTCCTCTTTTTTCACCTTATGCAACGTCCACCAAAATGGTGCATCAACACTCTTCACTTAAAAAGTTAATACTTTTGCAAACACATGGCATGAACGACTAAAAATATCCCGCTTTTGTAAACAATTCACATCTTTTGTAAACAATGACAGCTTGTGAAATTATGAGCATCCACCATTTCCAACAAAATCCAAAACCTTCAACATCTTTAGTGTCTCCACAAATATGTTATAACTCCCGCTTTATCTTGATCTAAGTTCTATTATTCTAATGAAAAATAATAATGTTAATAAAAAATAATAATGTTAAGTTCAAGAAATAAATCATGCTTCTGGTATGGATGAACTAGGTTAAGATTTATGAACCTTTCAACATCTCATCACTCTTGTACTCAACAAACAGACACTTTGCAAACAAGGCCTCAGCCAGCTGACAGCTCACCACACCAAGGCTGTCAAGATAAGAAAACTTTCATCTATACCATTTAAAACCGATGATATAGCATACCACAAACCATCTAACTGACTACTAGAATATATTATCTCCTCTTGCATCCTTGATTTCCAGTTTCCAACATTGATTTCCACTTCACCGGCTTTTTCCACAGTCATTGTGCCCTTCTTTTTATTTATAAATATTGATTTTATAAATGGTCGAACCGATGGTGTCTTCTTTAGGAAATTAATTCTCCTCATTTAACAAACCACGTGTTAGTCATAAGGGTTAGGGTTAGGGTTCTTCTGGAGTACCGACTGCACCTTCTGTAACTGGTTTTTCGGTGGCGATAACCTTCCCTGCGCTCATTTTAGGGTTGTTTTGATTGTTAGTGTCCCAGCACCATTGTTTTTTTCATTGTGTGTCAGCATGTGACTGTCTTTGGCCTCAGTCTCGGTTCCTGCTACTAGAGTTTATTGGTATTGTTGTCTTGCTGGCTCAGTTGACCACCTTTTTGGGTCTTTCTCTCCATGCATGTTGATTGACCGGGTGTTGCGTGATTCCTGACCTCATACTCCAGCTGGATGATTGAGTAGTCACTTCAATTTGTTCGGCGAAGAATTTTTGTATTGTCATTCATTTGTGTGGGTTATGGATTTGATGGGTGATGTCATTTATGGTTGACTTGAGCGGTCTGTGGCACCCGACATAAACACGTGAACTGATATAGGTACTTACAAACTTCACTGTTTATTATTATTTTTCCTTGTGCTTGGTTTGGGGCTTGGTGTAAATGCTTATTATAAGGGTTTATGGGCTTTATATGCCGGCCACCCCACATGGAGTTCTCCCTCGATTCCTGAGGGTTAGTACCAACCATGATTAAAAAGTGGGAATTTGTATATTGTTTTTCCTTCTGTTTGGTTGTTTTTGTCAGTTGTGGGTTCTGTTGGTGACCTTGGTTGTCAGCGTCCTCCTCTTGTTTGAACCTTGACAGTCGTTGATTGGCTACCTGTGTTGTTTCTGCCCTTGGTTGACCCTATTTTTTTGTTGTTCCTGGGGTGTGGTTCCTTTTGTCTAAGCGCTCAGCATGTCTCGGGCTTTTTGGGTGGGAGTACTTGGGTGTCGGTCTGCCTCAATCGTTGGCTCTCCCGAGGGTTGCAGTGACCTAAACCTTATCTTATTGGGCTTCCTGATGTCAACCATGGGTAACCCTAGTGCTTCCTTCGAGACTGGTGGGGACCCAAAGATGGCTAGTTCACGGCATCATGGTCGTTCCAACCGGAAAGAAAAATCGCTTAAGGCTCTATTGAGGCCTGGAAATTTGCAAGCAACAACAGCAAGGGATTCTCCCCAGTCAACATTCCCAACTAGCCCATGACTGTTTGGTGTAGGGAATCCGTCTGGTTTGCGGTCTGGCTACCGTAGGTCAAATAACAAAAACAAAGGGTTTTACCGGTTGCGGTCCAGTCCACCGTGTATATTTTTTGTATTTTGACTTTAAGTATGATATGCAAGTGCCTATCTAAGATGCAGATTGATGAAGAATGCGAGGAGTGGTCACAATGTGATGCGCAGGTTCTTACCTCTCGTCTTAGACTCACTCGCATCTAAATCACACACAACTAAAAAAACAATATTAACTAAGCTGTCCCTAGGGAGCAAGATTATTAATTCATGAGTAATGTAATATTGTTCATATTTTAAGATAAATCACAGATTGTTGTTCTTGGAATCAAAACACATAAACATGAATACAGATATGCACAACAAGATAGCTCGTCATCTGTTAAAACATTCATTACTCATAATGGAAATTATCATAGAATAAACCAGAGAATCATTCAAATAAGAACATAGGTTCAGAAAGTTAGAACGCTCTCACAGTTAATGAAACACAGCTGAAAATGAAATAGTTCCTCTTCAACATTGTTCATTTCATCACATTTGAACATTCCACACATCACTTTCTCCAACAGACAAAATTGTAATTTTATTATTGCAAAATGAAGTAGTTCACAAGTTTCTCTGGGAAAAATCCCTTCTCCTATCTAATTCCTCTATATTTATACAAAAGCAAAACTATTGGGCTGCCCACAAATGACTCTTGGGCTTCCCCAACGCTTCACCTCCCACACTTTCTTACATTAAGTGCTTATAGAATTTACAATATATTACAATAAAAACAAACAAATAAAGAACTTATGAGGAGGGCCCCGCTTGACTGTTCAGGAACTTCTTCCATGCTGAATCTTCTGAGGCAATGTTTTCGAACTCAGAAGGTTCTAAAAAACGAATATTGATTTCAAATTTAGTGGCCTAATTTCTTATTACTTTGATCGTAGCAAGGCTCAAGCGAAGTTGATCCTCTAGTAACTGTACACTAACCGCGGAATGAGCTACCTCATTTCTCAGGGTCTGCTCGTCTAGGGCTTTGATGTGCTGAATCCTTTGTTCATCTTCCTGATATCTACTTTGCAACATCTCCAAAAATAGGTTGTGGTCTGGAAAGGTGTCCATCCTCTGTTCAGCAGAAACCTGGCAACGATTGTAAGTAATCAAAATCCTCCTACAGAACTTTGTACAAGCTCCCTTTGTCTTCTTTACAGCCTTCTTGAATTCTTCAGTTGTGTTTATGGCAAACTCCAATATATCATAGTGTTGTCTCAGGCCTTGTTGATCTTTTGCCGGCAGGTCCATAGGGATTTCCTCATTGGCCTCTAATCTTGCCATTCTTCCCATCAGGACTTCTAAAATGTCCTACGATCTATCCACAAAATATGAAGAAGTTTCCAAAATTTCTTCCAGTCTATTGTCTACCTGCAAAATCTTTCACCTCTCTTCTTCTATGGATACTTGCAGCTGGTGCATCTTGCTCCTTTGTGCTAAAACATGCTCCTTGAAAGGCTGAAGGTTAGATTGTTGTTCTCTGGATTCTTCTAGAGCTGCTACTAATGAAGTAGCTTGTTTTCTAAGCTCTGTTGTCTACACTTGAGATTTCCTCTCTGACTCCTCCAAGACAACTTTCTGTAACTCCAGCTCCCCTATCTTACTGAGCAGCTGATCCTTTTCTGTATGAAGGCTTTCACATATCATTTTCAACTCATCCTTTTAAATCCTTATCCCCTAACATTCCTACTGCAGTTTTTCTATACTTTCCTAGGCAACCTCCAGAGTTCTCTACTCTACTTGGAGGAACTAGAGCTCTGCTTTTGAAGAATTTATTTCATGTTGCATGTCTTCAAACTTTATTTTCAATCTACTACTTTCCTCTCTCTCCCTTCTTAGGGTATCTTTTAGTTGGGAAGCAAATTTCTTTGACTGTTCAAGATCAGTCATTATTTGATCCACATTGTCCTCAGAAGCATGGATCAATGCTGCTCCAGCTCTGATAGTGAATCTTGGGTCCTTGTCTGCCCATACACCACGGTTGTGTCATTTATCATTTTCCCCGAATGCCCCCCAGTCTCGACCTTCCTCTTGCTCCTCTTCATAATTATTTTTGTTTCCCTGTCGTAAAAAATAGTGTTGAAGTATGGCACCTCTTCCCCTTTCTTCTGTTTAAAAGGGATCAGTCTTAGGGTAGGAACACAAACCTATCCTAATGTACTGCTAGCAGCTGCCTCAGGATCTTGAAAATCAGGATTACCAACATCCTGAACTTGAATGTCTACAATATCGAAAGCTTGTTGCTCTATCATTTTTAATCTTTCTGCTTCCTGCTTCCTAAGTTCCTCATCCATTTTCCTTTTCCTTTATTCTTCTTCAATCTTGGCAGCTTCTTCTGCCTTTCTAGCTGCTTCTTGTTTAGCTCTTCTCTTTTCTTCCTCCTCACTTTTAAGCCAACTTTCGGCCTTCTGTGCTAGTCTCCTAGCATCTTCATCTCTTTTTCTAGCTTCCTCTTCCTCTGCTTTTTTCTGCTCATCTTGTCCTTTCCTGCGTTTAGTGGTGATTTTCTTTTTGAATCTTCTCCTTAATGTAGTTATGTTTTCTGCATTTCGGAAAATTGATTCGTCTTTATCCCAGTGGATTGTATACTTGAAATGTACATTTTATTCCCTGCAGTGCTCTGCCACTTTATTCCGGGAATCATTCCTGTAGAAATTTATTTCCCCAATTCTTCTTCAAATTCATCGGCTTTCTTAACTCTTGTGAACTTATAGATTCCCAACTTGAATGGTAGGGGAGGATAAGTTGCCTTCTTATGTTCAAATAAAAAACTCCCTATGCCATCCAAGAAGATCTGCCTGACTGCCTCCTTGTGTACCACATAATCAGTGGCATACTTTGGAGGTAGTGAAGGTGCTCTGGAGCATCCATACATTCTGATATACAGTCCATCCTCCATTAGGTAGTAATATGCATATTCTTCAATAACCTACAACGCTTATTCTGACATGCAATTGCATTATTTTAAGAAAATCAATGTATATAATGGCATAATGAAGTGTTCACACACTTCTCTATAGTGACTGTGGTACTTATGTGCCCACAGTGGCTTGTAGGATGAGTAGACTGGTGTTCTCTCTTGGTCCCAAATACACCTCAGGTTTGGGAAGGGTTGGTTGCATAGTATGCAATCAATCAGTATAGAGCTCATGTAGAACTCTGATTTCTTCTAGGAAACCCCTCCCAATGCTGAAGCAATGCAGGCTGAGAGGCTGTTTGATACAATGTTTTCCCAGTTGAACACGGTTCCTTGGGTTGCAACATAGAATATGATAGGAACCCAACCCAACTTAAAGATTTTACCGTGGGCTCTCCCAAAAATCCTATTCAACATTAAGGCAATGAACCTGTAAGGGGTCCTTAGGGTGGCAGTGTCATATTCCCCTGATGTCCTAGTTCTGAAACTCTTTCCAGGTACCAGCATTCTTTTCAAAGTCTCGACTAGGTCCAGATTGATTTTCTTTAGCCAGTCTTCAGTCAGGTATACTTGGGATTCCAGTAAGTGGTAGGCTAGTGATACGTAACCAGGGCTATAAGCAGTGTAACCTTGTTTGTCAACATTGGCCAAAATCATGGTAGTTACATCTTCCCTGGGCAGAATACATCCAATTACCTCTGAGAATGGGAAAAGCTCAGGTCTGGTAGCAACCCTCATCAAAGCAGATCTCTCTATATTTGCATATATAGTTTCTTCCTCAAAACCTATGTCAGGTACCTCGCGATGTGTTATTAGTCTGTACCCCCATTTATATTCAGGTTCCACACCAACTATTCATCTGGTGTCTTCATAAGTGTATTCAAACTTGGTGACAATCTCAACATCGGATTTCTCCTCCACTATAGGGGCCTTCTTCTTTTTCCTTTTATAGACATCTCATATTCAGAAGGAATTTCTTATCATACAAAAAATCCTTTAGGTCCTATTGAGCCATTTCTAATAAATATTCAAAGAATGGAGACAAAATACATGAGCATTTACCTCATTTAGGCTAGTTATGATTGAAGCTATGAAAAATAAACACACAACATTTAACTACCAAGTATTCCTGCACAAAAACGAATCCACAAAAAGAACTAAAACCTGCCCATGACTACAAAATATTGCATAATCAACTCATAACATCACGACCCTGCTAAAATGAAGAAAATTCCCCCCATCAAGGAAAAAATTCTCAACTACACCTTCAGCACTATGATTCCACAAAATGTCCTATTCCCACTCTCGTTCGAAGTGAGGAGCATCTCAAAACCACGACCCAAAGGCTGGGAAACCAAAACCCTAGTACTCCGAAATAAACAAGAAAATTCCCTCCTCCGTAAACTAATAGGGAACTACCCTCCCCGGACAGCCATACACAGACTAGGGGAAACTGGTGCAGACAGCGTAACGCTTGTCTGCACCGGTTTCCCAAACAGTCGGGTGCGGTTTGCAAGCTCATAACGGTAGTGAATCTAATCATTCAGCAACAAAAATACCCACACCGGACAACCATACCATCTACACAAACAATATAAGCGCTAAAAAATGTAAACCTAGGTATTCATTAATGACAGAGGTGGGGGCTAACCAAGGGAGACAACCTTAGTTCAACCATTTGAATGGAAAAGGTAGAACGGGAATAAAGGCCTACCTGGCAATGTGTTGTGTGACTGGCGAGAAAAATCCACAAACTTCCACGGCAATGCCACCTAGGAACGGGGTACCGACAGTGAGTACAGTGTCTTGCTCGAAATGACAATGACAGCGCGGGAAATTCACAGAAAAAAACAATAGAAAATAATAAACCCCAATCCCCTAATATATACATCTCGGTAAACAAACTATCGGTGGGAAAAACATGACCATCGGGCGGAAAAATGACCAAGGGTCGGCGATCATGTCAGCTACTTCTTCGCAATGGCGGACGGTGAAACAATTACGAGATCCGCAGTGTCAAACGAAGCATCGACAAGAGAAATAAATAAACACTTCGCATCGGATTTCACTAGACTAAGACCTCGGACCAATAGTTTGTTGAAGCACCACAACAACGGAAACCATAAAGACACCGAGTTCTGCAGACCAGTCAAAATCGGAGGTAAAACAAACAAGACTTAAGCGAAAAAGATCGGCAAAGAGGAAAACATAAATCAAACTCAATTGGAAGAATAGTCCCTTCTAGAGCTACAACGGGGGAAGTTAAAACACTAAGGATCTGTGGATCAAAATGGTGGGGATCGGAAGAGGTTAATACAACCAACGGGGGGGGGGGGGGCTCACAATACATTATCCGCGACGGTGGAAACTGTAGAGACAAAATGTTCCGATGGTATTCCAATAAAGCCGTTGATAATGAGAAAAATCAAAGTAAAGCGCATCGGAGGAATTATGCATCAGAGGAAGTGTACCTTGGATTGAAACCGTCTCTCAACTGCATCTCCACAATAACAAGCACCCAGTTAACTACGTCTCCGATCAATAGTCTCGACAAATTCCGATGGCAGTGTAAGAACTCAATGTAAGCCATAGAAAACATTAACATCATTTGCATAAAGATATTCCTTTAACAAACATCAGCAAAATCAAGCAAACCCAAACAAGTTGAGCAAAACAAGATAAAAAAGGAGGGTCCCGAAAATTTTAGAATTTTGGGAAATTGTTGCAGCTGCAACAGGCTCTTGACCTAAAATGCTGGTTTTTATTGGGTCATGATGTCTACTTGGACAAGGTTGAAACCCTTTGTCATAGATCCCTTATCGGAAGGCAGGAATATTGCTCCTTAACGAAGTAAGAATGGGTCGAATGGGCGACCGTTCATTGGAAACTACTCATTCACTATGTGCCCACTATCAATATTGTAGCTAATAATTGGCTGGTTTTTGTATTTATTTATGAGATTGATGCCACCTGTATCTTAGGTAATATTTGGACTATCCAAAAGGGTTCCTTAGTCTTGAACCGCTGGCATACTAGTTTTGATCCGCTTATAGAAAGGTTCACTATTCGACACTTGTGGGTTCTCCTTCCTGCATTACCCTTCCCCTGTGGAATAAATATATTCTCATAGGCTTGGCTAACTCGATTGGGCGCTTTGTTTCCCTTGAGAAGGACTTTCACTTGTTATTTGACAAGCGGATAGCTAAGGTCCTGGTTGAACTTGATATATCTAATCGATTACTTCTCGAGATTGAGATTGTGATCTGTGGTGATCATGTTATTTCTCAAAGGTTAGACTACCTGAACATGCCCTTCAAGTGTAACTACTTCCATGAGACTGGACATCTGCACAATTCATGTGCTCTTCTCCACAAGGGTCATCCGGTTAAGAGGGGTTTTTATATTAGTCATGGTCCTATCTCCCCCTCCCCTGATAACAGTCAACCCACTAGGGTACCTTTGTTTAACTCTCCTGAGGATATTTACGTCTCTTCCTCACCAACACCTTATGAAGGACTGTCCAAAGTTGAACTAATGTATATTGAAGACATTGAAGTATGTGCTCGACACTCTCACCCTGTGATTTCAGATATACCATTGAAGCACTCAGCCCTGGAGCCCCTCACTTTTTTCGATGATCTTCCAGAGGAGGGGCCTCCCCCCTTTACTCTGGAACATTATACCTCACTCACTTCTCCCTCTACTTCCCCTCCCTCTCTATCACTAGGTACTTCTACTTCAGCTGTGAACACCTTACCTTCCAGGCCCAGAGAAGAGCCTGCTTTCATGGATCCCTCTCTCCTTAACTGTCTCTTGATATTCTCTGACAAAACGCCCATTTCTCCTTCCACGCTCCCCTTGGACTCCAGTCGTTTAAAAAATGTGACCATTCGTAAGGCTAAGAATCCTTCTTCAGTGGACTCAAGCAATATGGGACACTATACCCTTCTCTCTTCATGGTTGAAGAATGCATCCAGACAGACTCGTTCTTCTCCCTCCACAACATAGGTACTTTGAGCAAGAACACCTGAAGAATCAACTTCCCAATGAAAATATTATCCATGAATATTGGGGTTTTTGGAGGGATTTCCAAACAAAAAGCTCTTGGATCATTGTTCTCTGATCTTAATCCAGACATGATTTTACTTCAAGAAACTATGCGCAATTATTCTCAGTCACTCTTGTTTTCGTAATTAAAGCCTGGGTGGGAGTTCTGTGCATTAGATGTTGCAGGACTTTCTGGTGGCCTCCTTGCAGGGTGGAACCCTCTCCTAGTTCGATAACATTATGGTTGGTGGTTTGTTATCCTTACCAAACCTATTCCTGGTTGGTGATCTAAATTTCACAATCTCCTCCTCTAAAGTTTGGGGTACTCAAGCAAGGTCTAACCCCTTAGCTTCTTACTTTACCCAGCTTATTACAAGTAAATATCTGGTTGATCTCTCCATGAACTATCCTGGTCCTAATTGGAGGAATGGTCATTTGGGGGATGCAGGGATTAGCAAAATACTTGACCAGTTCTTATTATCTAAATATCTCCTCCCTAGCCTTGCATGCTATAGATCTTGGGCTACTCCTTTAGATGTCTCTGACCATTACCCTATTTGTATGGAATGGGGCCCGAGACTTACTTCTCATTGTTATCCCTTTAAATTTAATAGATCTTGGCTCTTGGAAGATGACTTTACTCCTCTGGTTACTACATCTTGGATGGATCCTCTGACCTCGGGTCCTGTAAATCATTTGGACTCTTTCTCCCTTAAATTGGGTAGACTCAAGAGTACAGTTAAAAGTTGGGAAAGGAAGAAAAAAGGTGAAAGAAAACAAATCATATTAGATATAAATGATGAGATCTTTGAAATATTACAAAAGGACTCTGGTATTCTCTCAGCTGTTAATTCAGATAGGCTCAAAATTCTACAAGATAGGAAAGGTAAATATTGGGCTCATGAGATCACTACTCTGAGACTAAAGAGAAGAGTGCTCTGGATAAACGAAGGGGATGCAAATACTAAGTTTTTTCACTCCTATGCATATGCAAGAAGAAATTCTAAAGATATTTGGTCCCTAAAGGATAAGAATGGTAACATGGTCTTAGAGGATGCAGCTCTAAAACAGCTTGGGAAACAACATTTCTGTGATCCATTTGAGGATGATAGGACTACAAATATTACTGATCAACTAAAGGTGATTAGGCTATTCCCCACTTTGACCAAGAAAGTGGATGTAGACCGAGTCCTGGAGCCTATATCTATTCAAGAGGTGGAAGTTGTTCTTAAGGGCTTCAAGAAAGATAAAAGCCCTAGCCCAGATGGATGGTTGGTTGAATTCTTCTTGGATTTTATTGACCTCATTGGGGAGGAACTTGTCATGGTAGTTGAGTAAGCTAGAACATAAGGGAAATTTCCTGGTTCACTAAACTCAACCTTCTTGACTCGATTCCTAAGTGTGAAAATCCTTCTACCTTTGTTGATTTTCATTCTATCTCGTTGTGCAACCTTGTTTACAAGGTCATCTCCAATATTGCAGCACTTCATCTGAAGCCTTTACTGAATAGGACTATATCTGCCCAGCAATTTGGTTTTTTGAAGGATAGGCAAATTATAGAACCTGTTGGCATAACCCAAGAAATATTGCACTCTATTAAAACCAAGAATTGTAAAGTCATGGTGTTAAAACTATACTTGGTCAAAGCCTTTGATAGGGTTAATTGGACTTTTCTAGGACTTCTGCTTCTCCAGATTGGCATACCTCTGATTGGTGTGAATTGGATTATGGGTTGTGTTACTAATTCTTGTTTTGTAGTCTTAGTTAATGGAACACCATCTAATTTTTGCCCAGCCACAAGGGGAATTCGTCAAGGTTGTCCCTTATCTCCCTTACTTTTCATCCTGATTATTGAAAGTCTCAACATGATTATATTAGATGCACATCAAAAAGGTCTCATCAAAGGATTTCAGTACTCACTTGATATCTCTATCACTCACATGTTATTTGTTGACAATGTCCTCTTATTTGGTATTGCTACTATTAGTGAATTGAAAGCATATAAAGATGCCCTAGACCTATTTTGTTCAGCTACGGATATGGCTGCTAGCATTGAAAAGTCTTTCTTTATCAAGATGTCGATGAAGACATTTGAAGCCAAATTGATGTGCTCCTCCCCTATAGCACAGAACCTATTCAAACTAGTTTCAAATACTTGGGATATTGCCTTAAACCCTTGGGGTATCGATCATTTGACTGGATATAGATGGTGGAAATGTTTGAAAACAAGATTAATAAATGGTCATACTAGTTACTATCCCTTGGTGGCAGAGTTGTCCTTATTAGATCGGTTCTAACTGGACTTGCTGTGTATTGGTTTTCCCTGGCCAGATGTCCAAAATTTATTTTGAATATGTTGAGGAAAGCCATATTTTCCTTCCTGTGGGGGAACACTGATGGGCATCAGAGATATCACTTGGCAAGTTGGGAAGCTATTTCAGCACCAATTGAATGTAGTGGTTGGGATATAAAGAACTTGGAATGGTTTGGAATCTCGCTTAGGCTGAAGAATATGTGTCTTCTTCTTAAGGGGCATGGAATTTGGAGCCGGATCATAACACATAAGTACATTAAAAAAAACTATTGGAGGATTGGATCAGATCCCGGAAGTTCACTGTCAATGGAACTTCATATTTATGGAATGGATTTATAAGGATATTGTCTTGGATTACCTGTCAGCTTGGTTGGAAGGTTGGAAATGGTATGAAAATATGATTGGGAGTAGATTCTATTGCAGGCCTCGACTCTTTGTATCTTTTACCAGTGGATCTTAGGGATTATCTTGCTAACTTTGGGATTTCTAACCTGGCACAGGAACAGAACCTGGATGGTTATTCTCGAGGTTTCAATTGTTGGTACAGGGCGACAGATATTTCTGGGTTGAACAATGGTAATGTTTTGTCAAAGGCCTTTCACATGGTGGAATTAAAATTGGAAATCATGATGACTCCCTACTCTGGATGTTTGATAAAAAATATAGGATGGTCTCTGCCAAAAAATCTTATGATCTCATAGTGTCTAAGCATTTGCCTCTGATAAAAGATGGTATCTTCTCAATGGTTTGGGGCTTCAAAATCCCATAGAAATTGAAGTTCTTTACTTGGATGGCTATTAATATGAAAATAAACACTTGGGATAACTTGTACAAGAGGGGCTGGTTCGGTCCTAACAAATGTAGCCTCTGTAAAAACGAGGCTGAAACTATTGATCACATTTTTGTTGGCTGCTCCTTTGTGAAAAAGGTCATACACAACTTGGGAAGTTTGTTTGATGTCCATTTTCTTTGGTCTGCTTCTTCTCTATTAGAAAACCTCTCCAGCTGGGTTACAAAGGGTGGGAGGCTTCTGTATCTGCCCTTCTTTCTTATCTATAATCTATGGAAGACCAGGAATAGCTATATTTTTTAAGACAAGGAACCAATAATTTCTAGACTTTGTCATGTGATCATGTTAGATGTTGCATCTCATCAGGTGCCTGAAGCAAATAGGTCCAAAATTAGGCTCATTGGAGATCCTCCTACTAAAATTTTTCCTATGGTGTTTTTTGATGGAGTTGCGGTAGATTCGATTGGAGGAGCAGGTGTTTGTATTTGGTTAAATGATCAGCATTTCCTCTCTATAAAATTAGGCTGTGGACACGACACTAATAGTAGATCCAAGCTATTGGTGCTCTGGGCATCAATATAAATTGCTAAATATATTGGGTTTCCATACTTACATATCTTTGGCGATTCCTCTATGATTATAAACTAGGCAAGGGATGGATCCACACTTGCTATGGTGAACTTAGAAGCCTGGTGCATAAACACTAGGAAACTCATATATTTGTTCACATTTGTGGATTTCAGTCATGTCTTTAGGGAACATAACAAGAGGGAAGACACACTATCAAAGGAAGGGCTTAATATGGTTGTAGGCCATCTTTCTCTCCCTAAAACATGTGATGATGATGTTTATGGGGAGGTTACACTTCAGCTTGTTTGAGAGCACTGCTCTGGTTCTGAGACTTTTAGTCTCTTGTCTCTTTATTTATGAAAGTTTTGGTTAAGATGATTAGCTATGTCTCTGGATTTTGAGTGATTCAAGCCCTGACTTGGATATTGTTTATGGGGTCTTCTTATTTTCTTTAGGGACATACTTGACTGATTGGCCTACTATGCATTTTATGAGAGGGCACATTTCTTGTATAGGATGCCTAGGTACTGATAGCTAGGCTCCGTGGGAGAGAAATATCTTTGTTATTGGTCATTGAAGTACTTCTGAATGATTTGGTTCCATATGTGTGGACTTTTTGTATTTTTGATGATGTACCCTATTCCTTTGATTCAATAGAATAGCAAGGAATACTTTTTTTGTCTAAAAAAAAAACCACATGTTAGTCATGCTATCAAAGAAAATTGGCTACGTCTTCCACCTTCTTCACAAGATGACAATTTCCTCACTCTTTGATCATGCTCAATGGCATCTCTTTTATCCCACATGGGCAGATACAATATACACCTTTTAGCATGCACTTCTAGTATGCCATGGGCCCTCTTCTCTCATGCAATTGTTTCTAACCTCACTTTGATATCATTGTTAGTATCACATCATGAAAATTACATCAAGAAAATCAATAAATACATGAATATGACTAGGACGGAAAAGGAATATGCAATTCATTACATGGTGATGTAAAAAGAGTACAATTATATTATATTTTACACAACTACTTATAATCGTATCATAACTAGATAGTATTTAAGTTGTATTAGGACTTTGATTAGGAGTTATTTTAACATTATGAGTGAGACAAGACCAACCAAAATATATTTTCTAAAATTTAGAGTTAGTGACCATGAAACTATTGGAGACCCCATCTTTAACCCTCTAGTAGACATTGAAAATCCAACTTCCAGCATAAAAAGTGATTCAGAATACCCTTCTATTAACAAACCCATGACAGAGGAAGAGTGTAGGTAGAAGTCTTTGATTTTCCCATTAGAGGATCCAATTAGTAGCCTATAAGAAGAACATTAAATCATACTACTCTCCAAAATTTCCATGGCCTAACCTCAGAAAACCCAAATACTTTTCTATTTGATTTTGAAGTTGTATGCAAAACTTATGACTATTCCTCAAATGCTCAAAATATTAAACTATTTCCTTATGCCTGAAAGTGTTAGTGTTGAGATGTTTTATGAGGTTAGAAGGGAATAGTATTGAATCATGGGAGTATATGTAGCAAACTTTCATAGACAAGTATATGGATTACTGCAAGCTAAGGATATGAGAGATGAAATTTTTAGGATGCACCAAGGGGAGAATGAGTCCTTACAATATCATGAGGAAAGGTTTCAACTCAGCTATAAGAGATCCCATAACTACACATTAGATGAAGAATCATTGAAATTGGCACTCCTACGAGGAGTAAGAGAAGACTTTACGGATATATTGAATATCCTAGCAAATGGTGACATATTCTAACTAGATTATGAGGACATCAAATAAATCTTCAAAAACTATTTCATGTGTGTTAGTAAATAAGGAAGAAATGACATAAGTATTTTTCTTCAAACAACTAAATCAACTTACAACCCCAAATATCACCAAATATAAATTAGGGAATTTGCTTGATGGCATGAAAACGTATATCATTCAATCTCTTTCCATGCAATGGATTCCATGTGGCTCAAAAGGAAAAAATATGAGGTTGCACAAACTTTGGTTTTATTTTGTCGTAAATGCCTAAAGAAACATGAAAATAATCAAAGTCCATTAAACTTGGTAGATGCTTGTGGAATCTATGTGGAAAATCATCCAACATATGTTTTTTCATTTCTACCTTCCTGCAAGGCACCAATACAATATTAGGCACCAGGAGACCAAATGGAACAACTCAGCTTTGTTAATCAAAGGAGACTTAACTTCCCTAGACCATTCCAAACTAATAATCAACCATACTTTACTTCATAAGAAAATCCATTCAATACACCTAACTAGGCTGATATGGTTCAAGAATCATGGCCAAACCAAGTCCAAAATTGACGTAAAAATGCTCTGAATCAATATCACCAAGCTCAATCCCATCCTTAGTAACCTCAACCTTACCCCCAATATCCCTAGAGAAAACAATATCCATTTCACTCTACTCACTTACCACAACCTACTCAACAAACACCAAGGATACCTCAAATACCTTTGCAACCCACACCAAATCCTAATAATAATAATAAATAGGTCCATCATGTCTACAATAATGAATTGCATAATTTCCAAACATATGTTTTTGATGATATATATATATATATATATTAATGAATTAAACTTATGTTGTGGAAGAATAGTGCAAAATCCCCCACCTCCTACCATCATAGAGAACTTACATAGTCAAATTGAACATAAAAGGAACCTTAACACTTGTTATAGCTGATTTTACCACAAATGGTTGATCACATATTTATGGCCTTACCTATCCCTCTACAGACTCTACAAACCCTATGGACTTTTATTATCCTTTGATGTTTCCAATTTCATCCCTAAAAACACCTATTATTTGTTGTACACAACTTTTAAACTCATATCCGCGTGTATACGTGACTTTTGACCTTAAACCCGCGTACATCGGGATGTGTTCATAAGTCCAAATATTTTTGGAGTTTTCCTTCATGTGTGTCCGAACCACTTGACTCTTGGCCTTCCATATGCCTCAAGATCGCTCATATTTGACTATCCATTACCCCATTGGAGTGCTATATAAGGAACCCCTTGGATACATTGAAGGAGAGGAATTGAAGAGCAACGAAACTATAGTCCATTGTTGCCGTAGTTTACTTATACTTGAGTCTGTATCCCTTTATCCCTTGGAGCACTTTGTGCTCTTCCCAAGCTTTCCTTCTCTTGTGAGATTTCTATCGAGAGATGGAGGATTGAATTGGTGGAGGTCCAGGTGGAGGACTCGGTTTCTCAGGTTCGCAGACGTGTCGACAGAGGTTATCACTTGTGTAATCTCTGATTTGATTAATAGAGATATCTTTTCCTGTCTAGTTAATGTGAAATTGAATGAATATTGAATCCATGGATATGTTTAATTGTTTATACATTGATTAATATTTATGCTAGAGTAGATCTAACACTATATTATATAGCATGCTTGTCTTGTTTACTGTTGTTGAGAGTGAATTTCTAAAGCAAGCGGGATTGGAAAAAACTCAACGGGGATCTACTTCAACCATCCGGAACAAGGTACAACCCATGATCCCTTAGTGTTAGATATTTGGTTTCTCTTGCATATGGGAAAGGATTGATTTATGCGGTCTATCTGTCTATTGTGGTACACCCCAAGCCATATGAAGTTTCTCTCCGTAACAGAATTGGCAACCATACTGCGGCATTTTCTAGTTGTTTCTCTTTGGGGGTTTTTAGTATTCAATGTACTTGAATTGCTCTGATTTCTCTATTTTCCGTGTCAGGTTTGGGGGCATGTTTTCCTAGTAGGGTCTTGAAGGAGTAAAATTTGTATTAGCTTGTCTGTTTTCCCTATTTTTCTTGATTTTTCTTCCTGTAAGCGGGTTTATGTTTCACATTCGCATAAACAGGAGGGTTTTCCTTGAATAGTCACGTATGTATGTAGGTTTACTAATAACAGTCGTGTATGCTTTGATTTTTAGCCTTTTTGGGAGGATTAAGTGTTGTTGGGTGAGTTTGGATAATTGTTGAGTCTTCTTGGATGCTTATGGGGTCTGTATACACCCTCTGTTTCTGACTAGAGACTGCTTTGAATTATATTTTTAGCAATGTTCTTGTCATTCATTTTCTACTTTTTTGTTTTGGGATTAGTGCATTAGGTCTCTTTTACCTTGGTACTTTGCTTGGCTGTTTTTTGTGAGTGGTTGCAGAGTCTGTGGGTGGTAGAATCATCTTTTTTCTTTCATATCTCATTTAATTCAAAAATACAAAAATATTTTGCTTATTGCATAGTTATGCATTACTTGCATTTTGTATTGGCACGGTACTTGCATTAGGTTTTCTTGGTGAATTATTAGTCAGATTTTCATATAGGAATTATTGCATATACATTTGAAGGAAACATTGTGCACTTCACGTAGTAGCATACCCTGTTTTTCATTCTACTCTTTGCATTTGCATTGCTTGTTAGGTGTGCATTTTACTTCTTGTTGAGTCATAACTTCATTAGCTGCACTTCCATATACCCTTTGAGTAATACAACCAATTAAAATCAACACATAATAAAATGAATTCCACTCTTTTCTTTTCTAGGGTGCATCAACAAGATTAGGTTTTAGTGTCTTGGAATAGTTCTAGTCAATTATCCAAGACCACTAAACAAAACAATTAGGTGTCTGTATAGGTGAGAGTGTGAAACCCTTGGTAGAATTAGTGTTTATTAGGATCCTCCTCTTACACGGGAGTTAAGCACAAGGCAGTGCGAGCGATTGTGATTGGGATGACCCCTGATTACTTTCTGTGATCACCGAAGATATTTCTAGGATTGTATTCGTATATGGGGGTCTTTGAGGTATTGATTGGTGCACCCATGGGGTACTAGTTGTGCTTTCAGGCTTCGGTCTTTGTTACCCTTCCCATACGGTCAATCCCACCTGCAAATGTCCACCTAAGCATTGATTATATTGAGGTGACCTTAGTTTCCTTACCTAGGTTATTGAGGGGGTATTTGCAGAGGTTATTCTACAGGTGTCCTGGCCAAGTAGGGGTCAGATATTAAAGTCGCTATATGCGTTGAAGCTGAGGGCCACTATAATTGGTTATGAACCTCTGTTTGTTGTGTATGGGAGTCTCAAGCCTCTCCTAGGCAAGACATACCTACTTCATTCGGGAGTTCACATATCCTACCCTTGGTTTGCTTATGATTTGGCTTTACATTTGTTAGGTGCATGCTCTATGCATGCTATTTTTCTTAGGGTTACATAG
Source organism: Pseudotsuga menziesii (assembly GCA_001517045.1). Classification (NCBI taxonomy): domain Eukaryota; kingdom Viridiplantae; phylum Streptophyta; class Pinopsida; order Pinales; family Pinaceae; genus Pseudotsuga; species Pseudotsuga menziesii. Next base: position 29,807 of record LPNX010750654.1, read on the forward strand.
CTAGATTAAGTCTTTTATTTTTGTTGAGTCATTGTGGATTTGGGTCCAACACCTCACTATTCTTTTTCGTTTAGTAGGGCTTCTGCCTTCCACGTCTCCTCCTCCTTTGGGAGGGAGAACCAGATAATTCGGGTGGACTACTTCTCACTTTGATTCACACACCATGGGGGATCATGAGAATGAGATTCCAAATATGTCCTCTCCACCTCTCAAGGTTGGGGAGTGTGATCCTACTAGCACATATGGTCCCTCACATGAGGATCCTTCACAATTTACTTACGATCACACATACACTGGTCACCGGTATTGGCTTTCGGGCGACGACACTCACTATGAACCCACAAGCACTAGTAATGTTAGATATGGAATGCCTTATATCCCCAAGTCTGATCCAGCATATCATGTCGAATCATAGGTTGACCCTAGCACTGCTCCTGGGGGCACTTCCATTCCTTTTCAGGCGAATAGGTTTGGGGGCACTAGTCACATTGCACCTTCCATCCCTACGGTGGAGGTGCCTTCACATGCCCATCCTAGGATTAGCGGTAGTAATCCTATTCAGATACCAGAATTGAGACATGTGAAAATTGGGAACACCACTTACATTCCTTCACATGTTCCCTCAAATTCCTTTTTAATGACCCATCCTCCCCCTAATCTGCATGGGGCTTTTGGCCGAAATACCGCTACTAATCATGTATGTCCTAATCTTGTTCACATCATAGCATCGCAAGGCCATGTGCCTCCTTCCGTGTCAATAGGACATGTACCTTCACATGGGCCATCTCATGAACCATTGCATGGACCATCTTATGGTCCAAACTATGGAGCTTCACATGTACCTTCTTATGGATTGTATTACAGACAAAACTATCAATCGTATGGGTATGGGCATCAACAACCCGCTTGCTCTCCTAATTATGGCTTTGTAGCACCTCACAATAAAGGTACTCCGCATTATAATGATTCTACACCACCCTTCATGGGTCAAATGGGAGGAGTTTATTATCCCACTAGCCAAGTCCATGGTGGCTATAGCAATCAAGCCTATCAAAACTAGTCCTATCAAGGAGCGTAGCATCTATCGGCTCAACCTAGGATCCCTTTCATTGCGAGCTTGAACCTTCTTGATTTATCGAGATTGACGAATGATCCTATAGCTCATGATCCGACATGTCTGGAAGTCCATACCAAAATTCCTTCAGACATTCCCAAGTTTGAAGGTAATTCTGGAGAAGATCCTAGTGAGAATATCACAACCTTCCACCTTTGGCACTCTTCCAATTCCTTAACTGATGATTCCATCCGTTTGAGGATATTTCAATGCACCCTTAAGGGTTCTATTGTGAAATGGTATATAGAGTTATCAGGGGGGACCTATACTACGTTTGATGATATTGCACTGACTTTTCTTAATCATTTCCAGCTACCCGTACGTTACGACGTCGGTACCAAACTCTTGTCGAATTTCTGGCAAGACAAAGCCAGGCATATTTCGAGTCATATTCAAGAGTGGTGTAGACGGAAAAGATTAATTAAATCCTTTATACCACCATATTTCATTCTTGAGTGGTTCCTCAAGTCATTATTACCTTATATCGCGAAGGATATTTCCACATCCGAGTTCAAAATGAGGACCAAGATATCTTTAGGGCCCAAGAGTTGGATTTGATCTATGCTCAATCCAGACTCTTGTATGAGATTATCTTGAATGCTCCAAGATCTAATTTCAATCCCAAGATTAAACCTAGGCCACATGTCGATGGTATTGTTGGCTCTACAAGTACCAAACTTGCAGAATCAGTTATGAAACAAGTGATCCAGTTGTAAATTAACCAACCTGCGTCAGGACAAGCCACGGCTTCGTCTCAGCCTACCCAATTGGCGAGTGTGCTTTCAGTACAAACATCAGACCTGAAAGGAAACGAGTAGCCTGGAAGGAATAAGAAAAAAGGAAAAAAATAATCGTAAGGGTGGGAATAAAAATGAAAATGATAATAATAATGACAAGAACATGAACAATGCTGGGGAGGACAAGCAGCCAAAGTGTAAGGTGAAGTTTCCTTGTAATTTCTGCAAGGATGGTCACCTAACTCATGTGTGCCCTTGTATGGAGGATGCCTCGTAGTTCATAGCACAAGGCCCAACTCTGCTTACTAATCCTTTACCTAATAACCAAAATATGAACTCGAGGACCCTTGATCCTGGTTGTGCATCTGGTGGAACTCAAAACCCACTGGGGGGCGCCAGTGGTCATGGTTGCATCAACATGGTGACATATACTAAAGTTGTGATGCGTGTGAAATATTATGGTTCGTCACAACCATAGCTTGGGAAAGAACCCGATCCACCCGAGAGATATTTACGAATTAAAAAACCTACAAATAAACCTAAAGTTCCCCTTCTCATTCCTAAGGGATTCTTGAAACGCTCGGGGCACAATCCTAATGCTCAAGCTACCCAGAATTATTCTATTATCGAGGATTTGGGATAGACTCCTTGTGCGATGTCTGCATTAGAAGTGATTCAGACTTGTCCTTCGCAAAGAAAATCTTTATTGTATGCTCTTGGAGCTGGTGATGATAGCTCTCCTTCCATGATCAAATTTGAAACTCATGGAATGCAGGCTTGCTTTCCTTACTACATGTCTCTTTTGATTCATGTAGAGTGTCTCAACAACACCATCATCTGTGCTGTGATTGACAAAGGCATTTTCACTTCTGTGATGTATTTCGCTTGTTGTAAGGGCTTGGGTTCTTCCACGTTTTATCAATCGGCCAACATGTTGACTGCTTTAGATGGTAGGTCATTTCAGCCACACGGTATTCTTCCTTCTCTAGAGGTCCAATTGGGGGGGAAGACCATTGCGATCGAGGTCGAGGTGGTTGATGCGCCCCTTGACTATAATCTATTGTTGGGTAGGAATTGGATGTACAATATGCAAGATGTAGCATCTTCCCTATTTCGTGTGGTTTGTTTTCCATTTAATGGGAAGATCGTTACTATCGATCAGAAGTCATTCCAAAATCTGAGTGTAAATGGATCATCGAGAGCTTCTATCCCAATTATTGATCATTCTCAGCCGACAACTAAGAATGTGGGTGCGAGCATGTATCCTTCTCTTATGGGAACCTTTAGTTGTACTGCACCCATTCTTATGATTGGGTCTAGTATCGGTGGGGATTCGACCTCGTTGAATTCGGTATCCTTTCGCACATCTCATATGGAAGATCCTTGGATTCTTCCTTCATCGAGTACTTCAAGTGAGAATTCTTTACTTGCTGAGACAGACGTGTCGTTTCCTACAACAATGGTGGCGTATCAAGAGGATCTTGATCTTGTTGTAGATCCTACCCCTTCCTCTTCGTGGATGGAGGAGGAGGACCCTTATGTGCTGCCTTCTTGGGTAGTAGAGTCATCTCACTCTCAAGACTGCCTTGATGAGGTTTTTCCATCTGATGAAGTGATTCTTGAGGCTATGTCTGGAGTATAACAACCTTGGGAAGAGTTAAACCATAGATCGTACTTCCTTCCTAAGCTTGATCGGTTAGAGTGTGATGATTTTAGGGTAATTCTTAGCAATAAGGTTGGTATGCCCGTGGTCCCATTAATCTCTCATAGTTAGATTATTGAAGGGAACATGGCTAACTTGTCACCAATGATTCCTATCAACATTTCTCATGATCCTGGTAAGATAGAAATGTCTACATTGGGGCAGATTGTTCCCCCGATGAGATCAAAGAGTATACTGAGATTTTTAAAGAGTTTCATGATATTTTTTCTTGGTCATATGAATAAATGCCATGTCTAGAACCTCATATTGTCAAAAATGAGATCAAAACCTATCCGGATGCAAAACCTTTTGACAACGTCTGCATGCCATGAATCCTAGGAAGGAACCCGCCATTAAAGCTGAGATAGAAAAACTACTCAAAGCTAGTTTCATTTATTCCGTTCCCTTGACAGAGTGGGTTTCAAATCTCATTCCGGTGGATAAGAAGCAGGGAGCAATCCACATATGCACCAATTTTCATGATTTAAATAGAGCCTATCCTAAAGACAATTTCCCTACACCATTTATTGATCATATCATTGGATGAGTGTGTGGGAAGTGAGGATTTTTTTTTTATGGATGGTTTTTTCGGATACAATTAGATGCAAATTAAACCCAAGGATCAACATTGTTGAACATACCAGGAACACAGAGAGGGGGGGTGAATCTGTGTGTGCAGTGTTTATTACTTTTTCAACTTTTATAATCAACAACTTATTCAATATTATGCATTGTCACATTATCATTATATGACCATCAGCATTGTTATCATCATCATAACATCATCATCACATAGAAAGCATAGCAACATAGTACACAATATTTTTAGGTGGAAACCCAAGTCCTGGGGGGAAAACCACGAAAGCCTTTTTAAAATAGTTTTCCAGAAATAACTGGAAGGAAGCAACAACCCCCTTATTACAAAGACTTCAATTTTCCAGCTTCAACTGGAAGGAGGATATGACCCCCTAATTTAGAGGCTACGACCTGAAGGAAGCTGCCACTCCCTAGTTTTCCAGCTTCTACTGGAAGGAGGCTACGACCTCCTTTCCTTGCCCCGCCCTGCCACCCTGATAAGAAGATGGAAATAGCTGAACCACAACCGCACTGATCCTGTAGACTTGTTATTCAACACTTGTGCTACACTACACAATCTGTACCATACCACACAACCTGTACCACACTGCACAACCTGTACCACACTGCACAACCACTGCCACTACTAGCCACTACTCATCAACCGATCGCTGTCCACTGTATCACAATACTCATCAACATGTACAATCAACCTATACCAATCAATCTGTTTCTCACATCAACCAACTCAGTCAAACTGAGTCTGCTCACCAAAACTTGTCCACCTAAATCAAACCAACTGCTCATACAACTCAGCCAATCTAAGTCAAGCCAATTTCTCATAAGGCAACCTATGCCAATCCAATCTCTGAATCTGCTGCAGATATCACTGCCACATACTGCTCATGTACCTCTGATCATACACAATTACTGAAAAAGTAACTCTGCTCTGCTTATGCTAAACACAAGGCATGCATCATCATAGTGCATAGAAGAATACCATGGCATATAGGTATATGATAAAGTATAGTAGAGCATCACCGCAGCATATCACAGCACATGTCAAGGAGAGTATGCATCATCATATCAAGTGAAGACATGTATCAAGGAGAGTGTACATCATCATATCAAGTCAAGACATGTATCATGGAGAGTGTGCATCATCATATCAATATCATCAAGGGGTATGCATCAAGTTTACATCAAAGTCATAGGGTATGTACTATCATCATCATCAAATACCCACCATCATCATCAACATGTAATGTGCATGTAAAAAGTACATATCATGGTGCATAGAAGAATGTCATCACACCATAGCATGCATCATGTCATCATTATCAACGCATGTATCATCAAATCAGAGTGCATAGTAGACTGTGCATCGTAGAGAGTTCATCATAGCATGGAAGAGTATCATCACAAAAACAAACTACTGTGCACACCACATTCACTGTTTTTGAACATGCTGCTCACACACTAGTACACATAGTTTACTCATTCCTGTATATATTCACTTGTACATTTCATTGTACACTCATATAAACACAATACTGTTCACACCTTTGACTGATAAACTGTACATCCACTCAATACTAAAAATGCATTCTCTTGTATACTTACTGTACATACACTCACACTTGCAGACTCATTGTACAAATATACACATGTCTACTTTAACTGTAAATCACATGTTATTACTGTATATTAAATATATAATATTGTTCACATACATACCTTGTCTATCTGTCCATGTCAAACTGTCTATCAGCCTGTCACACTCTTATCACATCTGCTGCATCATCAAACGCTATTCTTTCCTTCTGTTCACATGCTGATCATCAAGATCTCAGCCCATGTAAACCTCAGACTGCTACAAACATGGACTGCTGTAGACGTTCAGGTCTGCAAAACAAAAGAATCTAGACTGAGAACCCTTGGCTGTTGCAAATTTCGGACTCCTGCTACAAAATTTCAGAGCACGTCTAAAGATGTTAAGGCTGCTATAAGCGTAGGTTCAGCTCCAATTGTAAAGGCACGTTTTCCATGCAAAGATGATAGGTTCCACTAGCAAATACGCCCTTCCAAGTTGCATGCGACTCAAGCCTCAGCTTCCAAGAGGTAAATCGTAGTTCAACAATAAGAACACACCCCTACTAGCAACTTGTTCAACTAATATGGAAACACCCAGCAGCATGTTGCATTAGTAGCAGGGTTAAGGTTCACGCCTCCGACACAATAGATTTCCTCCTCAAGCCTTGGATCATGAGCCTCTTTCCAGATCTCAACAGTGAATACAATGGATCGATGCATGAGAAATAAGACTGTTGCTTGCATAAGAGATTCAATGTCCCTTCATTGGTCTCTGACTTTTCTAGAATATAAATCTGCCATAAAGATTGGAGGTCACTCAATTCGCTGCCAATGATAACAAACTCGAGCTTGCCAAGTGATTTGAACGCTGATTTCTAAACACGCCTTCTCTCAATAATTAATACGCTGCATCTAATATCAGTTAGGCCCCACGAATTTCGAACATAAACTCCTATGTCCTAACCACTTCCACGTTGTCCAACAGAAACGAGATTGCTGATGTATTAATGAGATTCCTGTAGTAACTCGTAGCAACTAGGGTAGATCGCGTGTTCGAAACCCTCGGAGTAAGTATGCTTTTATTCCTTCTACGGAATTTGTCATCTCATTCAGGGAGGGTTTGAATGAATCAGCACATTCCCATTCCTCTCGACCAACATCCCAGCTGCTACAGATTAGCTATCTGCTATAACCTCCGTCGTTTTGTAATTCTTCAATCCGCTGTGATCTTCGGGGTTCTAATGAAAGCATCCAACGACACCAAACTCCATCTCATTTTTTTGCATATGGTATTTATTTGACTGCTCTACAAGCCAAAATGCTCTCCACAAAATTCTTCCACTGAACCAGATCTTTTTGCATGCGAGTTTCTCGACTAAATTTTCATGCCGAAATTTCCTCAATGAATGTTTACCTGAAATACCTCAGAGCTGTCTCAACACTTAAAAAGAATGATGCGACTGTTGCAATCATAGATCACTAGCCATATTCATAAATTAAAAAAAATATAGCTATATTTATATGGAAAAATAAAATGATCATTTCCTTATTCTAATGAATATTTTTGTCATATTTTATTTTCAAATTAAACTTTTCCTTATTTTATGAAAAAGAATGTTTTTTTTAAATCATTTTAATATTTAATAAAAAGAATTAATATTTAATTAATTATTAAACCTTTAAACCTTTAAAACTTTATTAATATTTTATTAAACCTTTAAACCTTTAATATTTTCTTTATTAAAACTTTTAATATTTAAACTTAAGGGTAGTGGTTAAATGTATTGGGGATTTAGGGACTTCTCCTAGGGTAACAAGACCTTAATAGCACGCAAGTGACCACTGAAGGGTAATAGGACAAGATTGTGGTACTGGGAAATCATAAGACAACTTAGGGGTACTTGAACACTCTACAGGGATTTTGGCATTGTCCCAAGGGCTCCAAGAGCTTCAGACTTGGGCTTGAACAAAGTCAAAAGGTCTCCTTTGATGCTGACACTTACTCAAACCTCAGAGGCTCCTCAAGGGGAACCAAGACACACTGACACACACCTGTTGGCATCAATGACAATTTAGTCAACAATCTCCCCCTTTGTCATTGATGACAACACCAAATTTCCCCCTTCGAATGAGCTTCCTTTGTCCACACAACTCCCCCTTAGATCGTGCTTCTTTTACCTACCTTGTTCAAATTTTTCTCCCCCTTTGGCATCAATGGCAAAGGGAACATCCTTTGATCATACTGCTCCCCCTCAGGGAATGCTCCCCCTTAGGCCATGCTCCCCCTGTCATCAACTTCTCTTCCTTTTCAACTTTTCTTCCTTAGCATCAGGAACTTCTTTTGGCACTACTTCTTCCCTTATCAATGAGCATTGATGCTTCTTTGATGGGATTGTATTCTGTCCCACGAATACTGCTGGAACCAACTACTATACAATACTCAAATCTGATAATCAGGTACATATCTCCTTTTACACATTCTTTGTACACTTTATATCACTAGTCAATAGTCTTCAAAATGGCATTGGGTCTTTCCCAAGATTTTCATCATTTCTATTTTGATCTACTTACTTTATTCTCCATACTTTGGTAGGATGATGGTTGTTCATGTCATTCGATTGAACTTTCTTTCTTCTCCAAAATTTAACCTTCCCTGTACTCTGCAATGTTTTGCGAGATGACCATAATGATAACAATTGTAGCACTGGACCAAAAATGTACTTTTATTTCTTTCCAGAGTGATTCTGTCATGAGCTCTGCAATGAATGGCTTTGTGACCATAGTTTTAACACTTGTAGCAGTGACCATGGAACCTTATAGGATATCTCTGAGCAGTAACTTCTCTTAATTCTTGCTGATCATGTGATCTTCTAAGAATACATGTATTACTGTTAGCCTTTTCTTCTTTTACTATAGACATTTTACTTTCTTCAATGTTCTTCTCAATCTTCAAATTTGTCTTTAACTGAGTAGTTGTTTTGTCTAGGTCTTCCCTCAAGGAGAGGATCTTCAATTCTTGCTTTTGACAAATTTCTATCTTTTCTTGGAGTTGTCTTGTTAGATCTTCTTCTATCTTCTTGACTTCTTCTACCTGTTTGTTGAGAGCAAAGATATTGTCCTCCATCCTTCCTTTTGAATTTGGATCATCGTCATGGAATTTTTGCAGTTGACCTTGTAGTATATGATTCTCCTTTCTCAGTTCTAAGAGGTCCTTTTCAAATTCAAATTTTGTCAGACATACCTTCCGTAACTCTACCTTCAAAGATTTGATTTCAAGTTCTTGTTTTCTTCTTAACTTCTCTTCCAATATTTCTTTAGCCTTATAGGAACTTATCTCATTGTCTTTGTCTTGTAGCTTGCAGATCAATTCTTTTTGCTTAACTTTCAGTAGTCTTTTGAGCTTGACAATTTCTACTGAGTGCTTTTCAATTTCTGTAGCTGACTTCTCAAGTTTGTCTTTTATGGCTTCTTTGATTCTGGTCGCTTCTTCAATTTGGAGTTTCTGATTAATTATGGTCTGTGTGGATTTTTCAGATTCTTCTTGATTCTTCTTCTCGGCTTTGTCCAATTGCTCTTTCAATACCTATTTCTGTTCACATAGATTTTTCACTTCTTGTGAAACATTAGTAATTTTATTGTCTATTATAATATCAGCTAAATTTCTACTACTCATCGGACAGCAACGATTTTCATCATAATATGAAGTGTTGCATTAAATTAATTCAGAATAGCTCTTATTTTCTATACATGATAAACATATATCTTTAAAAGAATTACAAACAGAGTGTTCAGGGAACATACCTTCATACTTACCTAGATGTTGTATTGACTCGTCTTCTGCTTCTTGTTCTTCATTTAGCTGATTTATTTTGAACGGCAATTCTTCAGCTGAGTTGCACTTTCCTATTTTCTCCTTTTGGAGATCTGTTAGATCTTCAAGCATTAATTCCATAACCTCTACTTCCTCTTCTTTATTGGAGTAATATTGCTCTAATTTGAGCCATAGTTCCCTAGCTGAGATGGACTTCCCTATCTTCTTCTTTTGGATATCTGCTAGGCCTTCAAGGATGGCTTCCATAGCCATAGAATTATTTTTCTTTGCTTCTTTCTGAGCTGATGTTTTCATTTTATTTGGAGCTGTATATCCAGTAACAATTGACTTCCATACACCAATTGCCTCAAGATAATCCTGCATTCTCATTTTCCAGATCAAGTAATAATTTGACTCACATGACAATGGTACTCCATTCACCGAGAACCCCATGGTGTGTGAAAGATCTCCTTCAAGCTGATAAGGATTTCTGTGAAGGACACGCTCTGATACCAATTGTTGAACATACCGGGAACACATAGAGGGGGGGTGAATCTGTGTGTGCAATCTTTATTACTTTTTCAACTTTTATAATCAACAACTTATTCAATATTATGCATTGTCACATTATCATTATATGACCATCTGCATTGTTATCATCATCATAACATCATCATCACATGGGAAGCATAGCAACATAGTACACAAGATTTTTACGTGGAAACCCAAGTCCTGGGGGGGAAACCACGGAAGCCTTTTTAAAATAGTTTTCCAGAAATAACTGGAAGGAAGCAACAACCCCCTAATTACAAAGACTTCAATTTTCCAGCTTCAACTGGAAGGAGGCTATGACCCCCTAATTTACAAGCTACGACCTGAAGGAAGCTGCCACTCCCTAGTTTTCTGTCTTCTACCGGAAGGAGGCTACAACCTCCTTTCCTTGCCCTATCCTTCCACCCTGATAAGAAGATAGAAAGAGCTGAACCACAACCGCACTGATCCTACGGACCTGTTATTCAACACTTGTGCTACACTGCACAATCTGTACCATACCGCACAACCTGTACCACACTGCACAACCTGTACCACACTACACAACCACTGCCACTACTAGCCACTGCTCATTACTTGATCACTACTCATCAACCGATCGCTATCCACTGTATCACAATACTCATCAACATTTACAATCAACCTATACCAATCAATCTGTTTCTCACATCAACCAACTCAGTCAAACCGAGTCTGCTCACCAAAACCTGTCCACCTAAATCAAACCAACTGCTCATACAACTCAGCCAATCTAAGTCAAGCCAATTTCTCATAAGGAAACCTATGCCAATCCAATCTTTGAATCTGCTGCAGATATCACTGCCACATACTGTTCATGTACCTCTGATCATACACAATTACTAAACAAGTAACTTTGCTCTGCTTATGCTAAACACAAGGCATGCATCATCATAGTGCATAGAAGAATACCATGGCACATAGGTATATGATAAAGTATAGTAGAGCATCACCGCAGCATATCACAGCACGTGTCAAGGAGAGTATGCATCATCATATCAAGTGAATACATGTATCAAGGAGAGTGTGCATCATCATATCAAGTCAAGACATGTATCATGGAGAGTGTGCATCATCATATCAATATCATCAAGGGGTATGCATCAAGTTTACATCAAAGTCATAGGGTATGTACTATCATCATCATCAAATACCCACCATCATCATCAACATGTAATGTGCATGTAAAAAGTACATATCATGGTGCATAGAAGAATGTCATCACACCATAGCATGCATCATGTCATCATTATCAACACATGTATCATCAAATCAGAGTGCATAGCAGACTGTGCATCGTAGAGAGTTCATCATAGCATGGAAGAGTATCATCACAAAAACAAACTACTGTACACACCACATTCACTATTTTTGAACATGCTGCTCACACACTAGTACACACAGTTTACTCATTCCTGTATATATTCACTTTTACATTTCATTGTACACTCATATAAACACAATACTGTTCACACCTTTGACTGATAAACTGTACATCCACTCAATACTGAAAATGCATTCTCTTGTATACTTACTATACATACACTCACACTTGCAGACTCATTGTACAAATATACACATGTCTACTTTAACTGTAAATCACATGTTATTACTGTATATTAAATATATAATATTGTTCACATACATACCTTGTCTATCTGTCCATGTCAAATTGTCTATCAGCCTGTCACACTCTTATCACATCTGTTGCATCATCAAACGCTGTTCTTTCCTTCTATTCACATGCTGTTCATCAAGATCTCAGCTCACGTAAACCTCAGACTACTGCAAACATGGAATGCTGTAGACATTCAGGTCTACAAAACAAAAGAATCCGGACTGAGAACCCTTGGCTGTTGCAAATTTCGGACTCCTGCTACAAAATTTCAGAGCACGTCTGAAGATGTTAAGGCTGCTAGAAGCGTAGGTTCAGCTCCAATTGTAAAGGCACGTTTTCCATGCAAAGATGATAGGTTCCACTAGCAAATACGCCCTTCCAAGTTGCATGCGACTCAAGCCTCAGCTTCTAAGAGGTAAATCGTAGTTCAACAATAAGAACACACCCCTACTAGTAACTTGTTCAACTAATAAGGAAGCACCCAACAACATGTTGCATTAGTAGCAGGGTTAAGGTTCACACCTCCCATACAATAGATTTCCTCCTCAAGCCTTGGATCATGACCCTCTTTCCAGATCTCAACAGTGAATACAATGGATCGATGGATGAGAAATAAAACTGCTGCTTGCACAAGAGATTCAATGACCCTTCATTGGTCTCTGACTTTTCTAGAATATAAATCTGCCATAAAGATTTGAGATCACTCAATTCGCTGCCAATGATAACAAACTCGAGCTTGCCAAGTGATTTGAACGCTTATTTCTAAACACGTCTTCTCTCAATAATTAATACACTGCATCTAATATCAGTTAGGCCCCACGACTTTCGAACATAAACTCCTATGTCCTAACCACTTCCACGTTGTCCAACAGAAACGAGATTGCTGATGTATTAATGAGATTCCTGTAGTAACTCGCAGCAACTAGGGTAGATCGCATGTTCGAAACCCTCGGAGCAAGTATGATTTTATTCCTTCTATGGCATTCGTCGTCTCATTCAGGGAGGGTTTGAATGAATCAGCACATGCCCATTCCTCTCGGCCAACATCCTAGCCGCTATAGATTAGCTATCTGCTGTAACCTCCGCCGTTTTGTAATTCTTCAATCCACTGTGATCTTCGAGGTTCTAATGAAAGCGTCCAATGACACCAAACTCCATCTCATTTTTTTGCATATGGTTTTATTTGACTGCTCTACAAGCCAAAATGCTCTCCACAAAATTCTTCCACTGAACCGGATCTTTTTGCCTGTGAGTTTCTCGACTAAATTTTCATGCTGGAATTTCCTCAGTGAATGTTTACCCGAAATACCTCAGAGCTGTCTCAACACTTAAAAAGAATGATGCGACTGTTGCAATCGGACAACACAAAAAAATTATGTGACTATTGCAATCGGCCAACACAAAAAAATGATGCGACTATTGCGATCATAGATCACTTGCCATATTCATAAATTAAAAAAAAGCTATATTTAAATGGAAAAATAAAATGATCATTTCCTTATTCTAATGAATATTTTTGTCATATTTTATTTTCAAATTAAACTTTTCCTTATTTTATGAAAAAGAATGTTTTTTTTTTTAAATCATTTTAATATTTAACAAAAAGAATTAATATTTAATTAATTATTAAACCTTTAAAACTTTATTAATATTTTATTAAACCTTTAATATTTTCTTTATTAAAACTTTTAATATTTAAACTTAAGGGTAGTGGTTAAATGTATTGGGGATTTAGGGACTTCTCGTAGGGTAACAAGACCTTAATAGCACGCAAGTGACCACTGAAGGGTAATAGGACAAGATTGTGGTACTGGGAAATCATAAGACAACTTAGGGGTACTTGAACACTCTACAGGGATTTTGGCATTGTCCCAAGGGCTCCAAGAGCTTTAGACTTGGGCTTGAACAAAGTTAAAAGGTCTCCTTTGATGCTGACACTTACTCAACCCTCAGAGGCTCCTCAAGGGGCACCAAGACACACTGACACACACCTGTTGGCATCAATGACAATTTAGTCAACAAACATAAGACTGCATTTATTTGTCCTTGGGGAATGTTTGCATATCAGAAGATTCCCTTTGGACTTAAAAACATCGGAGCTACCTTTCAGTGGGTCATGACTTTGATCTTTCATGATCTTAAAAATATTATCAAAGTTTATTTGGATGATTTATCTGCTCACTCTCATTTGAGGGTGCATCATCCTTACCATTTTTTATTAGTGTTCAAAAGATGTCGTCATTATCAAGTTCGTTTAAATCCTCACAAGTGCATCTTTTGTGTGAAATTCGGTCGCTTACTAGGATTCATCGTATCCAAGGAGGGGATTAGAGTCGATCCCTTAAAGGTTGAGGCAATACTTCAATTGTCTCCCCCACGTAATATCCGTCATCTTCAATGTTTGCAAGGAATGGTGAACTTCTTATGAAGGTTCGTTGTTGATTTCACCAACTTAACTAAAGGCTTCATGCGTCTCATGAAGAAAGACACCCCTTTTTACTGGGATGAGCGAGCCCAATAGTCTTTTGATGCTCTTAAGAAATCCTTAGAAATGACCCCCGTGTTTAGTCCACCAGACTATAGCCATGATTTTGTGATTTATGTGGCCGCGTCTATGGAGACGGTTTGGATGGTTTTGGTCCAAGAGGATGAGGAGCTCCATGAGCATGTCATATATTATTTGAGCCAAAACCTTATTGATGCATAACTTCGTTATTCCCATGTCAAGAAGCTAGCCTTAGCCACAGTTCATGTGATTCACCGTTTGAGGCATTACATCCTTCTTCGACAAACTTTGGTCGTAGCTCACATAAATCCATTTCAATTTTCCCTCAATAGAAGGATGATTGGGGGAAATATAATAAGTGGATTGTGATTTTGCAAGAGTTTGATCTCGATTTTGTTTCAGAAAAATAAAAGAAATCATTAATCTTTGCTAAGCTCGTGTCATCTTTTCCAAATTTGGAGGAAGAAGAGGTTTATGAGGATTCTTTTTGTTGATGAACATATATTCCTCATCTCAACTATCGACCCTTGGAACCGGGATATTATCGTGTATTTGCAAACATTGAAGGTCCCTACTCACCTCTCATGGGATGAGCGATGACGACTATGTCACATAGCAAAAAACTACCTCATAGTGGATGACACTTTGTGCCGTTGTGGGGTTGATTCCATTTTGCATCGTTGTTTAACTCATGATGAGGCTGAGTTTGCGCTTAATGATTGCCATGGAGGGGTGTGTGGTGGTCATTTATCTGGGCTTTCTACGGCCCAAAAAATATTGAGAGTGGGTTATTTTTGGTCATCCATATTCAAATATTGTGTTAATGCAGTCAAGAAGTTCCAACCTTTCCAGGTGTTTGCATGTAATATGCGCTCGCGTCCCACCCATTTGCATCCTATTGTCATTGCCGATCCCTTCACCAAGTGGGGGCTTAATTTTATGCATTGCAACCCAACTTCGGCTGGGGGGAATCATCATATTATTGTGGCTATCGATTACTTCATGAAATGGGTAGAGGATATGCCCACAGTTAAATCCAACGGTGAGACAACCATGCATTTTATATTCAACCAGATAGTCACCAGGTTTGGCATTCCGAAGGAGCTTGTCACTGACCATGGCAGGCACTTTCAGAATAAAATGATGGAAGAGTTGTATTTGAAGTTAGGATATAAGCAAGAACATTCTTCTTCTTATCATCCTCAAGTGAATGGACAAGTTGAAGTTGTGAATAAATCACTTAAGTCCATTCTACAATGAACCATCGCACAAAGCAAGAATAATTGGCATATCATGTTGTATCTTGCTTTGTGGGCCTATAGAACTGCGGTTAAGACTGCTACTAGTTTTTCTCCCTATCAACTTGTGCATGGAGTGGAGTCAGTATTACTGGTTGAGTGCAAAATCCCTTCGTTGAAGCTAGTTGTGGAGCTTTTACCAGAGACTTCCGCATTGGAAGAGCGTTTGGTCCACTTGGAGCAGCTTGATGAGCAGCGTCGTGATGCTTTAGTGGCTCTAGAGGTTAACAAGCATCGCGTTAAGGTCTAGTATGATAAGTATGTCCGTCCTAGGAGTTTTAATGAAGGTTTCTTGGTCCTTTTGTGGGATCAAGATAAAGAACCATTGGGGGCAGGAAAATTCAATCCCGTGTGGCATGGTCCTTGTGTGGTTAAGCATGTCTTAGAGAAAGGCGCCTATGAGTTGGTGGATTATGAAGGGACAACCTTGGAGAAGCCTAAAAATGGGCTCTATCTTAAAAAATACTGTTCGCACTCAAAATATACCCAAGGTTGTAAAGGTAATCTTAAGGTAACAACAAAAACCACTTTGAAAAGAAACTGGCTTTTCTTTCCAGAGAGGGATCTCTCATATATAAATTTTAACAAGGCTAGATATTGAAATAAATAATTTAAAGTTATGCAGATGGTTGAAACAACACATATAACCATTAGGCAATGGAGTCAAAACAGATAAAGATAATGTAAAGTTTCATACACAGAATCCCAACAAAGGCAACATAATCATCTAGTCATAGTCATTCATTGATTTTCAGGCGATAGGAGAGAAACATGAATAGTCCATCAATATAGAGCATCACAAGATGAATTCCATATCAACTTTTGAAGAAATATTTGTGAAATATCTGAAACAATAGCCATAGCATAACATGTATGAATTCTGAAACTATTAAACACTACATTTAGATATGAAAGAAAATAGAATGGAAGGTAAACACTTAGAAGACAATCACATGGAAAGAAGGCACAGACTGTAACAAAAATGACATATGAATCTTTGAAGATCAACCAGCATTCGTCTCTGTAATTTCATTCAAAAATCATAAAGTTCTAAAAAACATTGGTCCAAGCTTATGGGTTCCAACCCCCAATACATCAAATAAATTCAAATATATACAAAAATAATTTCTTCCCAAGCAGATCAATAACCAATTAATCTGTTAATCAAAGTTTTTGTAACCATATCCCTAATAACTAGGAATAATAACTACATGCTTTGATTCAAACAATAGATTGCTTGATTATAACAAACTTAGTGATTGCAAGGTATCCCGAACAAACAGCTTCACGAATTACAACACCTGTCTTCATGAATGAAGTATGTACTTGGTCTTTTCGAAT
The DNA here is from genome assembly GCA_001517045.1 of Pseudotsuga menziesii. Classification (NCBI taxonomy): domain Eukaryota; kingdom Viridiplantae; phylum Streptophyta; class Pinopsida; order Pinales; family Pinaceae; genus Pseudotsuga; species Pseudotsuga menziesii. Next base: position 46,673 of record LPNX010750654.1, read on the forward strand.
TTCTCCACGATCTTCCATTGTTCCACATTTGGGGTGTCATATTTTTTCATCTCTCTAATTGACACCTCCAAATCCACATAAGCTTCATAAGACACCACAGGCAATCCTTTCTCAATAATTAAAAATTTCTCCAATATCTCAAAGTCCTTTATCAATTTTTCTACAATTATCTTTCCTATTAACCCTTCAACTAAAACTTCAAATTTGGAATGGTCCACGCGATTCTGTACCAATAAACTGTGATATTGCTCCTGGGAAAATAACCTTCCTTTGTCATCCCAAAAAGATGGGAGACCATCATCAAATATATCTTTAAAAGCAAGCCTAAAATCCTTTATCTGAGAAGACATTGTATTCGCCTTGTCCTACACCACTTTTATGAGTTGATGTTTGTTTATAAACGTCTTTTCCCACATCACAATTGCTACTCTGTCCTTAATCCTGATGTCTTGCAAATTATGATATGTTAAAGAATTTAAGAAATTTAAATCATTATGAGCAGTATTCAAAGGCTTCTTTTCCATAGTTTCATTGGCCAACTTCAATCTTTGAGTAGCTAAATTGACTAGTGCACTTTCATCATCAATAAAATTTAAATAATGCCTAAACTTGGTGATTTCCATAGACAATGTATCCCAAATTAAATGTTTAGCTCCCTGTAGAGGAGCTCTTCCTGTACTTCTTTCCTTTAACTCACTGAACTTTTTCTGCAATTGGTTTTTATCATTCAATGTTTTATTCTTCTCCACGACGCTCTTAGCCAATTCTGATTTGATTTTTGCATTTTCCTCCTTTAATTCTTTAATCTCCACCTCTTTCATACTTACCTGTGACATAGGAACTAATAGAGCATCTGCAGAAAATTCATTTAATGGTCTTTCAATATTTACAAGGGGTAAATCAGTGTTAATAGGAGTTTGCCTCATCAATTCTTTCATAATTTATTTTTCATCATTCTGATCCTTTTTCAACTTCGAAATCTAAGCCATCAATTCGGTTCTTTCTACTTCCCACTTGTTTTTCTCTTCCTGCAGCTACAATGATTTTCCTTTGTAGTCCATCATATCTTGATAGACTTTCTCTTTTTCCTCCTGAAGTGTAAATAATTATGAGGACCGAGCATGTTCAGCATTAGGGACTTTAAGCTTCTTTTTCAATACTTGAATGGTATTTTCCTTCTCCTCTAGAAGCTTTTTGGTCGCTTGGATATTACCCGGTTCGGTCCCTAAGCTTACAACATCTCCCTACAACATTTTAATTTGAATCAAATTTGCTTTATTTTCCACCCTTTCAAGCTTCAATTGAACCTCTATCTTATCTACAAGGGACTGTAATTTATTAATTTTCATAATAGCTGATCCGGCGGATTATTCCTCTTTGAAGATCCAATATGGTACATGGTTCAAAAACGGCGATTGGAAAAAACAGATGGCAAAAATACACAGATCATAGGTCGGAAGCATTTTCCCTTCCAAAACGGTGGGGCTTGCAAGCCTTTTCCCTTCCGCAACGTCGGGGCTCACATTCTTTTCTCCCTTCCGCAACGGTGGAAGCTTAACGGACATTCGGACGGATCAGAAGTCGGAAGCCTTTTCCCTTCCGAAATGGTGGGGCTCACAAGCCTTTTCCCTTCTGCAACGTTGGGGCTCACATTCTTTTCTCCCTTCCACAATGGCGGAAGCTTAACGAACATTCGGACGGATAGGAAGTCGGAAGCCTTTTCCCTTCCGAAACGGCGGGGCTCACAAGCCTTTTCCCTTCCACAACGACAGAGATATAAAGGCTTCCGGCAGTCGCAACGGAGGAAGCCCAAGACTTACGGGTTGAAAATTCAAATCGGGAGACCTTACCGTCTGATCGTCCGCAACTGCGGAAACCAAAGTAACTAAAGCCTCCGACTCGAAAACCAACCGACAGCCGATTGCGATTGAGACCGTCGAATCCTGTTGCTTATCCTCTTCCGCAATGGTGAACGAGTAGATGACTAAAGCTTCCGATTCAAATACTCAGCAATGCGTTTATGTGGGGACATTTTCCAAAACAGTTTTGCAGTTTGGTACACAGTCTTGATGCCGCTTTTCAGGGAATGGAATAGACGCATTGGCAACGTTTTACCATGTGATTGTAACGTCGATAAGGGGAGGAACAGGCTGCTATGATGATGAGTTGGAATTTGGCAGGGGATGTGAACAATCACATTCTCTTTGGCGCTTCGGTTCATTTGTAATGGCAAAAAGGAGGGCTAAATAAGGGAAGTTGGCGCCCAGAAAGGGGGGACTCAGTTCATTGGGAGCACAGTGCAACGTTTTCTCTATGATGAGAAGCTTGGAGAGAGCATTTTGCTGTTCCTTTTGAAGTCGACCATTCTCAGTTATAACTTGACTTCTTTTATTTGTTGAAGTCTAGTTTTGTAACTTTCAGAGAGGAGGTCTTGAAGACTTTACTGTTAATTTCTAGTTTCTGTGATTAGTCCAGGACCATTTGTACCATTCTAAAACCATTAATTGGATCGGTTCCTATTGGAGAGGGACCCGGAGATGTAGCCCAGTGGAGGGGGTGAACTCCGTTATCAACCTCTGTTTGTGACTATGTTTCTGTGTTTTCTGATTGGCATCTGTTTATCAGTCTTGTTTTCCATTCCTGTTCTGAGCATTTTAATTTATGTTAACGTTGTTCCTTTAAGTAACCTGTGGCACACATTCTTTTACAACAAACTTTTAATGCACTAAAGTTGGGGTCCTATGGATCATATTTTGGTATCAGAGCTGGTTGACTATTGTGCAAGTTTTTGAATGCTTACCAGGTCTAGGTTAAAGGTTGGTGAAGGAGAATTAGTTGAAGGAGATCCTGAGATTGGCTCCAGGAGAACATTCTCAAGAACCATGTCTTCTCCACGAGAGGAAGAAGAAGGACATACCGAATGGGAAAAACCTGTTATTTCTGAAACTGAGTTTCTGGAGGCTTTTATGAGCATGAAATCCATGATGGAAATTCTACTCAATGAGTGAGTAGAAAGGAAGAAGAAAGAAGAAGGATCTTCATCCAGAGATGCAGAAGTGAAGAAGGAAGAAAAGGGTAAAGGAGTAGGAGGTGATGGTGATCCTCCTCACACTAATCAGATTTTTTCTTCTTCTCATACTTCTCATTCAAATAATGCAAGTCATAATATGCCTTATTTCAAATTGGATGTAAAATTTGAATTACCTATTTATAATGGAGATGTAGATGCTGAAAAATTAGACAATTGGATCAAGAAGCTTGAAGTATATTGCAGGGTGCAGGGCATTAATGATGACCCTTCCAGGATTCAATTGGCCACTTTAAGGATGAGTGGAATGGCTCTTACTTGGTGGGAGAGCAAGTTTCAGCAAGATCTTTGCAAGAATGGTAAAATTATTTCAGTTTGGAATGAATTCATCGAAGTATTAAGAAATCAATTTTATCCTTTAGGTCACATGCAGCAATTAACCATGAATTGACAAATGTTTAGACAAGCTAAAGGACAAAGCATTCAAGACTATACTCATGAATTCAGAAAGAGGGCTATTGCATTGAATGTTTCATTAGATACACAGGAAGCTCTTCTTAAGTACATTGGTGGCATGCATTCTTATTTGAAGCATACTTTGTTAATGTTTAATCCCAGTAATTTGGATGATGTATGTGTTCAAGCTACCCATTTAGAAGCCAGGGGTAAGCATGCTAACGATACTTTTGTGAAGAAGTCATTTAAATTTGACAGAAAATCAAAAGGTAAAGATAAGGGGAAAAAGAAGATGGCTACTGTTAAGAAAGAGGGTGAAAAGCCTACATGTTCGCATTGTCAGAAGGGACATGATGTCTCTAAGTGTTGGAAACTTCATCCAGATTTAAGGCCAAAGAAGTACGGAGGAAACAAAGATAAAGGAAAAGCAAAAACTACTGCGGCTGTTATTCAAGACTTGGGATCCAACTCAGGTGATGAAACAAAAGTTACAGCTGTCGGAATCCAAGGTAAGGATAAAAGTATCTCACTTCCCATTGATGCACAATCAATTTCTAGTGCAAGTACAAGTCTGCCATCTACTTCTAAGCAAAATGATAAATATAGAAGTGCACTATTTTATGTTCGTGTCATTGCAAATGACACAAAGATTGATACATTGTTTGATAGTGGTTCACAAGTAAATATGATATCAGAAGAAGTGGTTAAGAAGTTGTATTTAGTTAGTGTGCCTCATGAAAAGCCCTATCCTCTAGGTTGGGTTACTAATGATACACGATTGCAAGTTACAAGGAAGTGTGTATTAAAATTTGCAATTACTGAAAATTTTAGGGATGAGGTAGAATTGGATGTAGTACCACTTGACATTTGCGGGATTGTACTTGGGAGTCCATATTTGTATGACCGGAAAGCAGTATTTTATAGAGAGCAGAATAAGTATCATCTTTTTAAAGAAGGTATGGAATATATTGTACGAGCACATAAGATGAAAACCAATCTAGCAATAGTCTCTGCAGGACAAATGAAGAGGTTGGTAAATGCTAGTAAGAATTTTGTGTTGATGATGGTTAAGATGAAAAATGATGAAGTCTCTAAATATTTTGAAGAATGTGACACTAAGCATAAATCTGAACTGATTGACATCATTTCTGAATATGATGATTTGTTTCAAGATCCGAAGGGGTTACCTCCGAAGAGAGAGAGATTCAGCATGAGATACATTTGCAGCAGGATGTGCCACTCCTGAACATAGCCATGTACCGGATGTTTGTAATGCAGAACGAGGAAATCAAGAAGCAGGTTCAGGAGCTGATTGAGAAGGGAGTTGTCCGGCCCAGCACTTCTCCTTGTGGCTCTCCTATAGTCTTGGTTCCAAAGAAGGATGGGTCGTGGAGGATTTGTATCGACTACAGGGCCCTTAACAAAATCACCATTAAAAACAGGTATCCTCTTCCTCGTATTGATGATTTCCTTGATCAGTTGAAACATGCAACTTATTTTACAAAATTGGATCTGCCTAGTGGGTATCATCAAATCCATGTTGCTGAGCATGATGCTTGGAAAACAACTTTTAAAATGAAACAAGGTTTGTATGAATGGCTTGTAATGCCTTTTGGGCTATGTAACGCTCCTGCTACTTTCATGCGGGTCATGAATGACGTCTTTCGTTCATTCATTGATGATTTTGTAATTGTATATCTAGATGATATCCTTGTGTTTAGTAACACCTGGGAAGAGCATGTAGTACATATGAAGAAAGTTTTAGATGTACTGAGAAAGGAAAAGCTTTATGTCAAAATGTCTAAGTGTGAATTTGCTAAAACTTCTTTAGTATATCTAGGCCATATTATTGGTGGAGGCCACCTGCGAGTGGACCCAGCCAAGGTTGTTGTCATTGTAAACTGGCCATGGCCTAACACCGTTACTGAAATCAGAAGTTTTCTGGGTGCGGTTCAGTATTGGAGGAAATTCATTTCTGGGTTTTCTTCCATTGCTGCTCCATTACATGCATTAACAATCATTAAAGAAATTTTCCAGTGGGGAGGAAAGCATCAGAAATCCTTCGACACTTTGAAGGAAAAGATTAGCACAGCACCAGTTCTGACATTGCCATATTTGCAGCAGCCATTTGAGATCGAAACCAATGCCAGCGGGTTTGCCATGGGAGCAGTTTTGATGCAAGGAAGGAAGCCAGTCTGTTACCATTCAGAAACATTCTCTACTGCGGTAAGTAACTATCCGACCTATGACAAAGAGTTGTATGCTTTAGTACAGAGTGTGAAGAAGTGGAAACATTATATCATGGGAAAAGAAATGGTCATACATACTGATCATCAGCCACTCCAGTATTTGCAATCTCAAACTAAAGTACAACAAAGTAGGCATTTAATATGGATGGGGTTCTTACAACAGTTTCATCTCGTAATTAAGTATAAAAAGGGAATTCATAATAAAGTAGCAGACATGTTATCAAGGCCACCTACAAATGCTTCAATCATTCTTCAGAACAGTTCATTAACACATGAAAGTTATATTGAACATTATGTAGAAGATAAAGATTTAAAGAAAGTATATGCATCACTAATACATGGTAAACAGGAAGAGAACTATTTTGTGCATAAACAGCTCTTGTATCATCTCGGTAAACTCTGTATTCCAGAAAAAGAAAGAGTGCATGTGATCCGAGAGGCACATAGTTCATTGATTGCAGGACATTTTGGTGTAAGTAAAACATTGTCTGTATTGCAGAATCACTGCTATTGGCCTCAAATGCAAGAAACTATAGCTAAATATATAAGGGGTTGTGTTATTTGTGCAACAAGTAAGCCTAGCAATAGGAAATTGGGTTTGTACACTCCTCTTCTAGTTTCTTCTCGTCCTTGGGAAAGTATTTCTATGGAATTTGTAGGGGGACTACCTATGTATAGAAAAGGACATGATTACCTATATGTCGTTGTGGATATATTCAGCAAAATGTGTATCTTAATGCCATGTAACAAGCAGATCACTGCTGAACAAACAGCTCATTTATTCTTTCAAAATGTTTGGGTACATTTTGGGCTACCCATGTCTATTGTATCTGATCGAGATTCCCGGTTCTTGGGAAAATTTTGGTCAACTTTATGGGAGCTTATGGACACTAAACTGAAGAAAAGTACAGCTTTTCATCCACAGACCGATGGGAAAACAAAGGTAGTGAACAGAACAGTGGTTCAGTTGCTCAGAGGATATTGTAGTAAGCATCCTAAAATTTGGGATGAGTAGTTGCAGTATATACAGCATGCCTACAATCATGCAGTTCATTCTTCCACGAAAAGATATCCTTTTGAAACTTGTTTTTGTTATCTGCCAAAAACACCGATGGACTTCTCTTTTGGTAAGGATGCAGTGGATGGACATCATGATGCAGATAAATCTTTAAAGTTCATTTAGAGAATCCAAGCAGTGCAGTAGGCAGTTCAAGAACAGTTGGAGAAGATCCATGCCAAGTACAAAGCCAGGCATGACAAGCATCGAATTGATCATCAATTTCAGGTAGGTGACAGAGTTTGGTTACATATCACCAAAGAAAGGATGAAAGGTAAGGTAAAAAGCTTAAGCCTATCAGGTATGGTCCTTTTGAGATCTTGGAAAAGATCAGTACTAATGCTTTTTGCTTGAATTTACCTCCATACATGTAAATTTATTCAGTTGTCAATGTTGAGAATCTTAAATTGTATGATCCTCCTATGATCATGGATGAGGAAATTAACATACAGATTCCTTCAATTGATGATTTGGCACCTGAATATATGAGAGAGTTGCAGGATGATGTTATTCTTGACAGAAATGTAAGAACTTCACGAAGGGGGAATGTTGAGTACCTTCGAGTGGGGCTGAAAGGAATGCATCCTAACAAAGCAAGATGGATGGAGATTGGGAAAGTGAGGAAACTTTACCCTCACTTACTTGCAGAATAATTTAGGCTTTTGCTGGTCCAAAATCTCTCCAATGGGGAGGATTGATCCAGCGGATTATTCCTCTTTGAAGATCCAATATGGTACATGGTTCAGTAATGGCGGTTGGAAAAAACAGATGGCAAAAATACACAGATCGGAGGTCGGAAGCATTTTCCCTTCCGAAACGGCAGGGCTCGCAAGCCTTTTCCCTTCCACAATGTCGGGGCTCACATTCTTTTCTCCCTTCCGCAACGGCAGAAGCTTAACAGACATTCGGATGGATCGGAAGTCGAAAGCCTTTTCCCTTCCGAAATGGCGGGGCTCACAAGCCTTTTCCCTTCCGCAACGTCGGGGCTCACATTCTTTTCTCCCTTCCCTTCCGCAATAGCAGAAACTTAACAGACATTCAGACGGATCGGAAGTCGTAAGCCTTTTCCCTTCCGAAACGGCGGGGCTCACAAGCCTTTTCCCTTCTGCAATGGCGGAGATATAAAGGCTTCCGGCAGCTGCAACGGCGGAAGCCCAAGAATTACAGGTTGAAAAGTCAAATCAAGAGACCTTACCATCTAACCATCTACAACTGCGGAAACCAAAGTAACTAAAGCCTCTGACTCGAAAACCAACCAACAGTCGATTGCGATTGAGACCGTCGGAGCCTGTTGCTTATCCTCTTCCGCAATGGCGGACGAGTAGATGACTAAAGCTTCCGATTCAAATACTCAGCAATGCGTTCGCGCGGGGACATTTTCCAAAACAGTTTTGTAGTTTGGTACACAGTCTTGATGTCGCGTTTCAGGGAATGGAACAGACGCATTGGCAACGTTTTACCATGTGATTGTAACGTCGATAAGGGGAGGAACATGCTACTATGATGAGGAGTTGGCATTTGGCAGGGGATGTGAATATTCGCATTCTCTTTGGCGCTTCGGCTCATTTGTAACGGTGAAAAGGAGGCCTAAATAAGGGAAGCTGGTGCCCAAAAATGGGGGACTTAGTTCGTTGGGAGCACAGTGCAACATTTTCTCTATGATGAGAAGCTTGGAGAGAGCATTTTGCTGTTCCTTTTGAAGTCAACCATTCTCAGTTATAACTTGACTTCTTTTGTTTGTTGAAGTCCAGTTTTGTAACTTTCAGAGAGGAGGTCTTGAAGACTTTACTGTTAATGTCCAGTTTCTGTGATTAGTCCAGGACCATTTGTACCATTCTAAAACCATTAATTGGATCGGTTGCTATTGGAGAGGGACCCGGAGATGTAGCCCAGTGGAGGGGGTGAACTCCATTATCAACTTCTATTTGTGACTCTGTTTCTATGTTTTCTGATTGGCATCTGTTTATTAGTCTTGTTTTGCATTCCTGTTCTGAGCATTTTAATTTCTGTTAATGTTGTTCCTTTAAGTAACCTGTGGCACGCATACTTCTACAACAAACTTTTAATGCACTAAAGTTGGGGTCCTATGGATCAATATCATGTAACAAATCAGAGTAAATAACATCTCCAGTTTGTTTATGGAGTTCTATCTTATCAGGGAAACTGATTTTGTCTAACTTCACCTCCATTTCATACACTTTCTTGTCACTCACCACAGCGAACTTTAGGGTATTCCTATTTGCGTCTTGAGTAGAAATCAATGAAGTCTTTTGATTGATTAAATTTCTAACTCGAGGAAGCATATTCTTAGTTTCCTCTGATGATTGCATTTGTTTGTCAGCATACTTGATACTAACTCTGTCCTGGATTTGTAGCGGGAATTGGACTCTACGTTACCTTCTTCTCCGAAGGAATATTGATGCATCTGTACAGACTTCTTCTGGAACAAGACCATCTTCTTTAAATCCTCTGAAACTATTTATTCCGAAATAGTTTGATCACCTTGAGGGTGTGCTTTGATCTTTTTATGAGAAATATTTTCATCCACATCTATGCCATCAATTTTAGAAAGACTCCTCTTATTCAAAATGCTGGAATTATCAGGCGTTTGAGCCACTGCAGTCAATTTGTTGCTCCTATCTTCATCAACTTCTGAATTTTCTTCAAAATTAGCCAAATTTGCTATTTTATCTAATCCTTCAACATTTTGATGATCAAATGGTTTATTTTTGTTTAACTGCTTCCTCTGAGAAATAATGTGATTCGAATCATAATTTACTTTTTGCTCCTTCTGAAAATCCATAACTTCTAACAACTTGACTAACAAGGTGCTTTTATTTTTAAAAATGAATGGACCAAATTTGAGAGGAAATTTAACATTGGAAGACTTTTTAAATGCCCCAAAATGTTCTTCTTCTACACATAACCTCTGTCTCATAAACTCAAGTGCGAATATTCTTGGAGTAAAAAAAGTGGGTAACCTGTATGGTTCCCCAGTCAACCCATACACTCTCAAAACAGTAAATTATTTATACAAGAACCAATTTCCTATTCTGTCTTCTGAGGAAGACTGTAGCACAAGTCTCATGTCTTCTAACACCCTTGGCAAGACATCGTCAAACAACAATTTATAAATCTCGGCCATGATTGTATTTACAAACTCAAACATGTTAATTTGTTTCGGGAGGTTCGGAGAGAAAATGGTGGACAAGAACTGCAACTCCGACACATTAGAACATAATACCATGTTCAATAAATATGACTTATATCTAAAGAACCTGAATTTATGGAATTCGACCAATTGGGCATGGATAACCTCGGCCAGATACTCATCAAGATTAAAACAACGGATTGAATGGGACTCAAGGTCAATTGAACCTATACTCAGTAAGAAACCTAAGAAGACTTCACTGATATGAATATCATTATCCAAACCCAAAATTTGATTGACTAGCGACATGACCAACTATACTTCCTTCTTAAAAATATTAACATTGTATGGAAGAAATAGACCTTCTAATGACTGACCATCTTTCAGAATACTGGATAAAAAATGGCATCTAACTTCAGTTCTACAATTTTTATACATTTCAATTAAGACCTGTTCATTTAAAGACTCATAGCTATCAGGGAAATTATCAGGCAGACTTAATATCCTACGAACAGTTTTCGCATCAACTTTACAAAGTATTTTTGATGTGGTATGGCTCATAATTACTCTTTCAGAGGAGGAATAACTATTTGTGCACCATTTGACAAATTCAGGAAAAGGTAGGGTTTGTTCAATAGCAAAATAATATGAGAAAGAACTGCAGACATTCAGAATACCATTCCCTTGCGAATTATACTGCCACAAATGCTCCTTTGAAACTGATACGCTACCAACTAACAGGATAGTGTCACATACATTCCTCTCCCTATCAAAAACATCCTCTTTTCTCTCATCCAAAACTCTTCACAATACTCCCAAACCCTGTTCCTTCTCCATAATAAACAATGGCGACAATTCTTCAAACAAAGTTTCAATGTTTCCAGGCTTACCTGTAACTGTGGATACGTAGATGTTGACTTTGGAAAATATGGCGCACTGTCCACTTCTCTTTCACCCGCAGCGTGCAATTGAAATGACTTTTACCTAGGTCAACTTCACTTTTTATACAACGGACTATTCCGGGGCCCTTACCAAGTGGTTTTTCCTCTACCTCTTTCCTCAGCGGAACTCACCAAAGTCACCACGTGGAAAGCGGTTTAAATTCCACTACCACTCATCCTTTTTAATCATCTCACAGCTTTGCACTCTGGAATAAATAATGATCGTTGATAAGATTGCACTTTTTGTATAAATTGTTGGATCAAAATCTGTTTTACAGAATCTACTAGACTTTCTCATTTTTTTCATGCGTGCATCTTTACTCCGCGGACTGTCTCACAACCATAGATTTTATTTACTTTATTACTTAGCCGTTGATCTTTTTGCCTCGTTACCCAGTTTCGCCTCTCCATCAAAACTTTTCGCTTGTGCAAATTCCCCCCAACAGATCAATTGTCAACCGTAGATTTTCATACTTGTAAATCTATACCTTTGAATTTTGCAATGAATTAACCAAAATGCACACTTTTTAATAAGGGAATCAATACTATCAAGCTTTGCCAATTTTATGTATCCTTTTATCATTTCTCGACCACACTTCTTCCTCAACTGTTCAACATAGAGGTGTTAACAACTAGCTCCAACTGGGGATGATATCCTCCCTGTGAGGTATCAAAGAACTTGTAGACCATGTGCCTGTCTCTAACTTTTGTATCCAAATCTCCAAATTTTTTAATTTTTATCTGATATATCTCTTCTAAATAAATAAAAATGGCTAACCTCCTAAATCTTAGGGCCTTCACTCTGGGCTTCAAAAATATTCGGTTCACCATCTGTACTGCTTTCAAGAAAATAAATATTTACAAACTATGGTACAAATTTTACCCTCCACCTTAAGACAGGTAATGATTCAAAAATATTCCATTAACAGGGTTACTCTCCAATGAAGCCCCATTTGGATATTCTAGGATAAATTCATTTTCCCCTCTATGACCTACAATAACATAAGGACCTACCCACATGTGGTCAAATTTTCCATGCTTATCTTCCTTAGGAGCATCCCATTTTAACACCAGGTCATCAATTTGGAACTGTTCTTCTTTCACCCTTCTATCAAAAGTATTTTTCATTTTTTCGTGGTGTACCTGCACTTTATCATAAGCTTTATTGCTTTGCTCCTCTAATTCGATAATTTGGTTTATTCTTCTCTGCATGTGATTTGGTTCCTCTTGTTGTTCTTGAAAATATTTCATAACTGGAACATCCAATGATTGTGGAAAAATGACTTCGGTTCCATATACCAATTGAAAAGGAGACATTCCAATCGCCCTTTTAGTGCTAATTCTATCAGCCCACAAAACATACTTAAGCTTGGTGTGCCAATATCTCTTGTTATCTTCTAACAACTTCTTGATAATCCTTACCAGACTCTTATTAGAAGACTCGACCAATCCATTTCCCTATGGGTAGTAAGCAGTTGAATGATTTAAGCTGATATGGTATTTATGACAAAAATTAATCATCTTTTTGGATTTAAAAGCTGCTGCATTATCAGTCACTATTCTTCTAGGACACCCAAACCTAGCCAATATATTTTCTTCAAGAAAATCCATAATTACTGTCTCAGTAGCTCTCCTGGTAGGTATTGCTTCAATCCACTTTGTGAAATAATCTATGGATGTCAGAATCCATTTCGGTTGTCCTCAATAATTTGGGTTTATTTCTCCAATAAAATCCAAACCCCACTGATGGAAAGGAGCTTCTATTATTATTGGATTAAGAGGGAGGGTAATTACCTTTCTTTTACCATAAAAAATCTAGCATTGATGACATGTGCTAGTTTCATTGTGCATGTCTGAAAACAATGATGGCCAATAAAAACCTACTTTTAAAATTTTGTTTGCTGTCACCTTCCAAGAATGATGTCCTCCACAATATCCTTTATGAAATTATTTCACTGTGTGTTGGGATTCATTTTCTAAAAGGAAATTAAGTAACACACCTCCAGGATATTTCCAATAAAGCTACTAATTTAAAATACAAAACTTAGTAGTTTTCAACTTCACAGATCTTGTTCTTGTTTTACTTAATCCTGCAAGAGCTTGTAAATTTTGAAGAACATGAACAATATCATAATACCATGGCGATGTAGCGAAATCAATCATTACTTCCACCCCTATGTCCAACTGATGAGTTTGACTAGATAAGAAATTAAGCTGTAAAGATTCACAGTTTGAATCTGTCAACATTTTTTCCAGTCCCCGCCCTTTAATTAACTTGGTAGATCTAATCTCTATATCATACTCCAATAATGTTGCTATCCATTTTTCTCTTCTTCCTTTTGGGTCAGGCTGTGTGAGAATCCCTTTTACTGCACTGGTTGGAACATAAGCAATTATATGTGAATGAAGAATATACACCCTGAAATCTTTCAATGCTTTAACCAAAGCATATGCTTGCTTCTCCATAATATCATATTTCAATTCCCCATCTCTCAACATCTTACTGAAAAAGGCTATAGGTTTCTCCATGTTCTCATTATTCTTCTGTAACAAAACTGCAGCAATAGTATGTTCTGAAGCATATGAAAATATTAAGAAATATTTAGTGAAGTCTGGACTCACCAACACAGGAGCTTCTGAAATGACTTGTTTAATTTCTTTAAAAGATTTCTTAGCCTCTGCTGTCCATTTTATTTCATGAACCTTCTTCAACATATTTGTGATATTCATTAATATTTCAGCAAAACTGGGAATGAACCTTCTCAAAAAATTTACCTGTCCCAAGAATGATTGTATTTCTTTTTTGCTTCTTGGTTCTCCTACCTTCGAAATTGCATTGAGTCTATCAGGATCAATATTTATTCCATCTTTTGAAATTACTTGGCCCAACAAATTTCCTTCTTCTAATGCGAAATTTGATTTTTTTGGATTCAATGATATACCAAATTTTCTGCATTTTATAAAGACTTTTTCCAAATGATGAATATGCTCTCTATCAAACCTTGAATATATTGTGATGTCATCCATATAAATTACCACAAATTTGCCTATTTCTCCTGCAAAATCAATATCCATGGCACACTGAAAGGTAGCCCCTGCATTCATCAAACCAAAAGGCATCTTTGCATACATAAAAGTGCCCCATGGTGTGGTGAAAACAGTCTTTTCTTGATCTTCAGGAAACACCTTAATCTGATTATACCCTGAAAAACCATCCATCATTGAAATTCTTTCTGCTCCGACCACTTTTTACAAAATATGATCCCTCTTCGGCAAAGGATAATTATCTTTCATTGAGACCTTATTCAAATTCCTGAAATCTATGCAAAGCCTTATTTCTCCATTTTTCTTTTTGACAGGAACCAAATTAGAAACCCACCTTGAGAATCTTAAAGTCACAATAATTTTGGCATCAAACAATTTTTTGATTTCCTTCTCAATAACTGGTAACAGCTTTGGATTTATTCTTCTGAGTTTCTGTATGAACGGTTTTTCTCCAGGTTTTATTGGAATAGTATGTTGTATTATTGAAGTATTATATTCCTTAAGGTCTTCATAAATCCAAGAAAATACATCTGTATACTTTTTCATCAAGTTCACATATTCTTCTTTTTCTTTTGTAGGTGAATTTTTAGACAACTTCACAATCTTTGGATTCTCTTTAGTACCAATATTTCTGTCTTCAATAGCATTATCAGCAGGTTTCACTTTTGGATCTTTAGCAACATCATTTTGATCAAAAAGTTTCTCTAAAGGGTTCAAAACTCTCGGTATAAAATTACTTTTTAATTGAATGATATCCTTTCCTCCTAAAGTTCCCTTCAACTTTTCAGTACTAATCTTTTCTTCTTCGCTTTCTTCAGCATCTTGGAAATTTTCACAATTATCATTTTCACCATCAATATTAGTGTTCACAAACTCTCCAGACAATTCCAAAAATATTTTTATATGCATATCATTCTCAAATACCTTCCAATATTTAGAATTATCAGGTATAGATGGTCAATTTACAATATCCACTTGATATTCCTTTTGACCAGCACTTGGCGTTTTAAATTTACCAGCAGCAACCACCAAAGAATCAGCCACCATATTCTCATATCTAGGAACCACCTTAATTGTATGCTCTGTATAATAGTTACCAATAGTTACCAAACATATCCCATACTTCATTTCTATAAGCTCTCATCCGTGGATGTCTGGTTTGATAACTGTCATTCACCTGGTTTATTACAAGCTCTAAATCTCCCAAAACTCTTATCCTTTCTGATACCAGATCTTTCAGTGCATGCAACCCAAGTAACAAAGCTTCATATTCAGCCACATTATTTGTGCATTCAAATGTTAACTTATATGATAAAGCTTTAAAATCTCTGATAGGAGAAATTATATATACACCAGCACCAACACCAATCTTTGCCACAGACCCATCAAAATACATAGTCCATAAACCATCTCTTTTCTGTTTCTTTTCCAAAGAATTTTGTTCCTTTACTCCCTCTTCATTCTTTTCAGATTTCATTTGCAATGTAGATTCCAAATCACACGGGACAGTATCATTAAATAAAATAGAAGAACCCAAATTAGTATCAATAGCATATATATGATGAATATCGGGTCTATCTTGACTGCTTACTACATAAGGAGTTATTTTCTCACTATACAACCTACTACTTCCATCTTGGATAGGAATAGTAGTGTATGACATGTCCATTTGTAAACTACCTTTTAACATTGAAGTCCAAGACCTTGATAACAATATTCCAAATTTTAGTGGAATGTCTGCCACTACAACATCCATTACTATTGTTTTAGTTGGCAGTTTATTTAAAGTCACTACCATATCTTTAATTAAACCAAGACACTTCACCCTCTTAGAATCAAAGGAATACAAATCTTTATATGGTCTCATCACTTCCAGTCCCAAACTTTCAACTACTCCTTTAGGCATTAAATTATGTGATGCTTTTGAATCTAGCATGGCATTATGTACAACCATATCATGCACATTCAAACTCAAATAAAAAGGAGGAACTTCTTCATCATTTATACTTTCAACCTTTGGCCCAAATGAAATAGTAGGATTATCATCTGTCAACTCTAAAATGTATGATTGAAATTCTCCTTGACCTTTAACCATCCTTGTTATCGTATCCCTGTACTCATTATTCCTTAACAACTCATTAAAAGGAACATAGATTTTCATCTTGGAAAGTTCATTCTACAAAATGAAGATAGAATTAACTTTCTCTACATCTACTGGTGCCACATGTTTTGTTCCTTTTGTTTTTTCTATTTTATTTTCAACTTCTTTATTTACAATAGGATATTTTTTTATTTCCTTTCCTTTTTCTTTATTTAATGAACTGGTAGAAGGATGGTTTGAATTTAGCCTCCCTTTATTTACAACAACTTCTCTGTTTCTCAATTTGATCTTGCTTTGTACATCATCCATAGCATGTAAATAACCCCTCTGATACTACTCTGATTCCCTTTCAAAATCCTCATTTCCACCTTCCTGTGCAAACATGTGATGTTCTTCTTCAGTAAGGTATATCTCTAAATCTAATTTCCCAAAAAGATGAATTTCATTCTCAGCAGGGTCTTCTTCATCTACAACATAATCCTCAGGGAAAGGTGGTCGAATCTGTTGCTCTTCTTGATTCCTTGGGTTTCTCATATCTCTTTGCCTATTTTGTGGAGGCATAGGAGGATTTGGCCTTCTAAAATTTGGATTTCTGATTTGAGGATTAGCTTGTTCTCTATTGAATGATCTATTGTCCATAGTCAATCTATCCATTAATTTCTCTATTGTTTTCAACATCATTTCAAATTTAATATCAGTAGCAGAAGAAGAAGTAGAAGGCATATTTTCTTCTCTTGTTTTCCTCCTATCAATGTCTCTTTGTTTCATCTGTCCACTTGCCATCATATTTTCTTCCACTTCTAAAGCATCTGTAAACATGGCAACAAGACTCGCTGATTTTCTCTCCCTTAATGAAAATGCAAAGTCATTATCAAAGGCCCCGACATAATGAAGTTTAGCAGTAGCTGCGAAAGGTTTTATATCTTCTGGAATGGAATTATAAACTCTCATAAATCTGCTTAAAAATTCATGAACAGATTCAAAACCTCCTTTCTTGAGACTATTGTATTGGGACAAAAGTTGCAAACGACTTTGTTTATCATCCCACCTTTCTAGAAATGCATTTTGGAAAGCTTGAAAAGTCAGGATAGATGCAACTGGAAAATATTTAAACCATTTCTTCGCTTCCCCTGATAAGCTTTGAGCAAACAACCGCATTTTAACATCTGCATAATCAACTTCCTCCAAGTCAACAAAATCTTCAAATTTAGCTACATGTTGCTTTGCTATTATACCTCCCTCTCCATCAAATAAGGAAATTCTTTGGGAATAATTTTGGGGAAGATCATGCAATACAGCAGGTAAACGTAAAGGAGCAAACCTGGCTACTATTGGCCTAGGTGGATTTGGAGGGACTGAGGAATTTTGAATGTTTTGAACAATAGGTGCTTCTTCAACCTTTGCATACTGTTGAAAGTCTCTCCAAAGGGAATCAAGTAAATAATATTCTAATCTACGAGGGTTGAATTCAACATTTTTGAGATCAGATTTAGATTTAGATTTCAACAAACCGTTTTCAATATTAATTTCCCATTCTTGATCAAGGATGCTATGAAAATCTTGAGAAGATGATGCACCAAATAGATAAATATCTATTTTTTCTTTGTCTTTTTTCTTAAATAATTTTTCTGGATCCTCTAAACCTCGTAAAACTTCAGTATTAGAATTACCTCGTGTATGTCTTTTCAAAGCCAGGATGTCTTTTGAAATCTTGAAATAATCTTAAACTGGAATCGCCAGGGAAAATATACAACCTTCTTCACTAACAAAAATTCCTGTTTGCCCACATAAATCTTTCTTGATCTTTATAAACTTTGTCTTTCCTCCCAGGGATGATTTGCACCTTCGTTCCTCGACAATGGTGCCAATTTTTTAGCACTCAAAATATACCCAAGGTTTTAAAGGTAATCTTAAGGTAACAACAAAAACCAATTTGAAAAGAAACTGGCTTTTCTTTTCGGAGAGGGATCTCTCAGATATAAATTTTAACAAGGCCAGATATTGAAATCAATAATTCAAAGTTATGTAGATGGTTGAAACAACACATATAACCATTGGGAAATGGAATCAAAACAGATAAATATAATGCAAAGTTTCATACATGGAATTCCAACAAAGGCAAGATAATCATCCAGTCACAGTCATTCATTGATTTTCAGGTGATAGGAGAGAAACATGAACAAACCATCAATATAGAGCATCACAGGATGAATTCCATATCAACTTTAGAAGAAATATTTGTGAAATATCTGAAACAATAGCCAGAGCATAACATGTATCAATTCTGAAACTATTAAACACTATGTTCAGATATGAAAGAGAACAGAATGGAAGGTAAACACTTAGAAGACAATCACATGGAAAGATGGCACAGACTATAACATAAAGGACACATGAATCTTTGAAGATCAACCAGCATTCGACTCTGTAATTTCATTCAAAAATCATAAATTTCTCAAAAAGATTGGTCAAAGCTTATGGGTTCCAACCCCCAATACATCAAATAAATTCAAATATATACAAAAATAATTTCTTCCCAAGAATATCAATAACTAATTAATTTGTTAATCAAAGTTTTTGTAACCATATCCCTAATAACTAGGAATAATAACTACATGCTTTGATTCAAACAACAGATTGCCTGATTATAACAAACTTAGTGACTGCAAGGTATCCTGAACAAACAGCTTCACGAACTGCAACACTTGTCTTCATGAATGAAGTATGTACTTGGTCTTTCCAAATTTCTCCACAATCTTCCATTGTTCCACATTCAGGGTGTCGTATTCTGTCATCTCTCTAATTGACACCTCCAAATCCACATAAGCTTCATAAGACACAACAGGCAATCCTTTCTTAATAATTAAAAATTTCTCCAATATCTCAAAGTCCTCTGTCAAGTTTTCTACAATGATCTTTCCTATTAACCCTTTAACTAAATCTTCAAATTTGGAATGGCCCATGCGATTTTATAGCAATAAACTGTTATATTGCTCCTGGGAAAATAACCTTCCTTCGTCATCCCAAAAATATGGGAGACCATCATGAAACAGATCTTTAAAAGCAAGCCTTAAATCCTTTATCTGAGAAGACATTGTATTCGCCTTGTCTTGGACCACTTTCATGAGTTGAATTTTGTTTATAAACTTCTTTTCCCACATCACAATTGCTACTCTGTCCTTAATCCCGATGTCCTGCAAATTATGATATGTTAAATAATTTAATAAATTTAAAGCATTGTGAGCAGTATTCAAAGGCTTCTTTTCCATAGTTTCATTGGCCAACTTCAATCTTTGAGTAGCTAAATTGACTAGTGCACTTTCATCGTCGATAAAATTTAAATAATGCCTAAAATTGGTGATTTCCATAGACAATGTATCCCAAATTAAATGTTTAGCTCCCTGTAGAGGAGCTCTTCCTGTACTTCTTTCCTTTAACTCACTGAACGTTTTCTGCAATTGGCTTTTATCATTCAATGTTTTATTCTTCT
Source organism: Pseudotsuga menziesii (assembly GCA_001517045.1). Lineage (NCBI taxonomy): Eukaryota > Viridiplantae > Streptophyta > Pinopsida > Pinales > Pinaceae > Pseudotsuga > Pseudotsuga menziesii. The sequence continues at coordinate 66,191 of LPNX010750654.1, forward strand.
CCTCGATGCTCTTAGCCAATTCTGATTTGATTTTTTCATTTTCCTCCTTTAATTCTTTAATCTCCACCTCTTTCAGACTTACTTGTGACATAGAAACTAATAAATCATCTACAGAAAATTCATTTAATGGTATTTCAATATTTACAAGGGATAAATCAGTGTCAACAGGAGTTTGACTCATCAATTCTTCCATAATTTCTTTTTCATCATTCTGATCTTTTTTCAACTTTGAAATCTGAGGCATCAATTTGGTTCTTTCTACTTCCCACTTGTTTTTCTCTTCATGTAGCTTCAATGATTTTCCTTTGTAGTCCATCATATCTTGATAGACTTTCTCTTTTTTCTCCAGTGTAAATAACTCTAAGGACTGAGCATGTTCAACATTAGGGACTTTAAGCTTCTTCTTCAATACTTGAATGGTATTGTCCTTCTCCTCTAGAAGCTTTTTGGTCACCTGCATATTCCCCGGTTCAGTCCCTAAGCTTACAAAATCTCCCTGCAACTTTTTAATTTGAATCAAATTTACTTTATTTCCCATGCTTTCATGCTTCAATTGAGCCTCCATCTTATCTACAAGGGACTGTAATTTATTAATTTTCATAATAGCATGTAACAAATCAGAGTAAATAACATCTCCATTTTGTTTATGGAGTTGTATCTTATCAGGGACATTGATTTTGTCTAACTTCACCTCCATTTCAGACACTTTCTTGTCACTAACCACGGCGAAATTCAGGGTATTCCTCTCTGTGTCTCGAGTAGAAATCAATGAAGTCTTTTGATTTATTAAATTTCTAACTCGAGGAAGCAGATTCTTAGTTTCCTCTGATGATTGCATTTGTTTGTCAGCATAACTTGATACTAACTCTGTCCTGGAATTGTAGCGAGAACTGGACTCTATGTTACCTTCTTCTCCGAAGGAATATTGATGCATCTGTATAGACTTCTTCTGGAAAAAGAACATCTTCTTTAAATCCTCTGAAACTATTTCTCTGAAATAGTTTGATCACCTTGAGGGTGACCAGTGTCCTTCACAAGGTTTATGCATGAACCTTGAAAGTATGCCAACAACATAAGAAATATCTGGTCTAGTTGTTGTAAGGTAGATAAGACTTCCTACCAGTTGTCGATACTTGGTCGCATCTTCAAATTCTTTTCCTTCGCTTGATGTGAGCTTCATTTTCTGTTCCATTGGAGTAGATATAGGATTGCATTCTGTCATGCAAAATTTGTTTAGTAGTTGTCCAACATATTTTTTTTGAGATAGGAATATGTACTTAGGATGTTGAGTGACTTCAATTCCTAAGTGATAGTGGAGATGTCCCATATTTGTCATTTCAAAGATCTTTTTCAAATCTTTCTTTATGGATGTTATATAGCTCTCATTGTTCCCTGTCATCAAAAGATCATCTACGTACACCACAAGATACACAACAGATCTTCCAACTTTCTTTATAAACAATGTTGCATCATCAAGATCAAAATGTTCGAAATTTAACTTCAAAAGATGCTCAGTTAACTTTTCATACCATGCGCGAGGCACTTGTTTTAGGCCATACAAGGATTTGACAAGATTGCATACCTTTTCTTCTTTTCCTTTCACAACAAAGCCTTCTGGCTGAGACATGAAGACATTCTCTTTCAAGTCTCCATTCAAGAAAGCAGTCTTCACATCCATTTGAT
>LPNX010750654.1:69919-101323 GCA_001517045.1 Pseudotsuga menziesii
TATCAGTCAGTATGATATATATCAGTCACCTCCACGCAGCGCTCGAGGCTGCAGCATCGCACACTGTTCGAACATTCGTTAAGGCCATCGGTTTCCTTTCTCGCCTTATCTACAAGCGCCATTCACCACATTTTCATTACCAGAACAGCATCCCTTCCTCAAGGTTTTTGTGTCTCGGGCTGAAACTCATACGGAACTCCTTCAAGTGATCTTATTTGTTGCAGAGGTCAATTTCACAAATTACACTGATTTTGCACAGTTTTTAAGGCCTTTGCTGACCTATACAATGATACAAAATTCAGTATCAACTGCTTATACTTGCTTTGCTCAACGCCTTCATTCTCTCTTGGTATCAGTATCATGTACTCATCCCTCTCAAGGGTTGTGGATTTTCAGGATTCTGGTAGAGTGTATCACGTTTTATCCGCAGCAAACTCCAACGCAGCCTTTAGAGTGGCGCAGCCTTCAAAGCACGCAATATAATATATGGACAACACTCAGTAGCAGATACCAGCAACACGCTTCACATAGCACGCAGTAGCAGATACCAGTAGTCTTCAATGTTCAACAAATTGAGATCGGTCTTCACGCAGGCTGATGGTGCACAACTTCACCCATTAAACTAGGTCAAAAATAGGGTTTATGATATCGCAGCTGATACTCACTCATAAAACTAGGTCAAACTATATCGCAGCTGATATTTACACAATATTCACACTATATTGCAGCTGATACTCTCACTATATCGCAGCTGATACTCTCAAGGAATTCGTAGCATACCAATTCACAGCTCGCATAGCAGTCAATAGGAGAATGCAGCAATGTGGAGTCGTGGAGATTATAATGAGTCACCAGACTTTAAAATAATGAGTCACCAGAAAATAATCACCAGACTTTGTGTTTAAATAGACCAAAGCTACTATTATCACTCACAGTATATCAGGCTTCGACACAGCAGGCACATCCTTCACTCAGATCGCAGTCACTCTATTAGGTCAAAGAATATTAGGGTTTATGCGCCACAATATTCACGCACAAAAAAAAACTCAAGATTAGGGTTTCCTCTACAAAATCGCAGCACAAGAATAACGCATACAAATGAATGCGCACAGGATGGGAGAGGAGTAACGCACACAAACTGGCAGACTGACGGAGTAGATGAATGAGCAGACTGGCAACAGGCAGGAGTTATGGCAGCGCTCTGATACCACTTGTTAGGTATAACTCCTGATTGATCCATTACATAGCTAAAAGCATTTATTTATACATCTCATAGGACGGTTGTGTTTCACCTTCCGCCCAGCCTTTTTGGCTTCCTAACTATTCAGTTTTCTTTATTTATTTACAATAATCCCTAACGGATTATATTCTAACAGGTATAAAGCTATTTCATATATGTGAAGCTCAAAAATAGCATAGGGATGAATTATTTAATATTAGTTTTAATTTAAAAAACACATAAAAATACCATCACAAGCATTTATAATAACAACTTAGATAAACTTCATAGATGGAAGAAGTTAGCTAGAATACCTTGGAAATTATCGCTATGATAAACTAAAGCCAATAATATCTTAGCACTTAATCAAGAAACACTAACCAACATCTGAGTGGCATTCAAGTTTTGAAATGATAAAAAATATAATATCTTAGCACTTAATCAAGAAACACTAACCAACATTTGAGTGGCATTGAAGTTTTGAAATGATAAAAAATACATTCATAAGGTATAAAAAGTTACTAATAAAAAGTCATAAGCATTTATATATTTAAACGATTATATTTTCACTATTTCTGGTGTTAAGTTTGAGGAAATTGAATTAAAGTTCCAAATGATAAAAAATTAACAAAAGGTAATTATTGGCGGGTAATTTTTTTTTAGCAAACCTTCATTATTGAAAGGTAAATTTTTTAACAAACCTTCATTTTTGAAGGGTAAAATTTTAAACAAAACATTTCATGACAGACAATATAAAATGTCAAAATGTTAAAAAAAAAATTGAGGGGTAGAATAAAAACCAAATTCCAGCAATTCTTCTTCCTACTGAATATTTTGCAAATAAATTAGTTGATATTAAATCTTAAAAAAATAATATTAAATAAAAATTATTTTAAAAAACTAAAAGGTTAAATACATTTAAAAATCAATATAATACTAAATAAAATGATCATATGAATAAAAATCATAAAGTAGTATGTTGAATATATTAAATAAAACAAATATATATTTAGGTTTAAAAAAACCATATTTTATAAAAAGATAAACAAACCATCTTTTAAAATATATAGAAATAGGAGTTTTAAAATAATATTATTATAAACAGAAAATGACGTCTCGTTGTGTAAGTAAGAAAGACATTCTAATAAAATGTTAAATTCCACCACTAAAAAATATTGCAACATCAAAGACATTAATTAAAAAATGTCTATCAAAAAGAAAGATGACCAACAAATACAATAGAGACGAGAAGAAACTAGGTGATGGCTTTCTGGATACACCCGTAACATCAACCATCCCTGCACTATGCTACAAGCCAGCCAAAAAAATCTGTCTAAGGGAGATTGTGAAATCGAAGTCGTTGGGATGTTAGGAGAGTTTAACGAAAAAGAGGATCCCAAGAGCGTGCAAATCAAAGTTAGAAAGACACCGCTGAATTGTCACTTCCCAACATCTTAAGTCATTGACTTGGCTTTAATATTTAGTTAAAGTTAAATTATAAAAATTTTATTATTGAATGTAGAAATAGTTTTTAAGGTTTAAAAACAAATAATGAGTGGTTTTATTTTGAAGTTTTAGGTAAACTTTCATGGAATTGTTATATATAATATTTAGTTAAATTATAAAATTTTTATTATTGAATGTAGAAATAGTTTTTAAGATTTAAAAATATTTTTAAATTGTACAGTTTAAATAACATATATCTACAAAGTTAAATAAGTTAAATTACAAAAAGTTAATTTGAATTTCAAGTAAAATCTCCTACCACACATGAATCCAATCCAAAACCAACTACACATGAATCCAAAACCAACTATTGTACATGCAGGTCGCTTAAAGCTCAATAAACATCCAACGTCCACCCATTTTTTTCAAATCCAACCACCTATTTAATGATGTTGTTGTTCAAAACAGATTATTTTTCAAACCCATCAAACCCAACAACATATAGTACAACCTACTTATACAACCTATTTAACATCATTTATACAACCTATTTAACATCATTTAATGATGTTGTTGTCCAAAACCAATTATTGTACATAAAGATTCAATAAACACCCAATTAATGATGTTGTTGTCCAAAAACCAATTATTATACATAAGGGTTCAACAAACACCCAATTACAACAACCCATTTAATGATGCTATTGCAAAGTTATGAATAGCAATAACTAGTAATTCTACAACATCGTTAAATGGGTTGTTCGATGCATATTTAACAACCTTGCATGTGCTTGAGTACAAAAAATCAAAGCAGCAAAAGTTTGGCTTCTCACTTTGGCCAACATTAATCAACTGGTGATCCGTCGGACTTCAACTTATGTGCATTAAAAGTTTATTTAAAGAATGCGTTTAATCAGTTTGCTTACTTCTTAACATAGCATTAAAGACTTGAATACTCAGAAACAGAAGTGAAATGCGAACTGTAATAAGACCCAGCTGAAATAGAAAGAGAACAACCACTGCGACGGGAATGAGAAAAACGACTGAAAACAGCGAGACTGATAAACAGATATCAAAGAAACATAGAAACAGAGAGTCACAAACAGAAGTTGATAACGGAGTTCACCCCCTTCACTGGGCTACGTCTCCGGGTCCCTCTCCAATGGGTACCGATCCAATTAATCTCTTAAGAATGGTACAAAAATGGTTCTGGCTACAACTTCAGCAACTGTAAACAGAATGTTGTGCAAAGTCTTTAAGACTTCTCTTCTGGAAATTATAATTAGCAAGGAAAGATAAATCATAACAGAGAATGTCGACTTCAAAAGAAACAGCATCTACGCATTTTACAACAAACTCTCCAAGCTTCGCATAACAGAGAAACGAAGCTCTGTGCTCCAACACAATCTGAATCTCTCTTTAGCAAGTGCCCCTGGAAATGTGGCCAAAGTCGCTATTTAAGCGTTCAGTCGGAGGACAGTAACGAGTTCCCTTCCTCCGCTATAGCTGTTATCTTCTTGATTGTCGTTACAACCATATGCTAAACTGAATCATGCCATCCCGCCAAGTCATGGCCCAAGCGTTATGTTACCACGACATTCCATATCCCCGAAACGTTGCAACCAACTCCACGCACATGTGCCGACTCACAACACGTTGCAATGACTTGCACTGGGCTATGCCACATAACGTAACCGTTTGATGCCATCTCAAAAGTTACAAATGTCGCGGCATACGAGGACTCCGCCATACCCCCGATCTGTCGTCACAGCATGTAAATGTTGTAGCATGGGAGTAACCTCCACGAACCATTCGCTGTTCCATTGGACGGTGCGCGAACTGCGTGGCTCATGCCACAACTGCGCGACATGCGATAAGCTGCGCACCATGGGGTAGCTGTGCGGCATGCGATAAGCTGCACACCATGGGGTAACTGCACGGCTGTTCATATAATGTCTAGCATACAATAGATTAATAAACCTTGGTACCTTGTACCATATTGGATCAGTGTAAATTAAAAATGAATAATCCACCGGATCAGCTGGCAACATAATGTTCATTCAATGGCAACATTAAATACTAAGCTGATTGCTTATTAATGTCTGTGAAATGGAAGTTTCTAGAAAAATAGTGTGAGTTAACCATCTGGCAGCATAATGTCCGTGTCTAAAAGCCTTAACTGAAAGGAAAAACTACTATCAAATATAAACCAAATAACAAATACAGATCCCTTTAAAGGTTTACGGTGAACCTATTTGCACAAATTATAAAACACAATGATGTAAGCTTACATTGTACAACCATAAAATCTCATCCGTTTTCTCTGTATAAATCCAATACTGGCCATTGGCAACATGTCTCACACAACCAACAGCACAGAGCCGCAAGCCGCAAGGCTGCAACTCCATAAAAATACAAATCAATAAACCAAAATCGTACCATCGATATCCATTTGTATAGAGAGATAAATAAATAATTGGAATTGAATTCAAGCCATCCTTCAGGGAATCCTTCAATTTTTACTCGACCTACTGGGGAGCAGGAACTTGGGTGGGATACCATGTTAACAACATTAAAATCGATTTAATGTAAATACAAATTATTTGTGATCAGTGTATCATGTAAGGAAACAATTGATGAAAAAAAAAACAGAGGAAGACGTGAGTGCAGAACCTGGAGGAGGATTTCCTTTCGCGTAGCATGCAGGTGATGATAAAAACTCCTCAACACACTTTGCTGGTTCATATTCGATTCAACTCACATATATGAATTGCTTAGTGGTCTGCCTGGTTTGCAATGGGATCTTCTTAGCCTTAGGCATATTGTCAGTTTCATTTCTGGTCTATTACTAGGCCATATTGAACAGTCACGAAACAAAAGAATGTAAGCATTTTACAAAAGAATATAAAGCCATTTATAATTGTAATAATATCAAAAGTTTAGCTTCTTTGAGCATGATAAAGTGTACAATATATTCAATCATTCAGCTGGATTATAATGGCAACTCCTTAGATTGGTGGCAACATGTAAAAAACATCATCAAAAGAGAAGCATGCAAATGTAAAAAACATTAGCAAGAGAGAAGCATGCAAATTGTAAGAACAAACTAAATTGTAGGAACAAACTCAGAGATTTTTGTAGGTCTCCACAAGCACACGATTATTTGCAACCAAGTAGATGCAGATAATGGAGAATGACCTGCCTACATAACTTATTTGTCGGAAACCAGCCTATGATATAATGAGGGGCTCGTCCACTAACTCTCAAGTTGAAGCCCGCACAACAAGAACGTGAAGCGCGAACAAATAATGACTGGTTCTTTCATTAAGTCTTTAGCTGCAATTGTAGGTGAAGCTTGAACAACAGCTGCAACTTCTGTGAAAGAAAAGAACGCTGAAATCAGAAGCCAATCAATGCGTTCCCAACCTTCCATCGGCATGAGTTTAGGCAGAATTGAACTGAACATAAAAACAATATAATTTATATGTGCTCTTGTCAAATTTGCATGACCATATGCGTGGAAGAACCAGCAATCAATTGCATGGTTGTGGAAGCTACCACGTCGCAGTGGAGGTTCCAAATATCCTAGAGGGTGCATGTTGATCGAGGGACAGAGCACTGAGTACTATGTATCGAGGATGGTGCGGGAACTTGAACGGATGTTAGAGCATTGCAAAGTAAAAAGGTAATTCCACAACAAGAGTGTTATGTATAAAAACTTTAAAAAGACTGCCAAAATCATAACATAAAAATTTGAAACATGTCCCTGCTCCACCACAGAGAATAAAGTTTCACCTCTCATTAATATCCATTAACAAAATTTCATTTAATTTTGCAGATGCTACCCTATAGATAATTTAATTCATGAAGCCAATGAGAGATGACAAGGGAGAAATGATAAGAAATGCTTATTTAATAGGCTTCTTTAGGCTAACTTGCAAGATTTTGCTCCTTCACGTGAATTCCCTGGTCATTTTTTATGGTGAATCCGCTACACTCAAGAGGAGAACCGTAGCTGGCCACCGGCAACAGGGCGGCAACATACATGCCAAAATTCAAAAGGCTAACAAGAAATTGCTCTTCAATAATTGAGTTCAAAATACAAACATACAATCAACGCGTACTTTTAAACTTTATCCCTGGATTCTCAATTTTGTTTGTGGGTTTATTTTGAGCAGCTGAGGGCTCGTTGGCGGATATACCAATGACTGAAGAATGGAATAGATAGCTGTACAGGATAAAATGGTAAGTGATTAGGATAAAGTTGTGAAGGATCCTACAAGAATTGATGTAATATTTTGAGCATCAGATGGTTAGTGTCCACAGGGCCTACAGTAACTCCAAACCAATTTTTGTTTTGCATTCTGATATGCTCTGACACTCTAATCTGAAGCAGGCAAAGCTTTGTTGCAATCGATGCATTGTGCAGACTGTTGTGTTGCATTCCATGCACAAACGTGGCAAGTTGTTGCATGAGCCTCTCTCAAATGTGACAACAAAGTTTAGAATATTTGTCCCATATTTGTTTGTAAGAGGCGAAAATCCTCCATCACGGTGATATGGAATAATATCCATATGACTATGATTAATAACTATTATGTCACGGGCATGGTTGGAATTTCAATTCATCTCTACTCTTGAGACTATTTTTTTAAGTTTTTATTTTTTATATTCCTCATTATATAACGTTTTGTTCAAAAAGTTACTTTTTAAGTGTGTATAAAACTTCTTAAAGAAATGACCTTTTGTTAATAAAAAAATTTCCAAGCAAAGGTAGAAGCCCTGTATTAACTTAAATTACTCCCCACCCAATTTAATCTCATGTCTAAGGTTCAAAGTCACAAATAACACCTGCATTGTTCTTCTTGGCTTTAATAGCATACCAACACAACTTCATGATGTAGGCTGGGAGATACAACTACATATCAAAATAGAATGGCTTAGAACTGTTATTGCGTTGCTAAAGCAGCTCACATTTTGCACCCTTAAATTAATAAATTAGAAATTTTTATGAGTTTTCTTAACACATGTAATTTGTCAGAATCTAAATTATTTAAATATGACTGGACTAATTTACAAATTTTATTATAAATAGTTATCAAGATAAAATTAATTTACAAATATGTTTAATGAATAACAAATGTATATATTAAGACTATAAGTAATTAAACAACAACTATACTAACCCTCATACACTTATAACTACTATCCTAAATGTTACACTTCATCATTAAACAATAACATCCACCCCATACACTAATGCTCATGATCAACCATAAATAAAAATTTATGACGTTTTACAAAAATAATTAAACTTCAAAAATACGTTAAGAAAAATTATTTACTCGTTAAGTAAGACGGTTTATAAAAACAATTAACGGTATTTGATGGGAAAAACACCCCGTGACATTTTTCCTGTCAAATTCCAACCCTGCTCACCCACTATGAGGAATTCAACAGTAGATTCGTACTGCTCAGGATCATACACTTGTAAATAATAATCCCGAAAAATATTTGGGAGCTTCGGTGTTTACTTGTGCAGCATATTTCTCGCGACCGTAGCATGTGGAAGTAATTAATGGAAGTTGTCATCATCCTAGTGCTCTCTTCCTCCTCTTGAGAATGATCGTGAAGAGACTTCATGACCACCTCCGACGAGTGGGGTTCATCGAGGACTATATCTGGTTGTGGCGATGGCATCTCATCTTGTGGTGTTTCATACATCGCCTTCTTTTCTATGTGCTCCGCCATGAATCCATGTTACTGGTTGTATCTCCTCAAATTTGGTGGAATATACACGCTGTCACAAACTCCATCCTTTTCTCACGACATAGATTCCACAATTTGATGGGCGCTCTTTAATCCAGGCATATATACGATTTATTGATATAGTAATACCAAGTAATGCAATGCTTTTCATGATGAGTGATGATTGTATAGGGATTCAAATAGATTTGTGTGTTCAATCTTCAACTACCAACCCTTTTGAATGGCATCGCCTTCCATAAGTACACGACAGTTTATCAATTTATTACTTGGCTTTCAGTTTATAAATTTATTCAAAGCAACTTTAAATCCTTTGTTAGTCCATTTAAATATTTGTGGCATTTATTTTAAAGTAAAATTAAAAACCAACTTAAAAATTTCATTATATTGGCTCGTAGTTTCTCCATCTCGACAGTTCCCAGTAAAGTTGCAGAATTATTCAAGTTTGGAGCGATGGATGTAGACTATAAATGGTGAACAAGTTCGAATAACCTAGTCACTTGATACTCTGTTCACTTGCAAATCATTTTTGTATTATTGTTATTTTATTACGTTAGATAATCATATGAGAAAGTGAATGGTACTCTTCCATATTATTTTGGAATCCTTGAAAAGTAAAAGTAAATCAATGGTGTTCTTACATTTCATTTATAAGTTCTTAAAAAGACACATTTTCATTGGTTATCGTTTAGCTCTATATAGAAATTAAAGATGTTGGATTTCAAGAAAAAAAAATCAATGAATAACTTAAACCCAACGACCTAAAAAATCACTACACATGTATAGAAGTTTCACTTTATAGTTCAATTCTGATAATGTTAATAGATTTGGTAGAACAATAGATTATATTAAGTTGATTTAAATAAAATTCATGGTAGTGCTTGATGAACGTTGGGTTTCTATCAAATTTATATTTATACATGCTGAAATGTAGAAAACATAGTATGTTTTGGATCCTATTAGTATCAAGCTCAAAACATGACAGTGAAAGTACACAAAAACAGTAAATACCCAGATTATCTTATTGTCTAGTTTTTGTATCAAGGAGGTCAATTAGTGTGAAATGTTGTCTTGATTAAAAGACATGTTTCATGTTTTTAAATGCATCTACATGTAAACAAATACAAATATCTACAACATGTAATGGTGGTGTGATCAAATGTGTTTTTCAATGCATTCTTGCTTATAACTTCTTAACAAAGTCACACTTTTCAGAAAACGTCGAATGCCCTGAAACAAGAGTTTTAGTTTTAATGCTAATGTTATAAGAATTTTGGTTTTAACGCTAATGTTTCAGGGAGGCTATGTAATTTAGATCTCCATACCAATTACCAAGTCATTTGTCTTTTAACACCTATAATAATAAAAAATTCATGGTGGTGTGTTGGTCGTAACGAGAGGCAAGTCTAAAAGGCAGGCTGTGTTAGGGGAGGTGCTAAATATTGTTGAAACATTTAAGGTATAAACATAATTGTCATAAATAAATATAAAAGCTGATGTTTTGTAAAGTTGTAATTTTTTTTTTAAGTGTTGGTGGAGCGAAGGCGACGTCTAGGGTTTTCCCAGGTAAAGCAGGGTGACGGGCGGCCAGGCCACACTGGTCTGCCTTTGGGCGACAGCTCCAGGCCCCCGACAGTGTGCCATGGCGGCATTGGGGCAGGGGGATAGCGCCCCAGAAGGAAGGAATCCCATACTCGTATGGGAGGAGCATGCCGAGGAAGGAAAGGGAGGCGGGAGTCACCCAGGCTCCAGGTCCGGAAAGAAGGCTAGATTGGGGGGTTGCTTTCCAAAGACTACCTCCATCCCAGCGATTCAAATCAGATCTGAGGTAGTCAAAGGCAAGATTGAGTCATGGAAGGAAAAATCCCTAATAGGGAAATTTGTGGGGATATGGTCAAAGGAGAAAGACCTGATTAAATTGGATAAATGGTGTGTGGAACACTAAAGGTCACTATGACCTTCATTTAGGCTCAAAGGGTTTCTTTACTATCATCGTTTTTAACTAGGAAGACAGAGATAGAGTCATGGAGGGACGCCCATACGTCTTCTTCTTGGTCGAGTTATACCTCCGCTCATGAAAAAGTGTTTTAACACAGAGACGGAGGACATGACGGTCGCCCCGGTCTGGATTCGCCTCTTCTCTCTTCTGGACGAGTATTGGGATATGGAGACTCTGAGGGACATAGGAAACACTCTGGGGGAATTCATAAAAATAGTAGAACAAACCAAGATCCAAAGTATACCTCCTTTGCATGGATCTGTGTCTATATGGATCTTTCCAGAGAACTCCCAGAAGCAATCATTCTAAACTGGGAAGACGAAGAATGGATCCAACCCATCGACTATGAGCAAATCCCCTTCAGATTCCATCACTGTCATGACTATAGTCATCTTGGAAGGAACTGCCCCAAACTTAGCCCTGGGGCTGAACCATATGCTTCCCCTCCGGGTAAGGACCTTGAAACAGATGGATTCACTCAATTCAAGAACAAAAGGAGAAGCAAAGGGGGAGGAAAACCCAATACAAGAAAGGAACCGGTGACAAAGGAGACCAGACCAAGGAATCCATTTGAGGCCTTAGGTTCAATGAATGAGGACGAAGGAGTCCAAGCTAAGAAACTGGCTACTGAACAGCAGGAATACGTCATCAAAACCCCATAGGAAGAGGATGTCCAGTAGATGGAAGGAACGGAGGAGGAGGAAAGCGAAGACATGGAACTAGGCGAGCTAGACCTGGACGCGATTGAGGAAGAATGTGGGAAGAAGGGTCAAGGTTACGTCTCAAGATGCCAGATCAAACTCCTACGGGAGGCAATCATTCGAACGGGTGCCCTTGAGAGTCTCGGGATTGATCCAGAGGCCCAGAAAGGTAGTAAGATGAAATACCCAGAAGAGGAGCTACGAAGATGAAGGAAGATGAATAAACAGTGCATAGCAGCAGTGGAAGTTTGATTGATCGAATTTGGCCAGTACCCCACAATCAAGGCAGCCTTCTCTGAAGTTAAAAAGAGTTTTCAATGAAGATCATATCATGGAATATAAGGGGGTGTGGCAACCCTAGGAAGTGGAAAACGTTAAACAGGAAAATTAGGCAGGAAACCCTAGATATTCTTTTCCTCCAAGAAACAAAGTGTAGCCTTGGGGGTTTAGAGAAGATTAAGGACAAAATTTGGAAAGGAAGTCATCTCATGGCCCTAGATGCAGCTAGAAAATCTGGAAGGGTGGCAATTCTTTGGCAGCCTTGGACTATGGAGCTCTCTGACTGGCGGGCCAATAAGTTCGCTCTCATGGCAGAATTCTGCTTTTTGGATTCAGGGGTGAAGGGCTCCTTGGGGAACATTTATGGCCCCAGCAGTTTCCCTGAGAAGTAGTATTTCATGGATATCCTCAGCTGGTTCAAAGAGCAAACGGGGAGAGGAACATGGGTGCTCGGTGCAGATTTCAACCTGATTTCCAACCTTGGGGAGAAGAAGGGAGGAAGACAAGTCCTGGACAAATTCCAGGAATATTTCTGTGAGTTTCTATCCCAGAGCTTGCTGGTTGATGTTGAGACAGGGAATGGATGGTACACTTGGAACAACAACAGAGGAGGGGAGCATTTGGCAGCCTCTCGCCTGGATCGCTTCTTGGTGTTTGAGAATATCATGCACAGCATGGGGGAGATTATGGCTGATGTTCTCCCGGCAGCTGGCTCGAACCACTGGCCCATTTTCCTTTCTTGGGATTGGTATTTCTCTCCTATGGGAAAACCTTTTCATTTTGAACACTTCTGGATGGAACACAGAAACTTCAAGGATCTTGTTAATCAGTGGTGGCAGGAGCTAGTCCCCCCCCCCAGGAATTGTTATGTATCGCTTTCAGCAGAAACTCATGGCTCTAAAGGCCAAAATCCACATGGGGAACAGGGAGGAATTTGGGAACATCTTTGAGGACAAAAGAAAGTTGATAAACGAGCTGGACCTCCTTAATAAACAAGGTATGGAAGTAGGTTGGGATGAGGGCATGAAAGTCAAAGAAAATGACTTAATGAGTTAGCTTGAGGCTAGGGAAAGGCAGGAGGGAATATTTTGGCAACAGAAGGCGAGGGTTAAATGGCTGTAGGAGGGAGAAAGAAATACCAAATTATTTCATAACTCGGTGATCTAGAATAAGAATAGTTATAGAATCTAGAAACTTAAGAAAAGGGACAACGGTAGGGTGGAAACCAGACGGGAGATTGAAGTTTAACTCACACAACACTTCTTTAAGATTCTCAATGAATATGGTGGGGATAGAATTCGGGATATTGAGCGAATCACCAGCTTAGTTCCCAGGGCAGTCACTGGTGAAAACAATGAAATGCTGACCAAGCCAATAGGGATGCAGGAGGTTGAGGAAGCTGTCAACCAAATGGCTCTGGGAAAAGACCCTGGACCTGATGGCTTCACAACCAAATTCTTTGACCACTTCTAGGACCTGGTCAAGGAGGACGTGCTGGGTATTGTGGAGGAATCTAGGACCAAAAGGGGATTCCTCAAATCCTTCAATGCTACCTTCCTCACTCTAATTCCCAAAGAGGTAGGGGCAGACACTCCTAACAATTTCAGACTGATAGCGTTATGCAACGTCATTTACAAAATTATCTCCAAGGTCATTGTGAATCGGCTCAAACCCCTTCTTCCGAAGCTTATTAGCCCAGAGCAGTTGGGTTTTGTGGAAGGAAGACAAATCCTGGATGAGGTTATTCTTGTCCAAGAGGTGCTGCACTCGCTCAAAATCACGAGGGCTCCAGGTATGATGATTAAGCTTGACATAGCAAAGGTGTATGATAAACTAAGCTAGAAATTTATGGAGAAGATGTTGGAGGCCTATGGTTTATCTCAAGGTTGGGTGGAGTGGGTCATGGGTTTAGTCACAACGCCCTTCTTCAACATCCTCCTTAATGGTTCTCTGACTAACACTTTCCAGACCTCTCATGGTATTAGACAAGGAGACCCGCTATCTCCTTTCCTCTTCATCCTAATGGATGAGGGTCTAAGTCATCTCATCGCTGCCCAGGCTGGCCGTGGGGAAATAAGGGGAGTAAAGGCTCATGATGGGGTGCCACCTAAGACTCATCAACATTTAGTTGATGATACTATGCTCATGGGGCACCCTTCAGTCCAAGAAGCGCTCAACTTCAAGAATAGCTTGGATCTTTTCGCAAGGGCCTCAGGCTTGGTAGTCAACCCCAAATAAATCTTAGGTATTCTTTGTTAACACTCCTCCGGCCACTCAGAAGAACATCTTAAGGGTCTTTGGGTTTTCGAGAGGGGCTTTCCCGTCCAAATACCTTGGGATTCCCCTAGGGTTAGGCAGGCCGCAAAAGGAGTCCTGGTAGGAGCTTTTGGATAGACTGAAACAAAAACTTTCAAGCTGGGTGTTGCGTCCCTTAAATTTCCCCAGCAGATTGATCTTGGTCAAATCCATTTTGTAGGCTATGCTGACCTACCTCTTCTCGATCTCGGCCACCCCCAAGTCTATCCTCAAGGAAATTCAAAGTTTACAATGTAATTTTTTATGGGGGGGGGCACGAGGAGAAGGCTAAGTTCTCTCCGGTGAGTTGGGAGGATGTCTGTAGGACAAAGGAGCATGGTGGTTTAGGCCTCAAAGACCCTAAAGTGATGCCATAGATCCAAGGAGCCAAAGTTTGGTGGTGATGGGTAAACCACACCTCGGAGCCTTGGGCCAAAATCTGGCACATAAAATATGCTCGAGACAGGCCTATACAACAATTGATTAGATTCAATGAGTCCCCAAGCGGTTCCCCCATATGGTTGAAAGCATTGGCTAGTAAGACTATAGTGCAAGAGCATAGTTTCTGGGAGATCAAGGATGGCAACAGGGAAAAATTTTGGGAGGATTTGTGGAACCAGCTTCCCATCCTTGGCAGAGATCCGAGATGGGCTCACATCAAGGATCAGGTGATTGAGGGGGGGAAGATCCAGGTGAATCAGTCTTGGATGTTTGGAGCTCACATGGAACATCATCAATGGGACTTTCAAGAGAAACTTAAGCCCACAAGTGAGGTGGATTAGGAGGCATTTCAGGAAGAACTGAGCAAACGCTTCATCAAGATTCAGGAAGGTCCTGATGTCTTAATATGGGGATACACAACTAGAGGTTCCTTTAACATTAAGGAGGCCTATAACATCAGGATCACTCGTCACGTCACAATTTATGACATATGGAAGAAAATTTGGGCAGTGAACGTATGGCCCAAGGTTGCCCTCTTTGTTTGGCTGGTTGTCCGGGGGAGGATCCTCACCAGTGAAAACTTACGAAAGCGGGGGGTATAAGGACCCTCTCAATGTTGCTTGTGCTACCGAGAGGAGGAATCCATGAGCCATATTTTGGACAGCTGCACTTATGTAGCAGCAGTGTGGTACAAAGGAGCAATGGGATTTCAACGGAGTAATAGAAGGCGCAGCCAACCATCTCAAACTATGCGAGAATGGCACCCAAAAGCCTACAAGAACCCTATCATCAGAACAATCTAGGAAGCCTTCCCAGGTATGGCTATGTGGTGCTTATGGAAGGAACGCAATGCTCGAATTTTCAGGGACCAGGGTAAAGATGTGGAGGCGGTGTGGAAAATGGTAAAGGACAACCTGTTATCTTCCATCCAATGCATGCAGTGGCATGATCAGGACAAGATTATCCCTCGTGAAGAAGCTCAGATTGTTGCAAATTGGGGGCTAGATAGATCCATGATGGATGGTCTACGACAATGAGATAAGATCTGTCAACCCTCCAGCCCGAACATCTAGTCTTCCCCTCCCCCTCAAGTTTTCAAGCTGAATTTCGATGGCGCATCCAGAGGAAATTCGGGTCCGGCGGGATTTGGGGGTCTTTGCTGCGACCACAATGGCAGGATTACGATGGTGTTCTTGGGATCAATAGGGAAGGATACCAATAACTCTGCTGAATTGGAAGGCATAATCTGTGGCCTCGAGGTGTTGATCAAGGGTGGCTATTTTCCTGCGATCATCGAAGGCGATTCCAACATTCTCATCCAGACAGCTAAGCGGTTGACAAATGGGCAGACGTCTGAAAAAATATCTCCTAGCTGGCACCTTGCTTACCGACTGGACCAACTTCGTGCTCTCCTTCAGTCCTACTCGGCAATTTCCTTCTGCCACGTCAGACGAGAGGCCAACAAAGCTGCCAACCTGTTGGCAAATACTGGCGTGGAAGGTGGACGGGGCTTTTGATGCGACAGACTGGAGGCTTTTGGAGAGGAAGAATGGGCCCAACAATGTCGCCATCTGGTCGCAAGGGACATGGACAGGCAGGCACAGATGGCATGTCCGGAAGGTGGTAGGACAGGTGGGGATAGGAGGCGTGAGCACGCCTACACAAGGCCAGACTAATGTTGTGTGGTCGCTCTGGTTTAAATTCCTGTCGGTTCTGGTGGCTGTACTGCACCATCATTTTGGTTCATGCTGCTGGGACTGATAAGATAGGTGATATGTGACAGGATCGTCAGCAGTATTGGGTTCTTAATTACCATGGGCAAGACAGTGTTGTCTCTGGTACGAGGGCTATCGTTCTCATGATATTCCTGACACACGCTAAGGTCAGGGATGGGAGCGCTCCCACGCGCACCCCTCTCTCTTATTCTGAGCAGGCCAGGCCTCACACCACTGAGCATTGAATCAAAGAGTTCAGGCTCCCGATTCCTACCTCCGTCCCATTTTTCTCTCCGGCGTTTGCTTCTGCAAGTGCATCCCAGCACCGCTTCCTGCTGCTCTCCTTCCACCCGCAACTCCGTGTTATGGCCCCCAAGCGACAATTCAGGAGGGATGTTTTCACTAGAGAAGCGTCTGGTCATTCTGCTGAAAAAGGGAAAGCCATTATGTGTCGGACCTATCAAACCACTAGGGCTCAACTCCAGGCTCAAGAGGAGGCCGAGCATTTCAAAGAGCACATTCCACTCAGAATTCGCAAGGAGGTGGAAAAGGTGGTCGAGGAGTTATGGGCTGAGGTGAAAGGTATGCCGTGGGAATGCCTGCATGCAGAGGTGGTGGACTATGTCCTGGATCCTGGAAACACTGTAGGACGCACCTCCACCTACGATTGTATGTTGAGGACTTATTGGGTGACTATGCGCCTGGTGGGTCATTCTTTAGTAATGCAGGAAGCCAAGAGAGAAGGGGACACAGAACTAGTGCCTTTCTAGAAAGATCACAATAGCAAATGCCACACTATACACCAGAAAATTGACATCCTTGCGGCCAGTTTGGGTTTTCCTTTTCACCCAGTTGATCGATGAGCTCTGGAGTATGCTCGGCCATAGGCAAGGGACAACAGAAGCAATCCACTGGAAGTGGGAGTTCCAGTGAGCTTCCCCAACACGACAGTATCCCATCTGGAAGCTGCGGCACCCCCCCATTTGTGGCGCCCCATTGGGGTCTTTCTCCTCCTAGTCAGGTCTGACTCTCTTTAATGTATGAGTTTTTTCAGGATTTAGTTTTTACTAGCAGTTTCTTAGGTATTCGATGTAGTAGGAGCAGTGGTAAATATGTAGTTAATGGGGATTTACGAATTTATAGGCATTATAGAAATTTTGTTTTGATAGGGGAAGGACAGCTTTGTAATTTTGTTAAGAATTATGATAAGACTGTATGTAAAAGGGGGGACTGGAAGACATGGAAAACTTCTGTATATTTTTTGCAAAATAGACCAAGTCTGAATCCGGATTGGGTCAAGGCCACCCCGGTTTTGGGGCTGCTCTAGATGATTATCTGCTTTGTAATTCTGGTTCTGTAAAGTAATACAAGTTTTATTTTAAAAAGAAGTTGTAATTTTGTTATTATATAACTCTTTATTAAAGTAGTTTGTGAAAAAACAATTCATAATAATTGTTAATTGTTAATCATTTTAGTTTATTATTATTTAAAAGTAAATGTCATAATAAAATTGAAAATATCACAATTATGTATTTTGAAAAAATAATTCATAATATTTTCTTGAAATGCGGGTGTATATTTGAACATCTCTTTCTAGTTAAAATGATCATGTAATTGAATCAGTGCACCTAACCCACTTGAATAGTTGTAAATAACCATGTGGTAAACCTTTCTCTTCTCCATTTAATCAATTCGATTCAACTTCTGCAAAAACCTTTCACACTTATTTAAGGCCACTTATGATAGGTGAGATTGACAAAAAAAACTTGTAAGAGGCAAGCATAATTTGTAATAAATCTGGAAAATTATTCTTTAAAACCCCAGTACCAATGATTCTTGTTCCTCTTTTCAAGATTCATCAGCATTACCAATATCATTTGTTGTAGCACATGTATCATTATACAGTAATTGTGCCCATGACCTTTGGGGATCATCTAGTTGTTTGTCCAAATGATACGAAATAATAATGTTATTAATTAACTGAAAGCTAATTCAAACTTAAATATAACATCTAAATCCAGGTTTACAACCCTGAAGTTTCGTTTGCTTAAAAGGGACTGTCAGTAGGGAATTGTGTTTTCATTCATGTTTTGATTTTCGTGCAATGGTAATTGCCCATTTTTATTATATGGTTTTTAACATTTTTTACCAATATCCATAATGTTTTTGTAAGTACCCCTCTTATTGTCAAATTTTCTTTTTGCTTCTATCGGCTTTGACAACTCTGACATCTTCTCTATACTCAATGAATGAATCTGACAACTTGGGGATCTGTTCAAAGAAGTCGATGAACCTTGCATGGATCATAGGTGGCTATTTATATGTGTGTAGCTTTCCATATGTCACATGCCATGTATCTAGTTCATTGTTTTAAAATAATATGGTTGCATATGCAGGTTGTATTGAGTTTGGGTATTTGCACAGAGTTGCACAGAGAGAGAGTTTTGCAAAGAGAAAAAATTGTTTGGCATAGAGATAGAGTTCGGGATCTGGTATACACAAATTATAGGTATGTGTAATCCCGTTAATTCCTCTCTGTAATGTTGTTAATTCCTCTCTGTAATAATCCATAATAATATTTGCACTTTACTATTTATTGAAAATGTTGTTAAAAATAATAATATTTGCACTTTACTACTTATCATTATTTATATTTTTTTATGTTAAATTTATTTTTTGTTTGAGATCAAATATAATTAAATTTTTAATTTCTTCTTTTTATTTATTGAAAACTCAATTACAAAGACGAATTGAAATACAAAAAATGCCTTATGCCCAACAAATAAGAATCACAATTACGAGGTTTTTCCCTTCCTTACATGTTGCATCTATACAACATGTTAGTCATGGGTTTTAAGAATGCATCATATAATAACATATTGGTGTGTTTCCCTTTAAATCGAGTGGGATAAAATAACCATTTCGGGTTTTGTGGGAAATATGCACTTTCTTTTATTAGCCTTGATGCACTATCATTCTCACTGGAATTGCATAATCGCTGAGAATT
Organism: Pseudotsuga menziesii; assembly: GCA_001517045.1. Classification (NCBI taxonomy): domain Eukaryota; kingdom Viridiplantae; phylum Streptophyta; class Pinopsida; order Pinales; family Pinaceae; genus Pseudotsuga; species Pseudotsuga menziesii. Next base: position 88,788 of record LPNX010750654.1, read on the forward strand.
ATTGATAAATCAATTTCCTTTGTATTCATTGATATATCATTCCATATATTTAAAATAAAACATCACTAATAAATTGATTTCCTTGGTCCTCATTAGTGTATCATTTCATATATTTAAAAGAAAAATAATAATCTTTACCTTTTTCTATATAAACATGAGTTTGTTAAAAAAGAAATAAAAATTGGTAAAAGGAAAACAATCAACTTAGGGAAGCACGAGTTTGTTAAAAAAAAATCAAAAATGGTAAAAAGGAAAAAAGATCAACTTGGTGGTATCATGAGAAATTTTCATATTAGTTGTCATTCTGTATTATTTTCTAAGTAAGCACGGATCCATTTTACTTAGAAAACCACTACAATTTGTGCAATCATTGCATTTCTCAGAGATAACATTTACGACTTAGGGTTTTTGTTTGCACCTCCATTTGTGAATAATTTTTTGGGAATGATTGTAGAGTGGGAGGTATTGTATTGTACAAACATTTAATTCTTGTGGTCAACTGGTAGATGGCTTAGATGCAAAGGGCTCTTGACTCCTTTAAGAAACAAACATTCGTTGAAGTGCGATGAAATCTTCGAGTGTTCACTCTCTTTGCTTTGCTCCTCATAATCTTCTAGAATTACTATACAAACCTCTACAGTCTAGTATCTTCAATGCTAAGCTACCTATAGGAGATCATCGTCGAAATAGATGCCGTGAAATTCTCCAACTTTGTAATTCAAGAACTTCCAATTTCCTAATATGACTAGGTGTTTTTGTTACATCTGAAACTACTACACAATTCAAAAATATTTGTGTGTAAAGTTTTATGAAAAAAATTGCCTACATATTTAGATCTTTTACATAATTTTGTAAGTCAAAATTTAGTTTTTAGGATTGGACATGTGGAAGGTGCAATAACAGGAGATAGAAATAAAATCCACTCATTAAAATATTTGACTATTTTTATGGAATGCTAGTGTCTCATAAATCCATATAAAAAAGTAAATTCTCAAACCACTCTGCGAAGTATTGAGCAACTATTACTGGTGTGTTTGCAAGAGGCTAAGATAAATGGTACTTTTCTTTAAATATATATATTTTTCCAACATGGACGCCTTATTTTGAAAGGGGGTTTGATGAAAGAAATTAAATTAAATAAATCTCTCGAAGGGACAATCTTTTGGATTGGAGAGGATCAGTGGTCAAATTCCAACTAATTTAAATATGCATTTCAACCTTTTTACCATATGATGTTAAAACATGGACATTTCAACCTTTTAACATAAGATAAGATAACATAACTTATGTGCACACTATTTAAAAAACATATATGAAAAGTTGCACTAAGTAGGAAGTTCATCTCATAATAAATTGTATTGAAGGTAAATAGGAATTTTTTGAAAATATAGTCATTTAATACTCTCCACTTTTAGGTTCTTATCACAGGTGGCGAAGTATCAAATCACTCGAATCCTTTAGTCCTCACCTTGAATGTAAATCATTGAGTAAATGTTTGAAAAGGTGTATATGTGTACGAAGATTTAGAATTAAGTTTCTTTAAGCTTAAAATATGAGTAAAGGTTTGTATTTTTATATATTTGGTTTTTCTGAATGACATAAAATTAAGATGCATTTATTAAATTTATGATAATTTTATAATTAAAAGTATAGTAATAGTAGGTGTATCATAATTCTATATATATAAAATTTGGTCATAAAAATAAACAATAAGCACTTTAAACCATAGACATGGCTTTCTACCCAATAAACCCAAACATGTTGGATGTCGCATGTAAATAGAAATTGTTACGATCTTCCAAGTGATTCTTACCAAACACTCTAGTTTATGTTGTAGCCTCGTCTCTTTTTTTAGCTGTCTCCCATCGTCACTAGAGACTCGTCGAGAGACGGACGGTGCTCTAACTTATAAGGAGTCATTTCTTTAATGGATAATGATGCCATCTAAAATTTCTTGGGCCTCGACATTGTTATGAAATCCATAGGCCAAGAGCCAAATGTTATTCTAACTTATAAACAGTCACTACTTTAATTTATAATGCTGCCATCTAAAATTTCTTGGGGCTGTAATTTGTTAGGAGAGCCATAAGCCAACCCACTATCGAATATAGAAGGAAAAATTGTGTAATTTGAGAAAGAACATAAACATCAAAGATATATAAAGTGTCAAAGTAAAAAAATAAATATATAATATTATCCTTTAAAGATCGAGATTAATGATCCCAAAGAAAAGGAATCTAAGGATCATCACTGATTTTCCAGGTCAACAACACCGATTTTTTTGACTAAGTAGGCATGCATTCTTGATTTTCATATTTCTAGATGTATCTCTCAGGATCAATTGATATTTCTTTTGAATTTAAGTGCTACGGCTTCCTGCTTTAGCAATCGTTTGATTTGAAATCAATAGCTAATAACATAGTTAAAAAATTATTTTATTCCCATGTTATTTAATAGGGATAACATTAGGTTTAATAATGTTATCCCCTAACTAAACATACATGTCATTAATTGTTAATTTTATTCATTAGATCCACCTTTAAATTATTTTGTTGGATCAGGTGTGTTTCTATTCCATAGGTTATTTATTTACTAAACCATTAGGAAATCCAACTGCCCATTAAGCCCTATTTCACCTTAACTAATAAAAAATGTGTAACCACAGTCCAGAGTCCTCTATGAGATGGGGCTCTTTAAAATATAGTTAAAAGTGACAAAACATTTTAACATGAAATTCTGATCTTAATATACATAACTTGTTTTTAACTTTTTTTTTGTGAAGTCTTAATTGATTTTTAGCTTTTTGGTGAACACTTACAAGCCATTGCCATTATTCAATGATAACACTTCATAAATTAAAAACAAAAGATAGTATTCAATGATAACACTTTATAAATTAAAAACAAAAGATAAAAGTAATGGACCTTTCCACAAACATATAAATATTTTATGTAATATATAAATGTTGTCATCTTTTAAATATAACAAAATCCCCTAGTAGAATTAAAACAAAGAGAAGTTTGTATACATTATATACATGAGTTTCCTTTAACAATCTGAAAATCATAATGGACGGGACTGTTAACTGACCAGGGTAAACTGCATGATGGGAAGCTTTCCTTGTTTGTAGACCTACTGGTAGTGATTTAGTCCAAATCACTACCAGTCATAATATGCAGAATCTTGTTAAAAACACAAAGACCATAGAAATAAAATCTCTAATTAAATTCTATGATACAACTGAAGCATGACATGGGATGAATATGGAGACTACTTGATGTTTGTAATATTTCCTAAATACATAAGTCTAATAAACGAGACATGGCAAGTTGAATGCCAAAGAATGCAAAAATGCACTTTGTGATGAAACCCCTATTAAAAAAAAAATCAAACTTGGTTGTTAGTCGTCTTCATATTTCAAATCCAATAGAGTAGGATTCTATTAATATCTAAAAATAGAAATAAATGGGTACCCGGTCAATAGGACGAGGAAAATAAAAAAAATGGACCAAGGGCGGTATACTGGTCAGTAAGTCGTGAAGGAAAACCCTAGGATACTCCAAACAGAGTATGCAGAATAGAACACAAACATAATGGAAACACTGCTATTTCTTATTAAACTAAGAGGAAACTATTACAAATATATAGTTTTTCAAATAAGTAATAGAATCCTACAAATCAAGATCTGATTAACAACAAAAGAGGGAAATAAGGATACGGCTACAACGACTTCTAATTGAAGCAATTCTTCATTAATATCTAACACTTCCCCTTAATGAAGAAATGGATTTTCTACCACACCTAACTATTTCCTACATTCTTCAAAATTCATCTTTCCAAGGGACTTGGTAAAGATGTCAGCCACATTAGCAGTGGCATTACAGTAGATCAAGTCTATTTCCATCTCTTGTATCTTCTCTCTTACAAAATGATGTTGAAAATTTCAATATTCTTGGTTTTGGCATGATAAATTGGGTTATGTGTCAATTTAATAGAGCTTTGATTGTCACATTTGAGAACAGTTGGCTTCATTTGCTTGTGGTCAATATCTTCAAGAATTCTCCTTAACCAAACAGCTTAACAAGTAGCATTGCATAGATCTTTGTATTTAGCTTATGTTGATGATAAAGAAATAGTTGGTTGTTTCTTACGGCTCCAAGACACGACCCCTATACCTATGTTGAATGCATATCCTGAGGTTGATTTCCTTTCATCAGGATTTCCATCCCAATCTGAATCAGAGTAACATGTAAACTCAACATCACAATCATCAGTATACATAATACCAAAATTAACAGTTCCTTTCAGATATCGAAGAACTTTCTTTGCGGTCATCCAGTGGCTTTCAAGTGGTTTAGCTATGAACTGACTAAGGATGCTGACAGAATATTCTATGTCTGGTCTGGCAGTGGTAATATAGTTTAACCTTCCCACCAACTAGCAATACTAAATACCATTTTCCTCTTTAGTTTCATCAACACTAGATAACTTAACATTATGTTCTAAATGTGTTGACACTGACTTGCTTTCACTCATATTGAATCTTTCCAGAATCTCCCTTGTGTATTTACTTTGAGTGATCATTGTTTTACTACCTTCTCTCCATATTTCCAGACCTAAACAATAATGTATTTCACCAAGGTCCTTCATTTCAAATGTCTGTTCTAACTGAATTTTAATATCTTCAATCAAGTGAGAAGCACTACCTGTGATAATCAAATCATCAACATATAAGGATACCATAGCAACATTCCCATTTTCATCCTTTTTGACATACGTATTAGGATCATTTTTGCTTTTCAAAAAACCTTTATGAGCAAATAATGAATCAATTTTAATATACCAAGATCTAGGTGCTTATTTCAAACGATATAAAGATTTATTAAGCTCACAGACAAGATCCTGATCTTGTCCTTTCTTTATAAATCCTTCAGGCTGAACCAAATAAACTTCTTCTTTTAAATCACCATTCAAAAATGCAAATTTAACATCTAACAGATGTACTTTCCAATTGTATTTTGTAGCTAATGCAATCATGATTCTAATTGTATTTAACTTAGCTACAAGTGCAAAAGTGTCTTCATAATCAATTCCTTCCTTTTGTGAATACCCTTTTGCAACTAATCTGGCCTTATATTTGTCAACACTTCCATCTACATTAGATTTGGTTTTATGCAGCCATTTACATCCTATTGGAAGTTTGTTTTGAGGCAGTTTTGTTAATTTCCAAGTCTCATTCTTCATTATTGACTCATATTTTGCATTCATTGCAGTATTCCATTCCTTATGATTTTTGGCTTGTTCATAAGAAATAGGTTCTACAAAATTCGTTACTTGTGGCATCAATGCATAATCTTTATACCTGGAGGGTATCTGAATTGTGCGTGATGATTTCCTCTGCGGTCCACCATTTGCTTCACTTTCATTTCTTCTTTTCTGAGGCGTAGGAGTGGTTGGAGTATCTACACTTCTTTCACCATGTTCTTGTACATGTTCCCTATTCTTGTTCATCATCTATATCAATTTTGACATGAACATCATTGTCATAGGGAGTATGCCAGACATCATAGTTACTTATTTCATCATCTGTATTCTCATGAAAAATGACATTTCTACTTCCTATGAGTTTATGTGTACTAATATCAAATAGTTTGTATGCCTTATGATCATCACAATAGCTAACGAATGTACACTCAATAGATTTTGCATCAAGTTTTCTCCTCTCATCTTTGGGAATATGAGCAAACGCCTTAGAACCAAATATTCTTAAATGACCAACTTCAGGTTTATAGTCATAAAGGACTTCAAAAGGCGTTTTTAGATCTAGAATCTTAGTTGGACTTCTACTTTTCAAATAAACAATAGTGTTAATGGCTTGTGCCCAAAAACCATTAGAGATATTTTTACCTTTCAACATGTTGCGAGCACATTCCACTAATGTCATGTTCTTCCTTTCAGCTACACTGTTTTGCTGTGGTGTATAAGGCACTGTGAATTGTTGAATGATCACATTGCTCTTGCAGTAGCTATCAAAATCTCCTGAGGTATATTCTCCACCTTGATCAGATCTGAATATCTTGATGCATTTGCCTGTCTGCTTTTCCACCATAGTTTTAAATTCTTTAAAATATTCAAATACATCACTCTTTTTCCTTATAAAATAAAACCAAGCCTAATCCTGATTTTTCATCAAAATAAATATAAGAAAATACCTTGTACCACCAAGTAATGTGGTTTGCATGGGTCCACAGACATCAATATGTATTAATTCAATTATCTCTCTCTGTTTCTTCTCTTTATGCACTGGAAATTCTTCCCTGTGCTGCTTACCTAGTGCACAAGTTTCACATTCTATATGTTGATTTTTCAAAGTAGGAAGGCCTTCAACCATCAATTTATTTTGAAGTAGCACTAAGTCATTTTGATTAAGATGTCCATACTTGTGATGCCATAACTCTTTAGTTTTCATTGTTGTACATCTTAGTGCTTGATGATTGGACTTTGTTACATCAAGCTTATACAGTCCTCTAAGTCTTGTCCCTGTGGCTATGACATTATAATGATTCTGAATATCCTTCGCAATACAGTGATATTGCATAAATTCTACATTCATACTTTGATCGGTTATTGTGGAAATAGAAATCATATTCTTTTTTATGCCTGGAACATACAACACATTATGAATCTGTTTCTTTTGACCATTAGGTAAATTGACACATATTACTCCATAAACCTGAATCTTATGAGATCTATTATCTCATAAATATATGTGTGTTGCATCTGTGCTCTCATGATATTCATCAAACCACTCTTTGAAACAAGACATATGAGCTGAGGCACCTGAATCTATGAACCATGCATTTTCATCATCAGTTTCTGCAGACAATGTAGCTTCAAAAATAACTTTAGATTCTTAAAACCATCATTCATAGAGGTGTCAGGTTTCACATAATTTCCATTATGTTTTTTGAACTTCTATTTGGACTCATTAGCTTTCCTTTTATAACAATCTTTAGCATAATGACCAGGTTTTCCACAGTAAAAACAACAATCATTTTTCTCATCATGTAAATCAAATTTGATTGATTCATACCTCTGTTTCTTGGCTGAAACTTGCCTGTACTATTTATGTCCCATAGCTTTCCTCTATATGGTTGTTTTCCTTTTTCTACTAAAGCTAATTCTGAAGTATGAGAGTCCATCTCAAACACCTTCATTCTTTCTTCTTCTTGTAGAAGAATCCATGTTAGCTCATTAAATGTAGGTGGCTTTTCTCTACCTCCTAGACTTGAAATAAGGACATGATAATCTCTGATTAAACCTTTTAATGTAATATTTACCATGTCAAAATTTGAAACCTTATCACCATATGCACTTAACTGATCACATAAATCTTTAATTCTGGAAACATAGGTGGTGATATTCTCATGAGCTTCCATTTTCATGGACAATAATTTAGTCTTGAGAAACAAAATTCTATTTGAGTTTGTAGTTTCATACAAACCTTTCAAAATCTCCTATGTCTCCTTCGAAGTTTTACAATCTCCGATATGAGGAATTATGTTGTCCTTGACAGATATCTGCAACAACACTTTTGCCTTTGTTTCACGTTTCTCCCAGTCTGCACCAGCAACACCCTTGGGTTTGGTTTCATCTCCATTTACAATAGTCCAGACATTCCACGCTTCAAAAATAGTCAATATCTTGAATTTCCTGTGAATGTAATTATCTCCATCAAGCTTGGATGCTTCGTTCAGATAATGATCTGTAAATGAATTTGACATTTCTGCACAATAAAATTAAACAACTCGAAAAATACCTTCTCCTGCTAGTGATGGCGTATTGAATCCCAACTGCGTATGATAGCGGGCTTATTAATATCCTTGCCATGATTACCAGTTGACTAGCGTTGGTTCCACAAACTGCACACTACAGTTTTTCTCCTTTACATGTAGCAGAGCTTCGTTCTCCATGCAGCTACACAAAAACTCCTTTGATTGGCTACACCTTAGCATGGATCATCCAAAATGACCTCCACACACACTTCGCTGCTCCCACTCAGGGATTCTCATAGAAAACTTCACTGCTCCCACGCAACCACGAATGGATTTCACTCAGCCTCTCAGCACTGATACCAAATCAAAGTATGTAGAATAGAACACAAACAGAATGGAAACACTGTTATTTCCTATTAAACTAAGAGGAGACTATTACAAATATATAGTTGTTCAAATAAGTAACATAATCCTAAAAATCAGGATTTGATTAACAACAAAAGAGGGAAATAAGGATACGGCTACAACAGTTTCTAATTTAAGCAATTCCTCATTAATATCTAACAACCCCATGGTCCTTTGGAGCATAACTTAGATGAAACTTGTTGGGATAGAAATGAATTCGAACCAGTACACTCTTCCCATGGTGAAGGCTCGACAGTGATGATTTTAAGACTATATTTTGTATTGGGCACCTGTTGGCATCATAATTGGGTTAAAATAACAATATCTTTAGAAAAATATTAAGCTAAAAGATGTCAAATATTTTAAATTCTAAGACATTTAGTAAATATTAGTGAATTAATTTGTGGAAAGATTTTATGGAATTTATTTACGAAGTGCGAACACTTTTATTCAATGTAGACAAAGTGATGAAAATTTATTACTCAAGAAATCGCAGGTTCCCTTTGATTCTTTGCTTTCTTCTGCTGTCAATCTCTTTAGCGTCAATTGTAAGTGGATGATCTGATTCCTGCATGTCTTACGTTATATAATTTTAAAGCTTTTGGTGACCGCAATTTTTTCGTTAAAATGAGAAGAAAAATGAGGATAAAGAAGCTGGCAGCACCATAACCCATCCCCACGGCTTCAATCAATTTCTCAATCAATTCATCACCCATTTAAGTGATACGAGTATTAGTAAATCCCGTAGATCCATCAGTAGATTAATCACTAGTCGGAAATGCATTCCCAAATCGATAGCTATATCTAGATCCATATGAGCAAGATGCAGTTCAATACCTAGAAGCACTAGCCAGGACCAGTACCCGCGGTAGCCAGTTACATCCCTTACTGCAGATCGAGATGAGCAGTGTAGGATAGGATTGTCTCATTTGTTTTAATAGGATAGATTGTCTTGGATAATGCTTACCGAATTTATTTCAGAAAAAAGGTGATCAGATCTACTCCAATCAACATGTGGAGAAGCTCAAAAAAACCCAAGATATTTAGAGCCTCTTTTTTTCATACAAACCATTTAATTAGAAAAAAAACCCTATTTAACTAAATGAAGGCCAAATAATTACAATTAAGTATAGAGAATCAATAATCAATAACAACATATAACTTATTCATAATTAAGAAGTTAATTTAAAAAATTACTCAACCATGAAAAACCTTACTTCACTCACTTTTTAGATATAGGATTTTCCATTGCTTAAATAAAAAAACATCACCTTCCACCATTGCTTAAATAAAAAGCTTTTGGATATAAGATTTTTCCAATCTATATACTTTCTCACCATTGCTTAGATAAAAAAAATAAACAGCAGTAAAAAAGTGATCTTCTATTAAGATAACAACATTACCATCTTTGTTACACCCAACTCAAGCACTCCATCTGACAGGGGAATGCATACTACAATCTGTAATAATAAGAAAAGGAGTGGATTAACAACTGAGAGTACTTTTGACCTCTTAAACTTAACAAAAGAAATGCATGTTAAAATCTCAGACTTCGAGTCCTTCTTGGCTCGAAGAAGGTTTACCTGAATGCTAGCACTCTGATGAATGGTATTCCATCAAGCAGTTAAATACACTCTAGTTAATGTTAAAATAGAATACTTTGAGTCCTTCTTAGCTCAAAGAAGGTTTACTTGAATGCTAGCACTCTGATGAATGGTATTCCAACAAGAAATTAAATACACTCTGATGAATGGTATGCCAACAAGCAGTTAAACCCGATACCATTGAAATCACGGAAGCAATCCAGTGAGTTAAATGAATCCGATCAAATACCTAGCATTTCTGTTAAAATAAAGAACATTTTTCAAGGTGAATCAAAGTTACAATTTCTATCCGCTATCCATTGATAGTGTCAAGGATAAACTACATCCCTACCTTAATAGGATAAAAGTATCAATATAAAGTATCCACTTATAACCAAAAGATCTTGATCAGAAGATCATATCACCAACCCATCCAAAGCCATCCATATGTCCAAAGATCTTGCTCATGTATCTCTACATCTAAATAATATATCAAAATAATATATAAGTATATACTATTACAAAACCGGAAGGACAACTAAGGAATCACCTAATAGAGCTATAAAGTATATCTGCGTACTTCTGTGAATGTAGATATGATCAATGAATTCTTCTACAAACACGTATCCTTTCGCAAGTCGTAGTGCTTTTTTAGATAATCCATCAATGATTATATTATTTTCTCTATAAATATGTTGAATAGTATATATGAGAATAGATTTGTTAGAATCGGATTAATTACTCCACCATAGCGTGCTGAAACACTAAAGAGGTAACATCAATCATCGGAGTTCTAAAAAGGCATCACCGCCCAGAATTGCAACTGCCATAACTTTGAAGAGTCGCCAAACCGCCACACCGCCTCACTACCTGACAGAAACCATATTATTCAAATATGAAAAGCCTTTTTGATTAATCCAACAATGCACATCTAAATTCTGAAAAGGTAGCACCGATTTTTACTTCTGTCAGACTGGAAATAATTATGTTTTGTATAAGCGAAAGGTCAATTAACAATTTAATGGTCGACTTAGTAGGAATACTATATATACAAATCGTGTAATCATGATTATACACATAGTGATACACGAAGAAATAGAAACAGAGTTGAAACTCTAAAGTTTAATGTGTAATTTTATTTTTACTCTGTTTTTTACTTTTAAAACTCAGTCTTATTTTTTATGCTAGTTTGTAGTAAAAGCTAAACGAAACAAAGTTTATTTGATGTGAATGTTGTTTATTATTATTTTTTTTTTGTATATCGAGTAATCGGTAACTAGCCGGTTTTGTACTCGCATGACACAGGGTCGATTCCGACCTCTACCACTATAACCTCCAGGAGAATACGCTGACCCCCACAACACATCTCTTGCTGCAATGAGGTTTGAACCCTTGACTTGCTTAACAGCCCGTACATGTTAACAAGTGCACGGTAACAGAGCTGAGAGTGTGTTGTAGGTGATTGTTAGTAGTCACAACTAGCTAAAATAGTCATGTTAATTGTTGTTGGCTGTAACAACTAGTTGAAACACCGTCTGTAGGGTATTGTCAGTTGTAATAGCCAGTTGCAATAGTCCTGTACAAATTTATTTGAGTTTTGTGAGCTCTGTGAGCAAGTCACAGCTAGTTGTGAGTGTGAGCTGTGATAATGCTGTAAGTTGTGTTTTGAATTGTTAGTAAGTTTTAAAGTGCTGCTAAGGCTAAGAGTGACACTCCCTTTCCTTCCCCACAGTGGTATCAGAGCGTGGTTAAGTTTTTAAGAGTAATTTGTTTGAGATGGATACTAACAACAGTGAAGTGCAGCCACAAATTCCTGTGTTGTCTAAAAGAAATTATGATACTTGGTTTATTAAAATGAGAACTATCCTGCGTGCTCATGATATTTGGGAGTTTGTTACGATTGGGTATCATGAACAAGCTGATCAAGCTCTTGAGTTGGCTCTGTCAAATGTTGAGTGTGTTTTGTTGAAGTAAAATCAGAAAAAGGATAATAAAGCTCTTGGTCTTATTCAACAAGGCCTGAGTGGATCCATTTTTCCAAAGATATCAAGTGTCGAGTCTTCAAAGAAAGCTTGGGACACTCTTGAAACGTGCTATCAAGGTGTGACCGAGGTGAAGAATGTTAAGTTGCAGAATTTGAGAAGGGATTTTGGGAATCTGAAGATGAAGGACGGCGAGACTGTTGATTGTTTTATGACACAAGTCATGAATGTTGTAAACCAGCTACTGTCGGCTGTAACATCCAGCTGCAACAGTTATATACGAATTTATTTGAGTTTTGTGATCTATGTGAGCAAGTCACAACCAGCTGTGAGTGCGAGCTGTGACGGTCCTGTAAGTTGTGTTTTTAACTATTAGTAAGTTTTAAAGTGCTGCTAAGGCTAAGAGCGACACTCCCCTGCCTTCCCCACAAGACTGAAAAAGAGTTTTTGTTCTCGCATGCATATCAATGTGTTAGCTGAATAATCTGAACGTTTCATCTGCCTTGAATCCATTCAATGATAACAGATGAATCACATATGTAGCTGAAAAATAGCTATAGATACTCTCAGCCTTTACTTATGATTTTATTGTTTCAAGAAATAAAATACACAAAAAGAAATGTGTAAAAAAATTTAAAAACTCAGAATGAGCACCACAAGACTACCATGAGAAGTCGTTTGCATGTAGCAAAGCCATGAAAAGGGGTAGAACATTGTGACAAGACCTACAAGAAATATAAGGCACGTCGAAGATTTCAGACAACAATCGTAGATGAGAGTGCTATTTAATA
>LPNX010750654.1:101444-112834 GCA_001517045.1 Pseudotsuga menziesii
CTAAATAAATACCTAATGAAATGAATAGATAAATGTTCTTGTATATTTATGTTGAAAAGTTAGATAAACAATTTAAATAAACATTAAAATTTCAACATGTTCACACTTCACACTGTATGGTAATTTATGTGATGTGCAAATGAAGTTGTTATCTATGCTACTTGGTAATATTTTTTTTCTCATTCAGACAAATTGAGTAATATATGAGTTTTGACTACTCTTTTTGTATGTAACTAGTGTTTTTTTCCAGTTTTGAGCAAAGTCTTTTGATAGGATGGTGAGTAGTTGTGACTTTTGAGGGTAGCTTCATTTTCAAGACATTTGGATCTTTAGTTTTCATGGTATGTTTTAGTCTAGCTAGGATAGCTAGCTCAAGGTGAAATCTTTTTGGAAAATTGTAATTATGTATGACGCAACTTGTTATATTATAAAGTTGTATTTTTAGCTTTGAAAAAAATAAACATTAAAATTCAACAATTTTGATACATTACAATGCTTTATAAATATTACATGGTAAAATTACTTTAAAAATGTAAGTATATTTGATTTTGTATCTTCATATTGAAAATGTACATTATCCTCAACACGTTCTAAAGACTAAAAAATTTCTAAATAATACATGGTAGACTTACTTAAAAATTGTAAGCTTATTTGATTTGATTTTGAAGTCTACATAGAAGTAGAGTATTTGATTTTAAATTCCCTAATATTAAAGTGTTATTCTATTTTGTAAGGAGCATCTATGACCATTCTTACCTACTTTTTACTTCAAAATGTAATTTTTATTTTAGAGGAATGCACATGTTTTGACCATTACATGAATTTACACGTGCAATGAAAGCATGAATTTACCGGAATCACTCTTTGTTGAAGTTATTGCAATTGTTACTTTGTTTATCATAACTGATAGAAATGGAAAATCCTAATATCCATTCAGGATGTACCGGAATTCTTTTTGAAGAATGGATCAATTTCTCCAATCCTTGGGCAGCGCCCTTTTGAACTCGTCCTCTTAACCTAGCCAAACCATTATAATTGCATAGATATAACAATCTCCCTTCCCACCGCCAATTGAAAAGATCCATCTCCTCCTCATAATCGCCAAATATCTTCCCTTGAGAATCCACCCTTAATCGTTCTTTAAAGCCTTTAACTAATATTTTAATGGTCTTAATGGTTGTTCCACAACTTCTTTATTATTTCCTAAAAACATTCTACTTGTTACATAACCTTCATATATGGAATAACACATTCATAATATAAGATAAAGTATAATAATAATAGTATTACACTTTCTAGAATATATCTATGTGCATTTATTTAAATTACTTGATATTTTATTTAATATGTGAATATATGTATATTGGTATTCATATAGAAGAATTTAATATTTTATCCAACCACTTTCTCTTCAAATATGTTTAGAGACAATATTTATATAAAGTTAAACTCTTTTTAACATTTAAAAAAACAATATTTATCTCTATTTATTTTTGTCTCTTATATATTTATTAAGAGATTAGTATAAAATTAACTATATTAAGATCATGGCATTCTATCAGGATCATGGCATTCTATCCACTATGCTTTATGGTGCAGAATTAATATGGTTTCCTTAGAGTCCAACTTTTGGTAATTCAAGCTAATTGCATAGGCCATATAATCATAGCAAGTTGTGCCACATGTTGAAGGGGATCCATTCAAAAAATGCCACAATGGTATGTGTCTTGTTTAAGCAAGAATCTTTGAGACATGAGCCTCTTCCAGGACCAAACTCATCTTTTACAGCAAGAATCTTTGGCGCAGATCCATCTTCCACCAAGACCCCTCTTTTATTTGGTTTTGCTTCCAACATTCTAATGTCTCCGATGTCTTTATTTTTCTATAACCAAGCAATAAGGGATTGTTTGTGGAGAAAGTACATACCTATTATTTTGAAATGTCGGGACCTATTTGCCCGACCATTTGTACCAATCAGACGATCGCGGTCGTCGGACGTGACCGCTCACGCGAGCGGGGTCGTCCGATTGGTGCAAATGGTCGGTTCACTAGTTTAATCCTTTCGAAATTATGTGCAATAATTGTAAAATATTAAAAATGTGGAGAAATTACATACCTATTATTTCGAAATTCCATGCAAGAGTTGTAAAATATTAAAAATGATTTGGGGCTAAAATCATACCAACATAACCTTTGGGTGGTGTGTAATTTTGATTGATATAAGAAGATTGAAAAAATGTTAAATTACATCTAATGATGTTTAAAGCTTGGAATGAAGGTGCCTGTTAGTAATGGGTTTAGTAATTGTCAGACGGAGTTGAAACTTTTGCAGTCTTAATTGTCTTTAGAAACAAAAAGAATATTGATTCTTCCATCAAATAGAGATCATTTTCCTTTGTATGAATTGTGAATTATCTTACAATTTTTAGCCCAGAGAGAGTTTTGTTATAGAATCAATAAGTGCAACTGTAATTTTTATATAAGCTAATATTATTAGTGTAATAAAAACATAAAATTACAAAACATGAGTACCCTGTCTCACCTACCAGAACCAGCCTAGCCAGTTAAAGCCTCATAGTATATCACTTGCTTCAAGTTCTATGACCAAAAACTAAAAAAAGACTCCTGCCCTTGATTAGAAAACCAAGAAGTTTTGACCAAATATATTTCACATAACAGTACTATGATATTCCTAATCGGCTTTCATACCTTCCTCCTAACCGACTTTTGGATCTTCGTCCGATCAGCTTTTGGATCTTCGTCCAATTGGCTTTTGGATCTTCCTTTGACGGGATTTTGAGACTTTCTTATATGGGATTTTGGGACTACCTCTTATAGGCTTTCAGATCTTCCCACATTTCACTTTTTATACCTTCCTCAGATGGCCTTTCGAACTTTCTCTGATGGGCTTTCATATTTTTCTTGGATGGTATTTTCGACATTCCCTCGATAGGCTTTTAGAGTATCCTTTGATGGTCTTTCGTACCTTCCCGGATCGACTTTCATATCCTCCCTTGATGGGATTTCGGACCTCCCCTCGATGGGATTTCAGATATGGGATTTAGAACTTCCCGGGCGATGGGATTTCATATTTTCCCTTGATGGGATTTTGGACCTTCCCTCAATGATGGGCTAGGGTAAGTTAAGTTACCTCTAATCATCTTTGGTTGTAAACTATCGTAAGTTGTCATTCTTTGCTATGTTTTGACTTTCTTAAGAGAGGGATCTATAATCTCATCTCATTGTTGGATTACCCGAGAGATTTTCCTATCGATTCCTTTGTTAGCTAGATAGTCTGCCAACTTGTTGGGATCTCTACACACATGAGAGGGGGAAATGGTGGAAATTTTTGGCAAAAGGGATTCCAAGTGATGTAAATCATCTTCCCATTTCTAGTTATTGGCAATAAGATGCACCAGAGTACCATTGAGTAATTTCTTTAGCAGGTGTATGAGAATTTAGGAGATGTGAAGGATCTGTAGCTTCCACCATTCCATTATATGCCACGAGCCCTCCACCGATCATATTTTGCAAAAGGGGAAGCATTTCCTCGACCCCTCTCTTTTTTATTATTACTAGAAGCTGGTGAGTTGATTCCTCTTCCTTCTACTCATGGATCCAAGCCACATGATATCCCTGGCTAGAAGAAAAAGGGTTGACATATCCATTGTGATGGGATCGTTTGTTCTACCTGAAAAATAAATAAATCAAAATTACTCCGACTATGAATCAAAATTATTGCTCTGAATGGCATGATTTTCGACCTTGGTTGATTTATTCAACCTCAAACTGATTGGAAAGATGGTCGTAGTTAGCTGAAATGATCATAAATGTAACATCTAAAACACGAAACCTATGAAACATGAAGGAGACTGAAAAACGAAACCTCTGAAACATGAGACGTGGGTTACATGGATAAGGTTTAAATTGATCATTCATTACTCTGTAGGTTGCAGACCAGAGATGAACAAGCTGACGTACTGTGGAGCGGGAGAACTATCATGCCTTGTTGATATATCGTTGCACCTTCCCTGTAGTTGTACCCTTCCAACTCCAATCCAACATACGTATAATACGGATGGATGACGTGGTAGTTGTACGGACAGACATGTGGCAGTACGGTCCAATCAGGATGCAACACATGTCATGTACGGATGATGAGGTGGCAATCCAGTCAGTAGTATGGACCAATCAGGATGCAACACATGTCATGTATGGATGATGAGGTGGCAATCCAGTTAGCAATACAGACCAATCCGAATGCAACACGTGTCAGTACGGAGGTGACTGCACAACTTAGTTGGCAGTACGGCAGATGAGTTGGCAGCTGACTAGGCGTTGAGGTGGACCAATCCAGAACTGCCACATGGCAGCACCAGATTGGCCAATATTGATTGAAGTTCACCAAAATGTTGCTGCTCCACCGGTTTCGAACTCCTGACCTCCCATACCCTGTCTCTGCACCTTTACCAACTGCGCTAGTAGTGTTCTTTGTATAATGCATGGAAATAATATTATTTAAAGTGGCATTTCGAGCCCCAAAGGATCCGGGGCTTAGCCCCGACCTTAGTTCTTCTTCCAACGTGATCGGGAGCTCCGACTAGCACGGGAGCCCGCGCTCTATTTCAGCACATGTCGAATTACAAACTATAGAAAATGGGTTATAAGTGGGTCTAAAAACAAGTTACATTATAACAAATTTGTTTAAAAAAAAAACCATATTGTGGGTAACCATGTGGTTTTGGGGGAAAAGAATTTTATTGTAATATTCTAAAAATATAAAATGTGGTTGGCATAGTTGTAACTATGTCAACTACATAATTTAAGAAGAGCCTAACCAAGTGTGGGGAGTTGGAACCATATTCCTTCTTGGGAAAAATTTGTTGTAACCAAAGAGAACATGAGGAAAATGTGAAGAGGGGCAAGTCATGGCTATATAAGCCCCCTTATTTTCCATTTGCCACTCATGCTTTGGAGTGGAGACTTTGTAGCTAAAGGAGAGAAGGGAGATTGCGTAGCTCTACAAAAGGAAGGTACAAGTGTTTATACTCTCTTTACACCGTCTTCAGGCTTCGGAGTTGCTGGAAGCAGTCTTGTTGTGGTTTGGGCAGCGGTTCTCTTCCTGACCATTGTCTCCAAGGTATCATTGTATCATTGCCATGTATTTTTCCTTATGCAGAGATTATAGATCGACCCTCCTATTGAGAAGCAAGCCCGAAGACGTAGTCCATCCTAGACGAACTCCGTTATCAACTTGTTGACTTTATGTGCGTATTGTCTATGCTGTTTGGTTCTCTTCTTGTGGATTTGTGAGCTTCATTCATGCTCTTTATGCAATTCATGTTAACGTCATAGAGTAGCAAAGATCTTGTTTTCGGATCATGTGGTATCAGAGCAGGACTATTTGACGTTGGATTGTGAGTGTGGATGCTCATGAGGGCTAAACTGCAAGCTGGTGAGGGTACATTAGAGCCTTACAATTCTGAGATCAGACGTGCACACCGAAGGAGGAAGATGGATGCTAATGATGCCCGCATCGGGATGGAGGCAAACTTTCACAAGGTATTCTACATGATGGTCGACAAGGTAGACAAGTTGTTTGCAGACTATGAAGAACGCATGGCAAAAGAAAGAAAAGGCAGTGAAGTAAAGAAGGAAGACAAAGAAGTGAAGGACGAAGGCAACGCTTCAGTTAACCAAGGAGGAGGTGGCGAAGAGCCTCCTGAGCCTCCCTCTTCACCTTCATCTTCAAGAACAAGTTCAAGTACTTCTTCCTCATCTCATTCTCAGCATTCCAAGGTTCCTCACAAAGAGCCTCAAAAGAAGCCCTTATTGAAGCTCGATGTGAAATTTGATTTGCCCATGTTCAATGGGGAAGTGAATGCAGAGAAGTTGAACAATTGGATAAGGCAAATTGAGGTCTATTGCCGAGTCCAGTAGATCAAAGAAGAAGATGTGAAGATTCAATTGGCTTCACTTTAGCTGACAAGCACCACACTTGTATGGTGGGAAAGCAAGCTTTAGCAAGGTAGCAAACAAATGGGTAATCTTCTCTCATCGTGGTCTGCTTTCATTTCTGCTTTACGTAAGAAATTTAATCCGTTGGGTTATGTTCAAAAGGATATGATGGATTGGAAAAGTTTTAGACAAGGCAAGGGTCAGAGTGTTCATAATTTTACTGAAGAATTTAGAAAGAAAGCTTTAGAGTTGAATATTTCTTTAGATTCTCCTGACACTCTTTTGAAGTACAATGGTGCTCTTCATCATTATCTACACCATACTTTGTTGTTGTTGAATCCTACTAGTGTGGATGAGGCAAGTGTTCAGGCTACTCATCTTGAGAGAAGGGGGAAGCATTTGCAAGAAGACCATCCAAAGAAGCCTTTCAAGCCCAACAACAACCACAAGTCCAAAAAGAAAGACAAGAGCAAGAAGACAACTACTGCCAAGAAGGAAGGAGGAAAGCTCCATTGCAAACATTGCGACACTGGTGGCCATGATGAAGAAAGTTGTTGGAAGTTGCATCCTAAACAGAGGCCAAAGCATTATGGAGGCAAAAAGAAGAAAAAGACCGTTGCAACAACGCAACGAGATTTGGGTTCCGACTCAGGTGACGAAACCAGGCTTACAGCTGTGGGAATGCAAGGTAACAAAACTCCTCATACTGGTTCAAGTTCTACTCATGTTTCTAAAGAAAATGATAAAAGAAGAAGTGAGTTGTTTCACATCAGAGTTGTGTCTAAGCATACAAAGATTGAAACATTATTTGATCCGAGTTCTCAAGTAAATTTGATCTCAGAATAAGTTGTTAAGAAGTTGAGCATACAGACTAAACCTCACCCCAAGCCTTATCCTCTTGGATGGGTATGTGATAATGCTAAGCTACAGGTGACTAAGCAATGCAGGTTAAGGTTTTCTATTGCTTCAAAGTTGATCGATGAGGTGGAATTAGATGTTGTTCCTCTTGACATCTGCGGTATCGTATTGGGAAGCCCATACTTGTATGATCGAAAAGAAGTATTCTTTCGTCATGAGAACAAGTACCATCTCACCAAAAATGGGGTGGAGTACATCGTGAGAGCTCACAGTATGAAGGCTAACACCACTCTTGTTAGTGTAGGACAGATGAAGAGACTCATCAACGCTAATAAGAGATACATGCTCATGGTTGTGAGAGCAAAAGATGCTGAAGCATCCGATGCTTTCAAAGGTTGTGATCCTTCTCATAAAAAGGCTATGATTGATATTGTGGCTAACTATGATGAAATATTTCAGGAACCTATAGGTTTGCCTCCCAAAAGGGAGATTCAACATGAGATTCATCTCTAGCAGGATGCCCCTCTTCCTAATGTGGGCATGTACAGGTTGTTTGCAGTTGAAATGGTAGAGATTAAGAAGTAGGTTCAAGACTTGTTGGACCACGAAGTGATCAAACCCAACTCCTCTCCATGTGGTTCGCCGATTGTGTTGGTGATGAAGAAAGATGGCACATGGAGGATGTGCGTTGACTATCGGGCTCTCAACAAGATCACGATCAAGAATCGATACCCGCTTCCTCGCATAGATGACTTGCTTGACCAGTTGAAATATGATGTGTTCTTTACCAAGTTGGATTTGCGTAGTGGCTACCACCAGATCAGAATTGCAGAAAGTGATGTGTGGAAGACGGCCTTCAAGACCAAGCAAGGTCTATTTGAGTGGTTGGTGATGCCCTTTGGGCTTTGCAATGCACCTACAACCTTCATGCGGGTAATGAATGAGGTTTTCCAGCCATTCTTAGATGATTTTCTCATTGTATACTTAGATGGTATCTTGGTCTTTAGCAAAACTTGGGAAGCACATGTGGGGCATGTAAAGCAAGTATTAGATACTTTGAAAAAGGAGAAATTGTATGTAAAATTGTCAAAGTGTGAATTTGGCAAAACTTCATTAGTTTACTTGGGTCATATTGTAGGAGGTGGAAATTTAAAAATTGATCCTTCAAAAGCCGATGTAATTGTCAATTGGCCTAAGCCTACTAACGCTACTGAAGTGAGAATATTTTAGGAGCTGTTCAATATTGGAGGAGGTTCATTCAGAACTTCTCATACATAGCATCTCCTTTGCATTCCTTAACAAGTGTGAAGAAAGCCTTCCAGTGGGGAGGTAAGCAGCAAAAATCCTTCGACACATTGAAGGGAAAGATCAGCACCGCCCCAGTCCTAGCCTTGCCCGATTTGCAGCAGCCATTTGAGATAGAGACAGATTCCAGTGGATATGCCATGGGGGCAGTATTGATGCAGCACCGCAAGCCTATTTGCTACCATTCAGAGACTTTTACTCAAGCAGTGATCAACTACCCCACCTATGACAAAGAGTTGTATGCTTTGGTTCAGTGTGTCAACAAGTGGAAGCACTACTTGATGGGTAAGGAGACGATCATCCATACTAATCATCAGCCCTTGCACTATCTCCAGTCCTAGACTAAGCTCCAGCAAGCTCGTCATTTCAGGTGGATGGGATTTCTTCAACAATTCCATCTAGTGATCAAGTACAAGAAGGGTACTAGTAACAAAGTGGTAGATATGCTTTCTAGACCTCCTATTGTTGCATCTATTGTTTTGAAAAATGCTTCTTTATCCCATGAAAGTTATATTGAGCAGTATGCTACTGATGATGATTTCAAGGAGATTTATGAGAAGCTAACCAATGGCACATAGGTGGAAGACTACTATTTGCAAGGAAAGTTGCTCTATCATTTTGGCAAGCTATGTGTTCCTATCAGTGAAAGAGTCCATGTAATACGAGAAGCTCATACTTCTCTTGTATCAGGGCATTTTGGGGTAGGTAATACTTTGGCTCATTTGCAAAGACTCATGTATTGGCTTCACATGAAAGACATTGTAACAAAATATGTAAAGGGGTGTGTGATGTGCTCTACTTGTAAGCCCACTAATAGAAAATTGGGGCTGTACTCACCACTTCATGTTCCTTCCCATCCTTGGGAAAGCATTTCCATGGATTTTGTGGGGGGTTTGCCTATGTCTAGGAGGGGTCATGACTACTTGTATGTGGTCTTGGATAGGTTTAGCAAGATGTGCATTCTTATGCCATGTAAAAAGCAGGTCATTGCAGAGCAGGCTGCTCCTCTCTTCTTTCAGCATGTATGGGTTCACTTTGGACTTCCTACGTCCATTATCTCGGATCGGGAATCCCGATTCCTTGGAGAGTTTTGGACAAAGTTATGGTGTATGATGGACACCAACCTGAAGAGGAGCACCGCTTTCCATCCACAGACCGACAGACAGACAGAGGTAGTCAACAGGACAGTTGTCCATTTGCTTCGAGGCTATTGCAACAAGCATCCTAAGTTATGGGATGAACAGATCTAGTATGTGCAACATGCCTACAATAGGGCTATGCATTCTTCCACTCAGAGCTCGCCATTTGAGACATGCTTTGGGTACTTGCCAAAGACTCCATTGGACTTGACTTATGGGATAGAAGTTGGTTCAAGCACTTCCAACGATGAAGACAAAGCCCACAGGTTCATTCAGAGAGTTCAACAGGTACATCAAGCAGTGCAAGAGCAGTTGGAGAAGAGTCAAGCCTAGTACAAGGCTCGCCATGACAAGCATAGATTTGATCATCAGTTTCAGGTGGGAGATCAAGTGTGGCTTCACATCAGCAAGGAGAGTATAAACAGAGAAGGCAAGAAGCTCAAGCCCATCAGATATGGTCCCTTCACCATCTTGGAGAAGATTGGGACGAATGCCTTTCGCTTAGAGCTATCACCATACATGCAGATCTACTCAGTGGTGAATGTGGAGAACTTGAAACTCTATGAGCCTCCCATGATCATGGATGAAAGGGAGAATGTCTCATTGCCATCAATTGATGAATTTGCTCCTGAGTACATGGATGAGCTACAGGAAGATGTCATCCTGGACAGAAGGACAAGGACTTCTCGCAGAGGTGATGTTGATTATCTTCGAGTGGGCATCAGAGGCACTCATCAAAGCAAATCCAAGTGGATCGAGAAGGAGAAAGTGAGGGAGCAATTCCCTCACCTATCTATTGATTAGTAAAGGCTTTTGGAGGCCAAAAACTTCTCAATGGGGAGGAATGATCCAAGAGGATCCAAGAAGGAAATTTTTTTGAAGTCCTCCAATCTCAACAAAACTAGCACCATATCAAAGGGCTCATCGAGATGATTCCAACGGCATTCGTTTCACCTCAAACGGACTCCGTATGAGAAAGTTGTCGCGTTCTGTTCTATGAGGTCAACAGGCAAAATTGGCAAAAGAGGTGCCACGTGGCACCACTAACAAGGTGACACATGGCATCCAAAAACTTCTCAGTGGGGAGGAATGATCCAAGAGGATCCAAGAAGGAAATTTTTTTGAAAAGTCCTCCAATCTCAACAAAACTAGCACCATATCAAAGGGCTCGTCGAGATGATTCCAACGGCGTTCATTTCACCTCAAACGGACTCCGTATGAGAAAGTTATCGCGTTCTGTTCTATGAGCTCAACAGGCAAAATTGGCAAAATAGGTGCCACATGGCACCACTAACAAGGTGACACATGGCATCCATACAGTATGGACGGATGACGAAGCAGTTGTATAGACAGACAGGTGGCAGTACGATCCAATCAGGATGAAACACGTGTCATGTACGAACGATGAGGTGGCAATCCAGTCAGTAGTACGGACCAATCAGGATGCAACATGTGTCATGTACGGACGATGAGGTGGCAATCCAGTTAGCAGTACAGGCCAATCCAAATGTGACACGTGTCAGTACGGAGGTGACTACGCAACTTAGTTGGCAGTACGGCAGATGAGTTAGCAGCTGACTGGGCGTTGAGGTGGACCAATTTGGAACTACCATGTGGCAGCACCGGATTGGCCAATATTGATTGAAGTTCACCAAAATGTTGCTGCTCCACCAGTTTCGAACTCCTGACCTCCCATACTCTGTCTCTACACCTTTACCAACTACTCTGGTAGTGTTCTTTGTATAATGCACAGAAATAATATTATTTAAAGTGACATTTCGAGCCCTAAAGGAGCCGGGGCTTAGCCCCGACCTTGGTTCTTCCTCCAACATGACCGGGAGCTCCGACCAGCACGGGAGCCCGTGCTCTATTTCAGCACATGTCGAATTACAAACTATATAAAATGGGTTATAAGTGGGTGTAGCTAGGGTTTTACACCTAGCTTGTACGAATGAGTACCTACTAAGGACAATGGATTCCTTAGTAGCAGTTCAATGATATGTGAATTAAAAGCTATAACTGCAATAAAAAACTAAATCTAAACATGTTCATGAAGCAAAACAGTAAAAAGTAAATAATGATTTTGTATTGATCTGACCTTCAATGTGAAGGTTGGTGAAGCCCTTTGCG